>NW_019091514.1:609211-623485 GCF_001949145.1 Acanthaster planci | reverse complement strand
TTAAGGTGAGCGCTACCGACCTTACTGCCAGCGAGGTATCCTCCACAGGCGCCAAAACTCTTGGAGAATGTTCCCATCATGACATCAACATCATCAGGGTTGACACCGAAGTACTCCACGATACCACGTCCTGTACGTCCCATTGCTCCAATGCTGTGGGCCTCATCCAGGTATAAATAACACTTGTATTTCTTCTTGAGAGCAACCACCTTTGGAAGACACACAATTGAGCCCTCCATGCTGTATTTTGAGGGGAAAAGTGTGTCAATATGTCAGCTTGTAAGAATTCAAATTCATATTTCCAAATGGAGATGTCAGCAAAAACATGAAATTCACACAAAATGCAGTACTTGGTCCAATGGCCCAATTGCGCCTGCTTAGTCACTTTATTATGGAGTTTGTTGATGTTTGATATCCACTACAGGTCACGTGACTTGGCGGGTGCAGTCGGTCTGATTGGTGGAAACCAATGGCAGATCCAAAACCAAATTGTCATGGCGAAAGGCAAAAAAAAAATCTTTTCTTCCCATAAATTTCCATTGACCTCTCCAGCGTGGATTTAGGACAGATCCAGACCCAAATGTTCCGGGGGGGGGGCTCAACTTTTTGGGCTGGAGAAGGGAATTTGGACTTTTTCATGTTACCTGTTATGGCCTTTTCAAGAGTGAGGCTACATTCAGGGCCTTTTAACAAGCTTTTGGAAGGATGGAAATGAAACAGATTCCCCCCCCCGAAAAAAACCCTGCCTTTATTTAGCTCATAATTTATACCAAAAAGTTGGGGGAGGCATTTGAGAGAGCATGGCCTATCACCTCCCCCCCCACCCCAATCTGCCCTCTGAAGAAACCAGGCCAAAGTTACAAAATAGTTAGGGTTCTGGTACGAAAACTGCACCTGGTGTTTATAACAGGACAAGGAAAACACTTGCTGAAAGTTTTTCTGGTTGTCTGGCCCAGACCATGAACCACCAGCGAGCTACCAGTAGGATTGCTTTACACTGTGTGTCATACATGTATGGTGTTCAAATGACAGACTCTAGTAATTTTTTCCCTCTGTAGGGGTGTGGGATAACTTTGGCTTGGGGTCAATTGCGTCTAAGGAGCTCTGTATACATGCTGGTCATCTTTCAGCAGTGATATACATGTATGTCTGCAAGCAAAGTGCACTGTCTGACAGCTCCTGGAACAGGTAGCAGGACTAGGTAGCAACACCAAATGAGAAAAAGCAGTTCACACTTTCATGTTAATGTTCCATGCCATAGATGTTACTTATAGGAAGGTATTTTTAGCCCTGCATATTCAACTTTGACACAGGGGTGTGAGTGGAAATTTTAAAAAATTGCTGAAAATAGCTGACATCGCGAGCGCAAAGGATATACAGCGTGGGGTCTATTATTTGGGCCCCGGGAAAATTTTGAGATGTAGATGCTCTGTGGTATATGTTACAGCCTCTGGTGTGACTGTTGATCGTTTATTTTCCTGGCAATTTAGGCTATGCATATTTCTAATTTGACTTTTTCTTCATATTTGTATGAAACTCCAGAAGAGGTTAAAGAAATGAAACAAGTTACATATGGACAACACTAATTTTCCTTTAAAATATTATAACAGCCATCAGAAAGTGAAAACATGTCCTAACAGTGAAAAAACAGCTGAGAAAATTCCAAAGCATTTACTTAGAAAACAGATCCTTTTTTCTTCAGAAAAGTCTCATAGGTTTGTGCACAGGGGCATGAAGTGTTGTCCCTATATGGAACTCTTTCCAAATAAACTCGTAATAGTTATACCAAAATTGCAAATATCGAGGTTTGTAGAATGAGTAGGCCCTTTTCCCACCTGATCTCAGCATGTTTTAAAAATTTCAGTTCTTGAAATAATGCACATCGCGCATACATCGCATGTCCAAGCATTTGGATTTTCCAGGGGCGGACTGTGTTGCCTGTCCGTCACATCTATGGTCCATTTCCAGGGATTTGTAACTTGAGGATTGGTCTTATCAAAGGCTGTATCCATGTCAGAACCTCTTTGGACAATTGTACACAATGTACCTATGTGTTGGAACTGATACGTGTATTTTGATGAGTTTAAGTCCAAAAACTGTGTCAAAGCCCATTCAAAACAATGCAAAAACCATGTGAGAATGCATGACACAAGAAGAACTGTGCATGCCCCGCACCAGTTGTCACGAAGCCCTCTATCAGTGAAAGCGAAAAGTTACTAACCTTACTTCAAGCAGCAAATTTACAATGAAATGTGTGCTACATGTCACGGGTTCCAGTGGGGTTTGTTAGTCACTGCTTTAGCTCACCAAGAATGGCTGCAATGAGTCCCACTGACATTATATGAATATTGATATTTTATTGGCAGCCAATCACATCACAATGACCAGATGGTCTGGGGATGCTGTTTACACACAAGGCTTGCTCCCTGCCGAATGTATGCCCTCACACAGATCTGTGTATGCATGTCCGTAAGAGGCATACACTGTGCATGTACATTATTACAGCAGATTCAGTCATTTGCATTACTGTGCCCCAGTACTGTTCGGTGTCAGTTTGGCCTGGCTTTTGTGTTGATAGAAAAAACCCGGAAAAATTGGTACTTGCAAAAGGAAGAAAAATGAGGAAATTTGGCCTGTCGATAGCAAAAAAGCGGAAAATTAAATTCGGCATTTTCAACAAAAAAGTGGAAATCTGCTAAAAAGCTGAGCTTTCACACCCCAGTTGACAAGTACAGGTGGCTGAGCCACTTTCCTGTAATGGGCAGGTTTTGTTATAAACTCTGGTTTGGCCAAGTAGCTGAAATGCATCCTTGGGGTGGGAATATTTAGCTAGCGAGTGTTATCTACTTGTGTTACGCTAGCATTTTTACCTGTATATGCCTTCAACCACTATAAGAATCTTCTTCCAGGGCCTGTGGGAACGAGGTTGACCATCTACAACGGCATTCCTCAAGACTTTCTCCAGGCTTTCCATGTCTACAAGTGAAAAAGACAACTCAACAGCTTCATGTGAAGACACACCTGAAGTCCCCTGTAAGTCTTCACCAGGGTGAACCTCTATGTGGTCACCACCGGCAGAAGTAGAATAGTACAACTATTTGAAAACAAAAGGTTGCCATGAGTTTTGTATTTCATTCTCCCTGTTGTAATTTGTAGTTTTTGTATTTTAAATTGTTAATGTGGTATATCACGGACAGCCGAAGGGGGCACTGTAAGCACATAGAGCTGTGTTCTTCATTTTAAGTTCACAATTTGTATACTCTTTATGTTCCTGAAAACACCACGATAACACCATGAGTTCAGGGGGAAAAAAAGAAAGAAAGCAAAAAAGAAGACAAAACAAAGTAAACTCATTAAGACTGTCCAATCATTGTTGTGTTGCTTGGAGGATTTATTTGCATGAATATTATCCCATTAACTATATGATACAGACACTGCCATAAAAGTCAAGAAAATTGCTCATTCAATATCCTATGCACTCTTCAAGGACACCGTAATCGATCTTTTCTATCTCATCTGGCTCTTTGATGACTAAGCCTCAACGAGTCCTTAAACACATGACCTTTCACAAACAATGATGAACTTGTAATTTATGTACAGTATGAACAAGGCCATTGTCACAGACAAAAAATACTTCCCTGCTAAATATTATAATGTTAATTTGGCATGCAAAGTACAAGTTTGTTTTGCATGTCACTTTGCATTTTGAAAATGACAATAAAAGCTAAGTAACATTTTCTCCATAATTTGGAATTGCATGTACCAATCAAAGCAGAGAGAGCAATCTTTAAGTTGCCCTGATTGCAATATTTATTCCCATATATTAAGTTTCTGAACCAAATTTTAAGGCTGATCTTGCTTTAGATTACAAGACAGCAGACCAGTGAATACGGCTAATGACTTACCATTGTGTTCAAATATACGGACTACCGCACCTGACAACCTGGCACCCAGTACAATAGATGCATGATTCAGTTTGTCACTGACTACCAAGCAACCCTGCATCAACAATGTTAGAAACAAGAATAGAGTGGTTACCAGGCAACCGTGCATAAAAAAGTACAGGATACTTGAGAAATGAACACAACGCATGCCAGAGGTGCGCAGGCTAGTCGGATAGTCTTATTAATACGTGCTACTGAACAAAAACTTCACTCAAATATGAAAAGGCCTAAAAAAAAGGCAAGTTTGTCAGCTAAAAAGTTTAACATGCATTTAAAAACCAGGTTGGCACAGTGTTTCTTTCCTCGCCTTCCACCTCTGGGGGCCTCGGTTTGAGTGCGCCTCAGTCCGCATGTGGATTGGGTTTTCAGTCCCTACCTGAGTCCATGGGTTTTCCCTGAAACATTTATCTGGGGTGTTTCTCCGTCTAAAACTGAACATTTCTCCACTGTCTTCTTCACTCATTATCATCCTATAATTGGCACTAAAATGCACTCTTGGATGATCAGATATAAATGAATAAAAGCAATTCAAATGCTCATCTACATGTAGGTCGGGTTTCTTTTCTGTCACAAAACTTGCGCTTGTACATTTGAAAAATGACTTATGCTGGAATACATACATGTACTTTCTTTGATTATCAATTTGCCAACAAAACACAAGGTCAGGGAGAGGAGGAATTGTTCAATGAAAAATATAGAAATGCAAAATTTACTGACAAATTGCAATATAAATGTTCCCCCAGTATGATAACACACATTCAACAAATGGGGCATACAAGTTCCAGGGAAGATTCCAAATAAACAATTACTATATAGGTGCATGTGTTATTAAGAAGATTCTAATAACACAAATGTTGGGCAAATTGCAATAAAGCAAATGCATAAATGCAGATATAATTCCTCGTTTTTGTAACAGAAATAACAACTCCCACCGCTTGGGCATTAAGGATGCATCTTGCCATCATAACTCCTCTGGGATAAGATGTTAAAACCTACTTCCCTCGTATGACAAAAATACCTCCATGACTAACAAAAAAATATGTAAGGCAACCGAAAACTTCAAATTGAGAAGAGATATGCAGATCTTGAGATGACAAGTGAGACATAAATTATTTTCATAACTCGCTCAGGCTGTGTATGGTCTACGAAGACCAAGCAAGCACAGCCTGGTCTACAATCACCTGGAGATGTTAGCCACTTCTTACCTTTCCTATCAGCGTCGGCATGTTGAGCGCATTAGTGGCAAAGCCCATGGCAAAAGTGACAGCGTCCTCCTTGCCCGTGAAGCGAGAGACAAGATGATCTAACTCAGAATGGATATTTAAATTACCTGTACGAGAGGAAAGAATGTATGAACAAGGGAACTGTCAAAACAGATGTAATGTAATATCATAACATAATTTACTACACTTGTTGAAAAATATGGCCCAACAATTGAACACGTTAAACTTGACATTTTGTGGGTGATTTTTTGTAGGTTCCATTCTGGCATTAACTTCTGCATCTGGTGAACCAAGTCTTTGGCAAAGCAACTAAACAAATAACTTCCACTTCTAGTAAAATTGTATCAACATTTTTAACTCTACATGTAAATGGCTATTGATGAAGTTTGAGATTGCAATGTTTTAAGCGAAAGTAGTCATTTGAGGTGAAATGATCTCAAATGCTTTGCGCTTGATGAGCAGGGGTAAGCATCATACATGTACATGTTTATCACCCTCGGGCACCAATACTGGTGGATGCCTATGATTTATGAATACACTTGCAGTAAATGTGAAGACAGGAACTCACAACACTGACAGATACAAAAATAAACTCTCGGAGTAGAAGAAATAAAAACAGCATCAACATGGTTGATGAATACCCAAACTATCTGGGGGGGGAGAGGGAGATAGTAATAACATCTCTGTCATGTCATCCTGTTTACTACTTCAACAATAATCTTGGTGAGGTCATAGCTACGGTAAATAGAGCCTGCTTATGGTCCATTAATGCTAACTACAACCCTCCCTCTACCATTACCGTCAAGGGTAAAAACTAATTTGATGGACCTGCTAAGCCAATAGGTTTTTTATGCTGAGTTTTTTTTTTACTTAATAACAAAAATGGGTTACCTAGCAAAACGGCAGATGATGTGCACTGCTTTGAGCTTATTCTAAATGCAATTTATACTAAGTAGAAAACTTGGTAACTTTGTACCGGTTATCTAGTCCTGGATATTGTTCATTCATCCTTCAGGAACCAACAGAACATCAGTTGTAAATATTATACATGTACAGCTTCCCTTAAAGAGACAGGTTATTTCAGACCATCTCACAGACTGGGTAGGGGTGGTGGCTTCATCCTTCCCCAAGAACTCGACTGTCCCACGCAAAAGTTTGAAAACTTGGCATGCATAAAGAGACACTCCTTATCAGTAAGTTCAAGGACACAGGCCTGCAGCCTGCATGCACTGAGGAAGCAGTAAAAAAGTTTCTCTTGGCTGACCTGTCTCAGAGAAATGGGCAAATGACAATATCAGTGCGGGTATGTTGAATTGCCACAAAAGTGGTATGAAAATGACTGGAGAGAGTTGAATTCTGAGAAGAACTCCTACAGGTGTGGCTTGTGAGGAAAAGCACTGTGGTGATATCAAAAAAATGGGGGGGGGGTTGGATTCTGCCCCTCCGCCCCCTTTTAAGGTTAACCACTTCCTGTCGGGGCAATTATCAATGTTGATGATGCTGTGCCGGGATATTTTATCATTTTTTTCTGTTTTCAAAATTCTTTAAATATTCTTCATCTTCATTTACTGGACACTTACAAACACGTGAAGGACTGTCTGGTGTCCACTCTAGCCTGACAGACAAAATCTATTGACGCCCGAGTATTTCAGCCAGGCCTGCAGCCTTGTAAAAAGAGCCCAGATAGTGCAGTGTTATCTAACTTTCTTTTGTTCACAAACCTGACAGAGTGCCCTGCTGACCTCTTTTCAATAGAAGGATTTCATATAAGCACTGTCTGTACATATCTGCATCGAAACCGAGACTCTCTGTGTTGCACTTCGTCGTGCGCGCCCGCGGAGTCCACACAGTACATGGAGTATCCGGTTCGTAAGTGTGACGCCACTTCATTTTAAACCACGCCCACTGTACAAGATACACGACCATCACAGGAACGTTAGTTCGCGGTCAATCGTAATTATTTTTTATTTTGATTTTACGTGTCGAGTCATCCTGAAAGACTCTTCCAGAAAAATATGCAGCCTGAAAAGTCTGAATTTAACATACCGTTATGTATTTTGTGTCTTGACTCCTTACTTTCAATCGTTTGATCGTATTAAGAATTGAAGCTGACACACACAGCCTCGTTTTTAAACGCGGAAGTGCGCAGATCGACGCTAAAAGCATCGTATTGGGATCCCTCTACAGGGGCCAGATTAGCGTGCTGCGTGGCTCATCGCTGCAGTGGTGGAGCATTTTTGTCTCTGGTGGTAATCCACTCACTCTAAATGCCCCAAACCGTGGTATACTGTTTCAAAACAAGGCTGGATTATCTCCACTTTTGAGAGTGAAAAAATGTTGGCAATGCCCAGCAGCCTGGTCTTTTGTTCGGAGTACGGTCTTTTGTTACAAGGCCTTGTTCCCTTTGTCCGAGTTCAGAGACCCCGGCTATGCATATAAAGCATACATGTCTGGATCCGGAATCCCTGGTAGGAAGTGGTTAATGTTGAAGCTTCTCATGCAAATAGTACAGTGCATATTAATTCTTTCCTGAACATCTGCCAGCTGGTTTTAAAGTGACAGGAAACAACTAGACATGTACACTCAATTTCTGGACAACAATACCGGTAAGTTAGAAGATGTATCAATTTATTGTAAGGAGATAAGGGGTTTAATTGACATCCATGTAATTCGGGTATGAAACAACACCTTTGATGTCAGATGCTCTTGGGTGCTGTTATGCCAGAATGCATGTACTTTTCTTTTCTTCCCAATTTTGTTTTTATTTGACATTTTACTGATTACTTCAACCTCACAGGCTGCAGTCGAAGCCATCCACCTCAAAAATGGATAGCAATAGACCTTTTCAATACTTTCACAGAAAAACTCACGATTATGAAGTCTTTTTACAGTGCTAAAAATCCTGCTTAGAGTAGAAACTAATAGCAAAAACAATTTAATGGGATTTTCTGAAGAAAAAAACTGAACAAAGCCGGAAAACCTGAGAGAAAATGATCATCAAATTTACACCTCTATACATTCTCTATGGCCCGCTCACACTTATTGCCGCCAAGGCCATTTGTGCGCCTGCGTGCATAATTGTGATTTTATAAGTGAAAAGGTCGATTACAAAATTTATGCAATATTTACCACATCTAATCTTGTTAGGAGAAATACCCACTTACAAAGAACAGGAAGTGGTTAGTCCGTGCTACACTGTGCTTAGCCAAGTTCCTAGTTACCATGGCGATGGGAAACACTGAGATTAACAAGGACATCCTGCAATTTACAGTAAGGCACACATAGGCCTTAAGGTCAATACTCCAACAGATCACTTATGATACTCACCATGTCATCAATTTCTATACTGAATGCAGCTTGGATCTAAACTGTACGTGTACGCATGCTTTCATATAAAAGTGAGTAGATTTACATGTACAAGAGTTTGTTATGAAATGTTTATTGTAAACAATTCAAAATTCACACCTGTACTTACCCGAGTTGGTGACTCGAGTCATGTGACTTGGGCTCGAGTCGGACTCAAATCTCTATTTTTGTGACTTGTGACTTGACAATACCAGCTATGACTTATGACTTGACTTGGACTTGCAAAGATTGACTTGTGACTTGACTTGGACTTGTAAAATTGACTTGTGACTTGACTTGGACTTGCAAAAATTGACTTGTGACTTGACTTGGACTTGCAAAAAATGACTTGTTACCAACCCAAGTCTGACGCTACTCAACCAGCTCCATACATATTCATAACTCGTATAAACTAGTAACTTCGTAAGTTGATGCCTGGTTCTTTTTGCTGATTACAGCTGGACAAAATGTGCAGCTTGACTTGTACTTGGACAAAGAGACTTGTGACTTGACTTGTATTTAGACGAAATGACTTGTGACTTGACTTGTTACTGGACCTAATGACTTGTGACTTGACTTGGACTTGCATATAATGACTTGTGACTTGACTTGCAAAATGTGAATTGCTGCCACCTCTGGTACTTACATATGCAGCATTTCTACCTAGACTTGGCCCTCAGCCTTAAAAAAAATACAACCCCTTTGGCTTTAGGACAAGGTTGTTGCTTCAGCAAGGGAGGTGATGACAAGGAGTTAGCCTAAAACTGGTCCATCCTGTTTACTCACACCATAATGCTAGGGTCATAACTTGACCTACATGTACAATGAACACACAGTAATGACAGCAGGCGGTGATCCTAAGGATGAACTAATTATTGTAATGTGTATTTGCACACAACTTCCAACTTTCTGAAATCATAAGACTGTAATGTGAGAAGCATAATATGACAGAATTGTCACTGTGATCCTTTTAATAGCTCCATGCTGTTGTGCATGTACATTCTGGGGCAAAATCAAAATCAAGAGGAAGCAAGTGTTGTCCTTCCACCCTTTGTGGACACTGTTACTTTGCAATGAGTGGGTCCCTTCATTTCATTTTTGGCAAAAACTCTCCACTGATTTTAAATAATGAAATACATGTAGCATGGCTGGTTTTCATGACTGAGTGGAACCACTGCTGAGCCCTGAGACTAACTACGTGTACATGTCATTTACATTAACTTATCTTTTTTTGGAACTTAATGCTGCAGTTTGATATTTGCTATGACAATCAGCTGTATTGTACCACACAGAGTCATCCTCAAGTCAGACCCCTCCATGTGTGCACAAAACCCGTGGGAACTGCTGTAGCATGATGGTGTGCGTATACAAACCCAATACTAGAACCTTTTGTACAGGTACATAGAAACTGCCTGAACTTGTCAACAACAACAAATCCTCTATGTGAAGTGTTATGCACGTGAACTCAACTGTCTTTGACTATGGACATACATGTAGGTTGAAATAACCTCGGAAACCCTGCATAAATAGAGTCCTGACATCCTTATCTTCCAACATGTCACCACTGCTCTCATGCAGTGTACACAGCCGACTCCAACCTTACTCAGACGGACTAATCTGCAGCTGAACCCAGAACCGGTGTTTTAACCCTGTCAGCTGAGGTTACAGGCACCCCTCATGCCCCTGACTCATTCCCACTGACTTTCAAGCTTAACTGTCCAACTCTCTGTCAGTCTGATTTTCTCCCCAATACTGTCTAAACCACAAAGCCACAAAAATCAACCAATATAAGCTGACCCCTTTGACCTGTAATCACACCATTCCAGGAAATGGCGGCCGTTGCAGGTTTCTAGATCCTCATGGGGTGGGTAATATACAAAGAAATGCTTTGAATGATCGATTGCAAAGTTCACTTCAGGACAAGCAAAATAAACCTATTTAGTGTGCCTACCCAGTCGTCTGCAAGCTTTCCTCATGGAAAATGCAAGGGGTTGGTGAAAAACAAACAAAAAGTCAGCAGTTACTAGTCCAGGCAAACTAGAGGCCTTTCAAACGTCTGAAATCTGTCTGGATTGAATGTCTGAAATTCATGGCAAGCAGTGGCCAAATTTCAGCTGAATTTACAAATGAGAATTCCTCAGCAAATTTCAGATACTTACGAAGAATTACGTTTTTGACACTGGTTGAGGTGGGTCAGTAGCTGTAGGGATGGGGGCTGGTGTCATACTGTCCCCCTCAATTCCTCACAATCCCCTCCCCTTCCCAAAATTTCACAACATGCATTATACTAACCGCACACACATTTTACAAATTGGAACATGACGCTGCATAAGCCAAACATGAACAATGGATACATGCAAGTTTGATTTTAGGTCTGTTGGCTCGCTTTGGGACCTAGGGCACGGTAGCCGCTGCAGACTTAAAAAAAAATCACATGACCCATTATTCGCCCCCTTCCTAAATGAGAGTTTGATACCTAGTTCTCGTCTTGGGCTGCATATACCAGATCCATACTGTCTTGTTATTGTGTCCACCTGCACTGATCGTGGCCCACAGTTTTCAGCAAATCCCAGGTAGTTATAGGAACCCAAGTTGATACTTCTCTTAGTCCTTCCTGTAAAACTGTATAAAGAAAATCAACAAAGAGAGAAAAATGGGTCACATGGAGTTTACCTTTTTGACCTCAGCCTGCTGACTGGAGGTAGCTTCTGATCAGTCATCTGTTGTGTTTGTGGTACATTGTACATGCTGGCAGATAGACAATGGACATTTCTGGAATACTAAAGCTTTGGGCAAATCGTTCCTTAAAAAACCCAAATCTGCATGTGAATTCTCAATATGAAACAAAATACCCACATTTCTGCAAATGTAATAAAACTCTTCCGCAGCATACATGTACAATACCATTTCCGACTTTTATGTTTAGTTTTCTGTTGTCTAAAGACATGTACATGTATCCTTCATTTTACAGCATTTCCCCAACTTCTTGATGACCTTCTCTGAATTAATTTTTTCCCTCTGCCTTGTACATATGCATAGACAAACTTGGATGTCACCTTCTAACAACCGGAATGTCTAATCATTAACTTAAATTGTGGCCTTCTTTGAATTTCAACTTTTTTTTCTTGTTAATTGTTCAACATTCCTCTGTGACATTCCTCTATAATCTCTTTACTCACACTAGATGCTGCACTTTTTTTTTACCTCACCTTAGCACAAAACCTCAATTAAAATATCCTCCTCTTACCATTCTTTATCTGTTTATAAATGGGTAGGTACCCATTCATCAGGACAGTTCATTCCCAACCAGGTTAGTGTAGACTAGATCATGAGGTAACAGGTGTGAGTTATATGGAGGCTCTAAAAGCAAATTTGTTTTAGCAGTCATTGTACTCAGGGCTACTTGCTGGTACATGTACACAGTCCAAGAACCCTACTGCAATCGGACACACAAAAGACCTTCCCACTAGTCAGTTTATCGGCTTAGAACTCATCAAAGCTATCACAATTAACTGTTTGCTTTTCCAAGGAGTAAATGTTGACATACTTATCTTCCTTGTGTTGAATGTGATATTGATAGGGAGGAATGCATAGCCAACTAGTAGTAGCAGCCCATTCCCACTTGATCCACCAATTGAGGGATCCGATTCACCTTTTGCCAAATTGCTCAATCAGATCCCCCTAGTGGTGGATCAGATCCTGCAATTGGCAGATCACGATCAGATGGGAACGCAAAAGGTGGATCTGATCCGGCAATTTGACCTGTCAACATCAGTCCGTGCATGAGTAGCGCCAAACTTTTGCGGTCTGATGAACAAAGAAATACATTTTTTGGCGTGTAGCTCGTGTGGAATCTTTAACTCACACAGCATCCACAATAAACAACTGCTGAACTATGGGCTAGCAAAATGTGTCACCACACATGCGCAATGCATGCATGCTGTTATGTGTACCTTGCCCTTTCATAATTTTCGTTGTGCATTCGTCCGTTTCTTAACCTTTTTCATTTTGTAATTTCACTTGGTTTCAATCAGAAACTAATTCCGTGTTAGCGTATAGCCCGCAGCGTGTGACAGAGTATCAAAAACGGAAGCGACGTTTGAAGAGACAACGTACTAGGCTGAACATTCGGTCTGATTCAAGATCGTCACGTCAGTAGAACTCCGCACCCAAAACACCGCAGGGTAACACGCGCGCACTCAGCAAGGTAGCACATGCGCAATACCGAACTTAGTGACCTTTCGGGCTCGATATTTCCGTCCGAAAAGGCGGATCAAGTGCTAGTGGGAACGTGACTTGCAGTGTCGTTGCAGTAAGATCACACCAAAATGCTGGATCAAGATCCGCATTTCTCAATTCAAGTGGTAACGTGCTGTCGGCTTTCATAAGGAAGTACACTAACACTGCGTTTACACTTGATCCCTCAAGGAGGATCAGATCCAACAAGGGGTGATCAGATCCAGATCAAAACATGTGTAAACGCAACGCAGGATCAGATCCTGATCCTGGGATCTAATCCTTCTCTTGGGAAGGATCACATCTGGTTCAGATCCCGTGTGCGAGATCAATTTGCAAGTGCAAACGCAATGCCAGATAAGATCCAGATCAGATCCCGGAAGTTGGCGTAACTACATCTGGTGCAAGTCTTGAAGCGAGCGAAAAACAGGTCTGTGTCTTCATGAAGACCTACATGCCATGTATACGTACATGACATTGTGCACGTACCATACATACGCTGTTGGCCTGGATGCCACGTCCGTAACAAGCATTACACTGGTTCTCAGTTAAGCCTGTGTGCTTTTGTACTGTGACTTGGTAGTAAACTGGTACTTGCCCTTCCCATTATCTTTCCACGTCGAGTTTCTGACTTTTGTTACCGCTACATATCGCTCTTCCAAAACCTTCCATTTCCTTATTTTTTATTGTTAAGTTTTTTCATTAGGCTCGTCAACGTGTTTGCTTCTGAGAAGGTCAATCCTTATCTCAAACAAAAGCCGCATATACCAAGTTTGTAACAACCGCTGCCGCTTTGCTCCTGTGCGCATAATCAATGAACTGTTCACACAACCTTTGCCCCGAGGTTGCAGGGCTTCAATGATTCCCTGTGGAATCAGGATCAAGTGTAAATGCGGCACAGATCTGATCCCCCTCATTTGATTGCTCTCGCTGGATCTGATCCTCCTTTGCAGGATCAAAGTGTAAACGCGGCGTTTGTAGTGTTCACACATTTCTTGATAATGTCTCAACCGAGGTGAACTGGTTTCACATACTTATAAATACAATCCAAACAGCCAAAGATAAAACAAGAAAAAGTTTAAATTTGTTTGACTACAAGCAACAAATGTATCTTTGATTGATGACAAATTTTGTGTAAACTGCAACACTAAAAAAAACCAGATTTCAAACCTTGCAGGAAATGTACCAGTACTGAAATTGTTTGTATAATGTACATACATGTACATCACATGCTTAACTACAGAATATGGTGCCGCATCATCTACTTGTAGTGAACAGTATTTTAGAATAATAAAATAATAATTTTTATTTATTCATTCATTTATATTGAGCATTTTCCATGATAACATGTATACTCAGAAGCATATGACGAGTAAAATTTAACAAAAACCCATCAACACAGTAATAATTGATTTCTATAATACCGGTACAGGTGCATTACTCATTAGTAACCGATAGTATTGGGTAACAGAAACAATTACCACAGTGATGTACCACTCTTGCACTTGGATGGACGTGTCTATTTT
>NW_019091514.1:555668-603549 GCF_001949145.1 Acanthaster planci | reverse complement strand
TACAATAGATAAGACAATGTACATGTACCATACAGTGCTGTGGCTCTATGAATGCATGGCTTTATTGTTCTCTGTACAAGTAACAATGGAAGTAACCTAGCCAGAAGTAGTTATCTGCAGCACTGGGTCCTTCAGGATCAGACTATAGTGCTTAGTATTTTGTAGTGCTGTGTAGTGTATGCCAAACAATATGCTTGGCAATTAGGGTTAAAGTAACCCGAATGCTGTGACACAGGAAGGTTTGAAGATTGCATGGTAAAGATCATGGTCATGACTCCATGATGTGTAAAGTGTGGAAAATACATGTAACTTACATGTATGTATTCTATTTTTGATGGATATGTGTAAGTCGACACTTTCTGGAGGTACAAAAAAATATCTACACTGTAAGTGGATTCAACCAAGCAAGTAACTAACGGTACAGTAGGTGAGGATGAAAAGCACAACTTGTTTTTTACAATGCCTAATATACCGGTAAAACAGCACTACACTGGTGCATATTTAATTAATCATAAGTACTGCAAATGCATGCGTAACTGCAGGTTGTCATAAAGTGGATTAACTTGACTATGAACCTTAACCAAAATTGAGAGCAATAAAGGGTAGGCCTAATGACAACTGAGTTTCAAATTAATGTTTGGTGTTTAATATCTTCAGTGGTATGGTATGATTGGATTGGATGTATGGATTGGTACATGTACAACGTATGTTGACGTGAGAATTAAAGTTCATTTTGATAAACATTTGATTGTTATACACATACACGTATATGTACTTGGACCTTGGCATATACATGTACAACGGTACATGTACAGGTATATTGAGCCAAATGGTACGGCAACTGTTTCATACATGTGCCAGGTTACAATTACTGGCCACAACCTACATGTTTAACAGGTGATAGTTCTAGTGAATGAATACATCAGTACTCAGTTAACTTGTAGAAAAAACTGTACTGCAGGCTAATTAGAACTGACCACATTTCTTAATGCTTTACCTCTATTATTCAAATGTACATACATGTACATGTACACACTGCATATACACAACAAATCTGAATCAACTAATGGACAAAAAATTGGCTGGCAACCAAGCTAATTGACACTGTTATAATGTACTAATTTTTTAAGGGGGGTGGTCCGGTGGTGATACATTTACATACAATGTACACCTTTGCCCAAATAAGACTGCCAAGTACATGTACATGTACAAGTACAGTACATGTATGTGCCTCTCTACAAAGCCATTTGTGCCTGATATGGCAGTATTGGGCTAGTAAACTCCCCAGGGAGCTGAGATGGAATGTTCAGATGCTATGCGCCTAATGTGTAGGGATAATGATAATATAACGGTACCTTTGAATTATATGTACCGGTATAGCTACTGAATGATACGGTGCACCATACATGTAAATGCTTGGATATAATTATTAATATTATCAAGTTCATTTTTTGAAAAACAAATAAAGTCATGCATGCTACAGAACAAGGTCCCACAATGGTTTACATGTACTTGTTCACTTCCAAAGAATTCTCCTATCTGGGTATCATGGTTAATGTACCTGCTGGTACACGAGTCAAAGCAATGCGATGCAAAGACAGCTGTGACTCTAGTGACAAGATCATATTTTAACGTAACAAGACATCTGCCAGACATGCTCAAAAATAGTAATTGACATGTAAGCTTCTGCACATGAAGTTATTCATGAGGACACTCCTCCACTGTAGCAAAGCTACACATGCATTCTGATGTCATTTTAGCTTAAATCAAAGTAGCTTAAAACGGATAATCCTGAAGCTTACGGCCCAAAGAACCACCTTCATATACAAAGCAGATCTATTGTAGTCAATTTTGTGAATGTTTAATACTGCACTTAGAAAAATTGAAACAATTTTTCTTAGCTGTCCTGTGTAAAGAAAATATTTTTAAATGCAGAAAATTGTTCTTTAGCTTTGGTTGGGATTTGTTCTTTTCTTATTTGCTTTATACCAGTACTCGTTTGTAGATTGAGATAGCTTTGTGGAGACTCTGCTAATGTACATGTACAGTCAATATTGTTGAAAAGTCAACATTACTAGGATTTTTCTTTATTTCCATTCCTCAACAACTACATGAACATATACATGTACATATCAATGTGACTACACAATCATACCGGGACTATGGTACTGGTATACATGTACATGCACTGTACATACATAGTACTTCTGTACCTGTGTATGTTAGGGAGTAGATGTGACTGACAAAACCTGCAATCTACCCTACACAAATCCTCCTATATCCACTTTTTACAGTATTCTTCCAAACATTAGGGTCTGTGGATGTATCAATTTTACCTGATTATTCGATATCACTTTTAAAACTGTCGATAATGAATTCTAAAATCGTACCAGATATAAAAAATCTCAGTGTTGGATGTGATAGTGAAAATACTGAAAGCAAGTAAAATCATTGACAAAATGAATCTCAAGTCTGAGTTACACTTAACATGGCTGTTACTTGAATTTTGCTTGGAATTTAAAAGTGCAATGTAGTGGTCAATTGTGTCTGTGACCAGAAATAAATCATAGCTGAATAGTACTGATGTCTGATCCCTGTTTTCCATGGAAATTGGAATTGTCCACTCAAATTCACTGCCTCATCTGCCCCAATGGACACTTAAAATGCATACTTACTGTATTTTCCTCTTTTATTGACTCTTATAGTTTCGGTGTTACCTAAAGGTGCATTTTCCTGAATGCTTATACATGTACATGTACCAGTATTCTGGTATGAAACATGTCGCACTGTGTGTTTCAAATCATAACATGCATTTCTTGTCATTTTTCACTATTTTTCACTGACTATTTAATGGGCCAATGATAATAATCAGGCTAATTAAAAAAACAGATTTCTGGTGTGGTATCTAGGCTTGGACAGTGTTGAGATATTTCCTACTACAGAGGTTTTCTTTGAGACCAGCGGTGAAAAATAAAATTTCGAAGGACAGTTGGCAGCTGCTCAAGTTTTATGTTACCAAGTCCAGATGGGCACCATTCTTATCTCTCCACTGTCCTTCCTCCACGGAGTGACGGTGTAAGCATAACACTGGATAACTAGCCATGAAGAATGGAATGAAACATGTGGATATGGTGGTTTTTCTTTATTTTAAAGGGCTCTGCAAACATTCCAAACACATTAGTAAGAATACCACAGTACTGAAATTCCATACTGAGAATGCCGATATCTTGATTATGATCGAAAAATTCTGATATAGGTCATTCCATGAGGTTGGGTCGGGACGGTGACAATTGTTACATGGGTTCCGTAAAAATGAACAGCTATTTCCCTGCATGTGGATTCCAAACTGACATTGGTATACATCTTGCAAGGCAGAATACAGAGGTGTGTTATTTTTTAAAGTAAATGACCTACTCTACAGGTCATGACAGGTGGAAAATGTTACAAGGACAGAGTCACGAATTGCAACCCAACCCCATGCAATGACCCATACCAAAAGACCATACATTTACATGTACATGTACCATGCTTGTACATGTACCAGTATGCACTGTACACTGCGCAGCCCACTGAGCTGGAACACAGAATCAGGTGTGTCCAGACAAAACACCCTTCACATCACCCTGGTCACCCATCCTTAGCCAATCAAAAAGCTCTGCCCCACAAGTTACCCAGTAACTGGTGGTAAACTGGTACACTGTACCAGTACTGTACTGGGACATGCCATGAGGTCACAGCATGGTTGGGCACAGGGTTCAGATCACTCTCCAATTACATTGCACAAGTACAGTAGGAGTACTGTGGATTATTGTGGGATTGTATAATACATGCATTGTCACATAACAAACTGACTTCAGTATACAAATTGAACAAGGCTAATGTAAACAGGAACCCTCAATATGCTTCAGTCACAGCAACATACAGGTTGTTTAACTTATTGACAACAGTGCATCATAATAAAGAACTCAGTTTGTTGTTTCCAACTCAAACAAAAGTGTTGAAAGAAGGCCTGAAGATTTATTTTGCAAATGTGGTCATGTGTTTTTCTCAACTTTCATCTCTTAAAACAAACACAATGAATGTGGCTGACAAAAAACCATCAATCTATCCTACACCATGCCTCAAATCCTCTCACTCAATTCTCATTCACAGCATTCCTCTGAACTGACACCCACATGTACAGTACACTTAATAGCTCCATGACTTCACTGACCACTGAGGCCAGGTCTGAATTACCAGTACTTGGCTGTGGCTTGGCACTACACACAAGTCTATGATAGTTGCTACAGCCACAACCCAAAAGTCCTGTGTGAATTCAAGCCATAGCCAAGTAATTCAGGCACAGGCTTGGCAACAAGCAGCTGCAGACAAAACACCCCTCGCATCACCCCATGCTTCCAACACGTCACCCCATCCTGAATACAATGCTTGCCCTCGATGTCTGAGGTCACAGTATCATGAATTGTTACATCACTGTGTAATCAAGAACCAGAGGGCCAAGGTTGTCACTCAGGGTTCAATGTCAAGCTCTCATTTGCCTTTCACCCATATGTACAGCTTAATACACACACACACCTGGTCTATGCAGATCATACCCTGATACTGGGGGGATTCAAAGCTGAAAGTTTGGGTTGCCCTGGTTCCTGGATTCCAGAGACATAAGTAGAATTTCTTCTGACCCAAGGTCAAAAATTTATGCAATGGCTTCTATAAGAAGACACATGGCACAAGATGAAGCAAAGTGGGCTCAGTATCCGTAGGTTACCATCATGTTAGCACTGTTGCCCTGATGATTTTGGTACATTTTAAGCACCCCCATTTAAGCTGCTCTTCATGTGTATGATATCAATGTAAAGGGTTTAAGTACATGTATGAAGATTATGACAAGAGAGTGATTTCTGTTTTGATATGAAACTCAATGTCCATTTTAATGTCACACTGATAAATGTACATGTAAGTAAATTTTGGTCTGTCCATTTTTTTAATTTGACTGTAAAAAAGAACTCATTCAAACCACAGCTTGCATGTCACAAGTGCACAATATTTTTGGAAGTTGAAACACTTACAGATATTCAAAACCATCAGGAAACATAACTAACATGACTGGCCTCTTTATTGCATTTTGTGTCACATACCGGTACACTGTACATGCATGTCTTACATAATAAGCAACTTGCCAGCTGGATAGACTTGGTGTAGGAATTGTGAAATGACACTGTGTGACCTACTCACAAAAGAAAACAAGCACATTGTGTTCATGTTCTGATTGTGCCAACTGCTGTGGCTGTGACAAATTTTCCACTGAATGAGCACAAAAGCGTAGCAATAATGCTTGAGGGAAATGGTGGATGCATGTACATGCAAATGTTTAAGCCTGGAAGGGCAAATGACACCCACTGAAACAAAGATTTGTACCACTACATAAAAAAACTTTATATTGAATCTTGATACATGTATATGTATGGCATACATGTAGATGTGCACATACATGTGCGTGCACAATGTCTGTCACTTTTTACATGTACAATGTACATGTACATGTCCGTATTTGACATACATGCATATTTACATCGGAACAAGGAAACGAGGATTATCTATTCTTCAAAATTAAAGGTTCAAGGAGGAAACAACTTTAACAAGGAAACATCACAAGAACAAATGGAACATTTCTTGTTATTCTACATATAGTAATGTACATGTACAAGCACAGGTAGAACAGGTGCAGTACATTTACTGAACCCCAGTGCTGGTACACGTACATGTACATGTATGTGCATCCAAAACAGCTGATGGCTTTTGTCAGTTAATTTGTTCCCAATAAACCTACCGGTACATGTAAAGTCTCTATCCAAGTGCACTGTCAGTATACAAATCTATCCAGGATAATAGATGCATAAAAATTTAGTTGCCTGTTCAAAGTTCATGCTAAACTAAAGCCGGCCTATCAACAGTAACAGTCCCAAGTCCTCCAATTTCAATATAATTTTACATACACCCTAGGGGGCTAGGGTTAGTATCTACCACTACAAAACTGTATACATGTAGATGTACATGTTTTAAAGACATTTTTCAGTCTTTTCAGTAACTACATGTACTTACAGTATTACCCTGGTCAGCAACACTCACACGTATGTACTTGTATGTGACCTTTTTTGTTGTCTTATAGAGGTTCCTTTTTAATTTAGATTAAAATGTCCAAACCCAGCACAAGTGATAAAATAAATCCACATACTTTGAGCTTGGGTGACTCCTGAGCACCAGGCATCTTCATGATTCCCAGTCTCCAGAGATGCTCCTTGATGTAGCCCACCAGAATGAGAACCAGGAAGCCGAAGTAGGTGATGACGGCAACATGCAAGGGGGTCTCTTCAAAAACCTCTTCAAACTTGCTTTCCCTTGGCCTCTGCAGATCAGATCATAACAAATTGGGGAAACCATTTAAAGGGAGGTATTCCTCAGCTTTTAGCAGATCAACAATGAGACTGATATTTGTAGAGCACCAACACTCCTCAATGATGGTCACTCTTCTAGTCTTCTGTCACTTTCTACATGTAGTTGTGTCAAATATTACAGCAACCCACAACAAAAAATACATGAACAGTATCGGCCATGTTCACTGTAAACATGTAATTTGGCTACAGGAATTTAAACCACAGTTAAACAACTTTAATGGTGACTTTAATAAAATTTCTGTTCTTCAAAATTTCATTTATGCTTTATATCAACACTGCTAATGCAAACTACCTTAGAACTTCTACATTAAACAATGGCCAGAAATGTGGTAAGTAATGAAACCAAAGTACTAAAGAAACGAGTTTTGACAGGTTTAGGGTTGATCAAATCAGTCCAAAGCACACACCAATGGCTACATGCTACATGTATGTCTTTGTTGTGCTGTTTTTTCTTTCACTTACGATTTTGTTTTACATTTGATTTCCTCTCTTTCAAAATTCTGATTACACTTGCCTGTATTTTCATTTTACATTTTTCTTATTTAACTGGCAAGTTTCAAACACTTCCTCAGGAAGTCTACAAGTTTTAAAGATTTCAAAATGAATGCTGTGCAAAGTTGAGAACAAACTCATCAAACAACGAGACACAATGCATCTTCCTCTTTGAGGTAGCATTACTTACATGTATGTTAATCTACAGGCATAGAGATTTTTCTCCTTCATGTTGCAAGCCTGAATAAATGACTACATGTACGTTAATAATTCATAAAGAGGCACTCCAAATAAAATGGGTAATCCATGTTATTGATTTTCAAATGGTCTCCACAGAGATACATGAACCAGTACGTGCAGTGGTGGTCCAATCACAGGGACAAATGTACCAGTGCATGCAGCAGTTTGTAAACTGCGCAGTATGTTAATCCTTTTCCTTATTGACAGATTACATAATTCATTCATCTTCAAGGATCTTTTCAAGTAAGTAAACACAACTAACAACATTTAAGCTCAGCAAATACTGTCAATGGTACATGTATCTTGTAAGAGTTTGTCATGAGCTTCCCAAATACAAATATGTGCTCGTAAACAAGATTAAGCCTGAGGTTTGGAAAACCATACAAAAACTGCTTGTCTGCAAGACCACCGGTATCTTGATCTTGCAAAAGACAACAGAGACACTCATCATGAGTGAATCCAACAACTCACTGCCGAACAGAAGTCTCAGCACGATTATGCTTGTTTTGTTTACGTGGCTCTCCACATGCATTTCCTTGTAACATTCCTTCATTTCAGGATGGGGTTTACTCTCTCTTTGCTGGTCATGTCATCCCTCTGTCTCCATCCATGTTGTTACTCTTTGCAATCTGTTATCTGTTCACCCACTCAGCCTCTGTCCAATTCCATTTCCTTGGTGTGACTGTCCACAAACGTCTAAAATATTACATGTACCGTAGTTTGATCTCTTTGCCCATGTATTTGTCTTGAAGTGTGTACATTTTAAACCTACATGCCGCATACTGCTCAGAGATGCAAGACTTTTTCTCCATGATTATCACAACTACATGTACCTTACAAAAACAAAACATTTGCCCATGTACATGGACTGTATTTGCCTTGAAGTGTTTACACTTTATACTATGTACATGTACATGTAGCTGCTCAGAGATGCAAGACTTTTCTCCATTATTGTCTCAACTACTGCACCTCTCAAAAATAAAAACATGTCTTCCTTAACAACACAGTGAATGAACCTGACACTGCATAAAATACAATAACACTTGATATTGTCTTTTTACCCCTATATTATATATTATTCAAAATAATCAGTGAGCCTGATGACTCAAAATCAAGTCTATGCACAGTAACTGAAGCAGTGACATCTCCAATCTGCCTTGGGTAAGCCACATGGGCAAATTATGATAAAGAGACCCTGATTCAATCAGAATATGTGCACCTGCATGTGTGTGTGTGTGTGTGTGGGGGGGAGGTGTCAGTCGCATTAAGGCCCCTCGGGCATGACACCCGACTAATGAATCATCAAACCATGCAAACAATATCGTGGGTTTCCCCTAAGCTTATGCACATAGTGGTAGATACCGGTGTTTTACCAAATGATAGGAACATGTACATATACAGATTTATATGGCCAATAAACATGTAAATGTACCAGTACATGATAGACGAATACATGTACATTACTTGATCAAATGATAAGATTATGTGGGTAATTCCAGAAATTAGGGGTCCATTTTTTTGTGTCCTTGTTTCATCGGACATATGATTTTGTAAGTTCAAAACACATTTTCTAATTTCCAAGATTAATGAATTATGCAACTTACCTGCCTTGAACAAATACTAATAGTTTGAAATCAATTATGTTGATAGTTCCATGTCAAATAACAAGGGTCAGAGGTAAGAGGGGCACGAATATGTCACACGTTTGGACCCCTAATTTCAGGAATTAACCATATTTAGGCAATACAAGGGTACAGTACCCTATGCACATGTACATGTAAATTACTTTAAATTTGATTAACATTCTTGCTTACTGTATGTTTTCATCTCTTTTTTCTCTACAATGTATTTAAGAAGTTAGACTGCTTTAGTTCAGGTGAAAAATTATGCATTTTGTTTTTGTAAAAGTCAACACTGCTGAATGTTGTTAAATCACACATTGAACCCTTGGTGTCGATTCTTATGTACACAGCACCCTCTGCTTTCATTTCCCGTAAAAAATACTGGTACATGTATGCCAGGGCAATGCAAAACCATATTCGCAGTGGGAAAATGTCTACTTCATATTAAGAAATTACAAATTAGTATTGAAAATGAATTTTTACATCACCAGTTTTTCTTTCTCTTTTACATGTAAAGTTAGGACAGTAAAGAGGAACAATCAATATAAAAATGTCCTAATTGCACACAATTCCATCAAGGTTGGAATAAATACAGCAAATGCATACTGTATGCATGACATGTTACCAGAGGTTATTCTTTGGTGTAGAACACTGAGATAAACTGAACCAGGTGGTAAGTTCAAACACGTACAGTACCTGTACATGTAGAAGCAGTGGACACTGGACAGGTGCGTAATGACATGTCTGACAACATGTACCAATATGCTAAATGCACATCAAATTGAAGAAGCAATAAAAAGGGAGTGTGACAGCAGGGAGTTAAGGGGATGCAGCCATAAAGAAAAAGCTTGTCATGGTCCTAGCAAACTTGCAAAAAGAGCATGGATCTTGACCAATGAGATACATGCACATGTATGTTTCCATGGCAGGTTTTCCAACAAAAAGCCACAGCAAGAACTACAAACTAAAAAACCTCCAAATTTACAAGAACTTGTGGTTTTGGAGATATACATGTATGTATTGCCCTCAAAGAATTAACCATTGATACATGTACATGTAGCTTTTTACAAGTCTTGTGAGGATGTTGTCTTGATTTCAAACTGCCAAAAGTGCCAAATTTCAGTTGCGATATGGGGAGCAAAAATATGACCAAGAAAAAATATGAAAAGAATCTTAGCACATCAATGGTTTTCCTGCAACTTGCACAAAAGCCAAAAGAACAACTGACCCCCAAAATTTGGAATCCTGGTTTAATAGATCTTGGCCACTCTACTTACATGTACTTTGTAATGCACGGTACATGCATTTATAAGCCTGGTTTCCATAGCGACTTAAATGCAGAGGGCAACGCAATCAAGGCGCAAACTGCAATGGGGACATTTGGAAACATGTCAAATATTTGTGTTGCCGACAACGTAGACAAACGCAGACCAGCCTGTGAACCATCGGCAAAGTTGAGGTGGGTTCAACTTTACCAACTGTCTGCATTGAGTAGCCGTGGTATCTGTATACAAACATGCATGCTGACATGACCGGCGCGCAACGATGTCCTCTTTCTTAGTTCCATGAATTTTTGCCCATTTTTCTCCTTAATGCATAAATACCGTACATGTATTACACCCTCATGATCGACTAAATAGCTGATTATCACCAAAAATATATGAAACTGGAGTACAGATTGGCATCAAGACAACGTACAGTCAATCTAAAAGGGTATTTTACAAAAAAAAATCACGGAGTTTCAGACACCATTTGGTTTAAATTTTTGGGCGGAATGATGTCATACACCGTCTCTTCCGTTCGTGTCTGCGTTTTCAAGTCTTGCGGACCGTTTGCGTTACAAACGACCATAATGGAAACCAGGCTTAAACCTAGAACAGTAAAGCACAAAAGCACTTTTGTTGTACATGTACAATACTTGCACACTGCGGTGAATGTAAAGAGTACTTTTTTCTTGAAGAAGCCTTTTTCAATGCCCTGTAACATACAGTATCTGTTTCCAATATTATCCATAATGCTTCCAGACTCATAACAGTTTTTAAACATAAAAGTTTTTCTACATGTAAAAGAACTCAGTTTCACTAGTTTTGGTTTTTAAAAAGCAAAATGTAGGACTGCTAATATTAAATTTGTATAAACAATAAAACGAAGTTGGTCTGTTTTTATAACACACCCATGTACATGTACATGAATCAAAATCCTTACACTCCTTTCCTCACTGGACATACATGTACATGTAATAATGACATCAGGTGTCACACCTGTCTCAGTTCATTCCTAGTTGTCCTCTTCTTAAATGCCTGGCTTCGCATCCAATGTTATACAATTCACATTCTCCAATGCCATACAACTCTACAGTTGAGCACAGACTTCCCGCAACTACAGTTTTGTACAAGGGTGGCTTTTTAGGGGAGGGGAAACAATTGAAGTTTCATTGTTTTTTCAGAGTACCTGGTACCTACATCCATATGGGAAGGAAAGGAAGTCCCCCCATTACTTTTTTTCATTACTTAAGAAAAAATATTTTGTGTTCTTTTCATTTGAGGGTTAGCCCCATTGGGCCCCCTGGATCTGCACTGATGTACAAGGAACACATAATACATGTATAATATATTTCCACAACGACAGAAAACACAACAAAAAGCTTAACTGAAGTTGACAGGTCACAAGACTTCAAGAATGCCATTGCTTTTTCAAATCATCCCCCAGGTCATCACACTATTTTGCAATCTGTAAGCAAGCTCCAAGATGGTACAGGAGCTTCTTTACCCATTCTTTCCAGATGTTACCCTCCCTCACTCCCATTATACATTAAAGAATGAAGGGGGGGTTCAAACTTGAAGGCTCAGTACTTCATAAATAATAAATGATGTTACCCATTATAGAGTAGGTACATGTACATGTACCATACTTACATGTACATGTACCGGTAGTTATGTACATGTATAATTTGTTGTTTTTGAAAGCTTGGACTGGAAAGAATTTCATGTACGGACACCGCTTGACACTGTCCACAAACCCATGCAAGTGTGTATTTGCCTGCAACTGGGGACCCCCTATTGTTCCTCTTTTGTTTGTACTTTAACTTTTTTAGAAGACCACTCATATGTTTTGTACATAGCTGTCAATCGGGGACCTTATTGTCCTCTATTGTTAAGGGTCCCCAATTGAATGCAGAAACAAACTCTATGACACCAGCCTGAAAAATTGTACTTTCTGAGTAAACACATAATATTTTTATTGCTAAATTTGACATTTTACTGCATTTGGACGGCCGTGCGTCACATCAGGGAAAAATTAGTGGCATCTGTATATGGAATTCTTTCCCTTGGACCATTTGCCTGCATTTGTCACACTCTGGCATGCTACACATACATGTACATGTATGTTTCTGACAAAGTACATGTCCCCAAAGATTATGAGAAAAAAAAACGAAAAAGGAAAGGTACATTGTATGAGTTCAATATTTAAAACAAATTGATCATATTGAATGCGATGTCAACCATCACCTCCTTGGAACAAATTTTCATTGACAAAGGCAGTCTGAATTCTCATCAAAGGTAAAACAGCCACTTCAAGAATGAACACCGCTACAACCCATTTCTCATCTGCATTTAGACTGATACCAGCATCAAAGCACGTTTTCTCAAAAATTTTAGTGTACATCATGAAGCAATCAATTTTACCTAACTCTGGCTTGTCGGTACACACACATGTACATATAGGTTGGAAAAGACACCGTTCGTGAATTGCACATCAATGGTAAAAATACTCTTGTCTACATGTACAACATAGAATCATTTTTCTTAGTATTGTCATAAGGAATTTGAGAAATGAAAAGTAGTCTTGCATAAAAATTATAACTTTTTTTGGGGGGGGGAGTCTTTTTGTTTTAAATAAGGGCAGTGCTCTCCTCTTCATCCCTTCCATTTACACATTTCATGTGTGTCAACTACATGTACATGTGCATGTAGCACAGAAAACCCCACTGGTCCTCAGAATGCAGAGCAGAGGACAGCCTGAAGGCACATACATGTACATGTAAGCCAATACAAGACTAAGCCACATGTGTTTCAGAAGACACAAGACACATCCTGCCCAGCCTGTAAATGCAGAGAACAGTCAAGTCTTCAAACAAAAGGCCTCAGACTATAGTCGTTTTCCATTACATAAGGACATATTCATGCATACATGTACAGGTATTGTGGTCTGATCTCATTATGTGGGGACGACTAAGACGCTGCAAAACAGGGTTTCTAGTCTTCCCATAGTAAAAGCTGAGGATTACATTCTGCTGAAGAAGTGAGCAAAAGCTGATTGGAAAAAGGCTTTGTTGGAGAAAAAGACATGATTTTGCTGCGGATGAAGGTGTTTTCACATAAATAATTCATTGAAACTGCAGACCAGGATGTACATGTACATGCACAGTGTACATGTCCATGTATGTAACATACGTACGTGTCCATAGTGATGTACATGTACTGGTATGAAAGTATCAGCCCATCCTTAATATACATGTACATGTATTATCAAAATTAATTTACAATCATGTTTTCTACACCTGTATAAAAATCCTGGAAAGTGTTACTCAACAACAAAAGCACGCTACTGGTACATGTACATGTATCTCCACGGTGTGATGAGACCAAACCGCAGAAGGGATTAGAGTCTATGCAATATGACTGATGTGATACTGGTACATAATCATTTTGTAACAGATTAGCTGCGGTCAGCTTACATTCTGCACTGCCCTAAGTCTGCTCATTTTAATGCCTGTTTTTGCTGTTATTTGATTAATTCTGGATTTTTCCCTTGCCATCTGTCAACGATAAGCCCCATTGTTAGATTTTAGCAGAGTCAACAAGCCAGTGTGGTACTGGGTAGCACTGTACCTGTTCAGTGGTTGTATGGATGCCGAGGGAATTCGGTCTTACAAAACCCATTAGGAGGTGCACTAAGGCTCTTTAATGCGCCTTGCTAATGATCACTTCATGGAGTACAGGAACAACAAACATTCCCAGCTTTCCTGCTGTTTTATGAAATAACCTTCAGTGTTCTCTTAAGCCTAAAATTACAGCAGGGCAGCACACAATGCAAGCGTGGAGCGCAAAGTCATTATGGTGTGGGGTCGGGGGCCTTGAGCGGGTCCCTAGGAAATTTTGGATCCTGCATGCTCTGTGGTGAGGTATGTCTAGGGCATTTTCTTCAGACTCCTTGAATCAAATTTGCTCGTGGTAACAATTTGAAATGAAGTAATGAAGGCAAGATTGTTGTTTCTTTTCTTCTTGATCCAGAAAATTAGTTCATTAATAACAATTTCAGTGAATTAAAAAGCGAAACTGCATAAATTTTGACAATCCCCTGCGCTGCACAGTTGACGAACCAATTACGCCACATGCATGTATGTGTACATTTCTGTTACGCCATGTAGTTGAGTTCGTATACATGTACATGGATACGCACATATATTTTATTGCAAGATCAATTAAAACATTCAGACACGTGAACAGTAAATTGGATACTAAATTCCAAGGAAAATTATTGATAGTGATATCCTTTGTTGAACTATGTTTTATGCGGTTTTTTGGGGGGGTGAGGGATTTATAACAAAGATTGAAGAGCAGAAAAGAAGAGACAATGGCATGAGTATTCAACAGCAATGATGATCCAGCAGATACAGTGATCAGAGCATACACCCATGAACTGGGTGCACGGACTGAAGTTCAATAACCCACAGGTCTCTGTCACAGTCAGAGTGAAGAGAGTAGCACATGCGAACGGACACAGTGCTTCAATGTCTCAACACAGAGCACATCTCCTACTTGGCGTGTAGTACCACCGTGGTTATCCACTCTTGTACCAAAGATTACACTATTACATTGTGTATAATGCAATAGATACTACACATCAACTGTAGGAAAGGTCACTGTCATTCATCATTTTTTGTGGCCCGGTAACATTGCCAGAGCTCTTGATGCATGAATGATACCGGTACATGCGTGCTTGTAGCATATCGCGTGATCAATTTGCGACCAATAAAATTCACTGTGTTACACTTCTCTATCATTAGAACCCAAGCACGCAGCCATATAGACATAAAAAAAGAATTTGCAAGATTTTATGTTAAAATGTTATCCTTTAATGGCAGTGTCCTTTTTTCTTTTGTTTCAGCAACTGGCATGACTGGAAAAGACATACTTCTGCTGTATGCTCAGAGTTACCAAAATAAACTTTGAATCTTTGTAGTCAAACCTACCTAGCCTTACTTTCCTCTATGAAACTCTTATTGGCTGGATGATATAAATAGCATGCAACATGGCTAATGTAGCAACTGAGCACAACTGCCACAACATGAATATTCATTACAGCAACCCAAGCATTTATCATGTTCAACAAATGGAAAACATGCTTTTTATAAATGTACAAATACAGAACTTGCATACGTGTATGAGAAATAAATATTTGACCAATTAAAAAGAATTTCAAGGGTACATGTAGGACATTTTTAAATCTGATAAACAAGCTGTGTTAAAAAAAGTGGTAAATCTTCAGGCATTCTACATTTTCTTGTGGTCGGACATCCTGGAACTTCAGTGCATTTCTGTATTGCATCAAATAGCACGAAGGGGAATTTTATACCTTTGAGGTGTATTAAAAGGCCACAGTGACATCATGCCGACTGCGCAAATGAAAACTCTACAGAGTTGAAGGAGGATTTTCTCAAACGCAACATCACTCTGTCATGTCTGTTTCAAATGATAATTATAAAAAAGTCTGTCAAATGTTAGCCCAGGTTGGCCAACGTCTACACTGCATTGCAACTAACGCAATGCAATGTGGACGTTGTCCAACCTGGGCTAGTCAAATGTAAGTTTTAACTTGTTACTAATATTTAAGTGGTACATTTCTCAAATACTCTCACTTGATCAACAACCTGCATTGCCTGATTGTAATTTTTGAAACAAGCTTTATCAAATATATTTTTACAAAAACATCTATCCCGTGCACACTGTTAATTATACCTGTTTTTAAAACAGAAGCCTGCTGTGGAGGAAAATACTTTACAGTAGCAAATGTTAGGCCTATTTTAATTTTCTTAATATGGGCCTTACCTGTCTCACTGCTGTGCCATTTGGTTTTACACTCTCAGTCTTGGCATAGCCATTCATCTTGCCATTACATACAGCATAGGTGTTGGTCAGCCCAGCGTTGTGCACCCCATTGCCGTTGGCCATCATCATACCGTGCACTGCTCCATTCCTCACCGCTGAGCTGCAGCCGTCGAACCCGTTCGCCATCTTCACACCGGCTACCGCTCCGTTTTTGTCCACTTCGCACTCCGGCTTCTGCATCGTGGTGGTTGCTCCACGGAGAAACACCATGTTTGCTTTGTAATTATTGAAACAAGGGGTGTATCGTGCCTTCTGTAAACCAGAGAGAAGAAAGACAGTTTAAATAGCTCCCAGTAAATACCATTTCACTTTGACATGTTCGAGTGGATAATGTGTTTGTCTTTCAGATCAGAATTTGATCTTCAGACTGGACACGTCATTTAGCTGACCGGGTGACGGTCCGACGATTTTTCCCCTTACCTACAATCTCGTATTCTACAACAGTTTTGACACTCAAACACTCACCATTTACCTCTTCCGTTCCTCCAGCCTTTTCTTATCCTGTCGCACTGAGTGTTCAACGGTCAGAAAACTAGTGAAAACTCAAAAGAAGGGACTAGCCTATGGATTTTTGAGGAAGCCGGCGAGCTTCGTCCAGTCTGTTCCCCGCCCACACCATGCACCACACATTCAAGCGAGCGTGAAAAAGACAGCTGATAACTCGCTGTACACGCGTGACGTGCATGTACACAGTACGTACCATACGAGGATATGCGGGGTTTTCAAATCATGGCTTTGTTGCACATGCAGATTTTTTCCTCCTTTTTTTTAACTAGTGTTTTAAGCTCTTATTAAAAGTTATTTCACTAAGACACATAAAATTTCACTGTCAGTTTAAAAAGGGGTCTACTCTAAGAGGAGGGGTCCTCAGGGCGATTCTGTTATCAGGAAAGAATCCTGTGACGGATAAGAGACCGGCATTTGGAAACCCCATATACTTATGAAATAGCTAAACGGGTAGAAACGCAAGAGGTCTCAATCCAGTCTTGATGCAAGGTCAACTACCGAAGAAACCTTTAGCCATTTGGACGCGGCCTCACAAAGCAGTTTTTATCTTTGCACTTCGTTCTTAAAAACAAAGAGAGCAAGCCTTTTCTTGAGAAAAACATCGCACCAACACAACTGAAATTTTCCCCGTGTGTTTTAATGCTTTCATTAATTGTTCACAATACATGTACATTTTCACGGGCACTTATTTCAAAGTATCATTCTGAATAAATCTTGTACTAGTGGGACCTTGGGTAAGAGTGTTTGGGTATGTTTGTATCGTGTTCAAAGGCAATACGCTGAATATTTATCAGAATAACATGCCTAATACACACGTATGTTAGGGCCAGGAGATGTTACCTTTTATACTGAAGAGTAAGTAACTAGGTTTTCAGTGAAAAGAAAAAAAAAATCAAGCTCTTTCCAAATTTCATGATCGGTCGGGCAGCACAGGACTTTAAAACTTCTACTGATTGATAACACTGACAACACCAGATAATAGAGTTGGAGCTTTTATTTGTCACAAGAAAAGCATTTACACATAATTGTTAGCAAAAATGGATTGAGTTGGCTGTCAAGATGAAGGTGTGGTGTCATCCTTAAATGTCATCTCTGTGTTCCCTTTAGAGTTTTATATTTAAGTAAACAATCGATTCCGAGATTTCAAACTTACAGCACTTCAGGCTACTCCATATTAATCTGGACTGTAACATTTTCTTCACTGATGTTACTTAATAAGGAATTAGCATATACAAATCACTGCAAAACAAAGTCAACTTAAACGAACAATTGACAGAACTAAAATGATTGTTTTAGAATATTCCCAAATGGTTTCATGTTAGGCAAACTAAAGGTCATGCTTATGTACATGTCATACCACTATTTATAATAAAAGATGCACAACACATTTTCATTGGAGAACGGATCTTATATAAAATCACGATTTTTTTTTGTAATGAGAGAAATAAAACTAATCAAATTCTTGAAAGCCAAATCACACTGCTGTAAATGAAGATTTTTCAAAACCTACCCTTTATTTCATCTAAGGACAAAAGTAAAAAAAAGCTTAATAATTTCATTTGTCAGCATCCTAGAAGAGCCGGCCCTAGAAAACATTCCTTGCTTTCTAATCCAGTGAAAAATGTACGACATGAAAATAAATGGTAATGTGAATGGGAACAGATCTCCCTTGCAATTACACTAGCAGGTATGCAGTACAAATGAAGCAAGATATGTGGCCGAGAGAACCCCCATGCTTTGTGTTGGTCATTGTCTCACTGGAATCTCAGGAATTCTTTTCAGACATCTAGGGGGGATGTGTTAGGTAACAATAGTGTATAGCGATTGGACATGTTTGGGGGGCCCCTCAGTCTCATTCTTGTTGGATATAACGTAGTAAGGACATGAAACAATATTGAAAAAATGGTATTGTTGTTTTGCATCTTACTTAATCAAAAATGATAAATTTGCAATGAGCGTCTAATCAATCACTGAAACTTCTGGTTCTGACTATTTACCCTCTGCAAACTAGCAAATCAGGAAAAGAGCAGAACTTTGAATTTCCACTCAAGGGTCCTCCAGTTCTTAGCTGACAAATCCTCTGGACCATCAATCACTGACTGCATTGGTACGTGTGAATACAAATGTTTTCAAAAATTGATTTGCATGTACTCAAGTAAATACAGGACAGTGGAAAAAGCAAAAACAAAAAAATTCTTTGCCCTTGTTTTCCCTTTGCTTCATGACAAATATCAGATTTGATGCCGCTTAGAAATCCTTTCTTCTCTTGCCACTTCGGTCGTGGTCGTCATGATCACGTGACTTGCCTCCCTCTGCCGGTCGTTTTCCAGCTTTCTTGGCATCCTTCAAGAACTTATCCAGACCGAAGGGATCCTCTTCTTCCTCTCGTTCAAACTGGACAGGACCGCTGCGACGACGACTGTGATCAGTGCCGCTGAAATCCTTGTCAGGAACAAACCTGGATGATATGAGGAAAATGCACGGATAATAAAATCAAGTAATTGACTCCTCTGCAAAATATCAATAAACGGTCTCATTAAATGACAAACGAGAAATAACACTAAAATATGTTTCTTTTTATAATTATCTGAATTTGTTGTCATAGCGTGAACTACCCAGAAACATTTCATAAGTGAGCATTGAGAAATGTCTCCTTGGTCTAAAAGAGGAAAAAGTTTCAACTACTGCAGAAAGACATTTTTTAGAAATTCCAGTCCTCTGATCTGTTTCTATAACCAACCTCCTACCCCCAAAGCAAGGCCTACCTCTTCTGTTTGATGAGGGTATCTAGGTCATCCCCATACACGTCTTTGTCGGCATTCTTGCTGGGCCTATACAAGCTACTGGCCATGTTCTGGTCCTTACGCCACGGTTCGCTGTACACATTGTAAGATTCGTCATCACCCCCTGCAAATCCACTGCTCAGACCCTGTGATACATAGAGAGAAAAACAGAGATATATAACCATTGGATATCACATGAGTTAGACCAGACATTTGGCTGGATCGACAGCATATTTATGTGCCAAGAAAAACCCACATGAGAACCAGTCACCCACAATATATATCACATGTGTGAGCTGGTAACTAACCTATTTGTCTTAAGCAGATATATCCTGCAGCATTAAGCAAACTGTGATGCTGGCTTACCAGTTATAGTAATTGTACATAATGCCATGATACAGGGGGCCCCATTTGTCTGGTAACTGAATTTGGGTTGTAGGCCACCTAAAAATGTTTTTCACCATTGCAGATGGTTTACATCAAAACTGTGGAAAGTGCATTAAACTCTCTCCCCGGCACAATTGGCATGATTTTGTTTAAATTATTATTATAAGTTAAAATGTAAACCTTAACCACTTGCTGCCGGGTGGATTTTTCTTGAGCAGGACATGATGCTGGGTCATTTTCATGATTTTCCGTTTTCAAAATTCTTCAAAAATTCATCATTTCATTTAATGGCCGTTTATACCAAAATGAAGGATTCTTTGGGCACTATTCTAAAGCTGACAGGTAAAATTCATTGACTCCTGAATATTTCAGCCAGGCCTGCAGCCTTGGAAAAAGAGCCCAGATTGTGCGGTGTTACATAAGATTCTTTTGTTCCCGAAACCAGCACAGTGCACTGCTGACCTCTTTTCAATAGGGGCCAGATTAGCGTGCAGGGGTGCTGTGTGGCTCATCACTGTGGTGGTGGAGAGCTTTTGTCCCCGGTGGTAATCCGCTCGCTCTCAATGCCTCAAACCATGGTATACTGTTTCAAAACAAGGCTGGATTATCTCCACTATTGAGAGCGAAAAAATGTCTGTAATGCCCAGCAGCTCAGTCTTTTGTGCTGAGCATGGTCTTTTGTTATAAGGCCCAACTCTTGTCCCAGTTCTGGGCTCCCCCGCTCTGCATATAAAGCCTATGTACCCGAAAACGGGTCGTCTGGCAGGAAGTGATTAAATACATCATTTTTTAAAACTTTTGAACATTTGAAGGTATTAAGTGGGGTGAATTTTGGCACAAAACATTTTATTATTTGTCGTTTACTGCAGCAAATCACTTCTTCTACATGTTGTTAAAAGCCAAAGCTTGATTTAATTAGAAGAGAGAATAAAGGGAACATGAGGATAGAGTGATTTCAGAAAATAGTTTGGACAATCTCAATTCGCTACAAAAGTTATCGTCCATTCACAGCAGCTCTAAACAACTGACTTGTCTCACTTTTCTGTCTATTGAGGAAAGACAAGCAATTACCTTGGACGTGTTGTAGAGTCTATGGTCATGCTGCATATCATCAGCTCGACCTCCAGCATTAGGCAAACCAAGGGCAATCTTCTCACTGATGTCTCTCTCTTTCTGCTTGTCAAACTTGGCTCTGAAATAACAAGGTAAAAAAGTACACATGTGCTTAGTAGCTGACAATCAAGTGCTATCTGACTGATGGACAGTTGCACTTTTATTGCACGTTTGTTTTCAAGGAATGCACATTACTTGGTAAAGAAGTAATAATGCATATGTATGAAGGGAGCTTTTCGTTGTGAGATTTTTTGGACAAATTCTGCCCTTGAAATTGGTGAACTCGTTGCTATGGTTCCTGCTTATTCTCTACAAAATGAGCAAAGTTTCTGTTGACAATTAATTCGGGGCTTAGTTGCATCATAAAATACCACCCCAAGAACTCCTAACCTTCTGTATGGAAAACTCAGCAGCAAAAGATCACTGGACAGAAATGATGAAATATAACTGTCTGGATTCTGTTAGAGTGGGACAAAAGTGGAGGCCAAGTTCCTCTTACCGTCTTTCAGGGGCAGCTCGACTGATGTTACGATCCCTCTGTCGCTCACGGTGTCGGTCTTCACGAATCTTGTCTCTTTCTCTTGCTTCATCATCAGCCTCTGATAGGGTAAAATAAGTGCAGCCAGTGATTAAATGGAATTCAAAAGTGACTGCATCCTGATTCACAGTTTCATTTTTTTTTTTAGTAACACCACATGGTAAACAATTAACTGTCATATTAAAGTCACCATTGTCATATAAAATGTCCTTATGTTATGCGACAGCCAAAAGTGGAAGCCAATACAGGTCAGGGTATCATGGAAAGTGTGAAACTCGGCCTTAATGCTGTATAATGAATATCACTGGTTTTTTTAACTTTTTATCTGTTAGCGCATCAATTAGGAGAATAACACTATTTGCTTACTAGCTTCATTAACCCTACTTGCCTACAAATTTCTAGTAAAAGTAGTTAGAGACCACCTCCTTGGACACTCTAGATCTTCCACTGTGCAGGAAACCAATGCCATGGTATTTGTATCACACTTTGAAGTGCCATCAAGCTCCACAAAAAGTACTTATGACTGGGTCATACGTTTTGTTAATCCTGCCAAAGTTTACCCAAACTCCTTTGGGAATGTAAAGGGTGTACGGTGGTTAGAGTTAAACAAGAAAACATGCTTATGCTATGGTCTTTTGTTACTTCCTTGGATTGCAAAAGAAAACGTTGAGACAATTTATATGCTAAGTGAAAATCAGTAGAACAGAGTTCAACAATACTGCTCATCACATCATTTTTGCTAAGCAAATATTATCCTTTGCTCAGCTCAATTCTCAACTGAGCACTTTTAAAAAACAGATCTTTTTGGTGTCTGTTTAATGTCCTCAATGCACTCCACCCAAATTCTTTCAGCCACATGTGTATGGCTTTCCTCGACACTCCCCCCCCCAGACCACACCCACCTGCTTGTGTTCTGATCCCAGCACGGTCTTCTCTGGCTTTCTGAGCCAGGTTACGCAGGTTCTCCTCATGTTTCTCCTTCTCCTTGGTAGCCAGCTTTCGCTCCATGGTGGCACGCATCTCTACTGCCTCACGAGCCTGTTGGTTAAATCATTCATAATTTAGCCACTTCAAATTATACACTGAATGTATCAGGGCTGAGCCTGAGCCAAACGACTCAAAGACCTGGCCTAAGTCTGGTATAAGAAGAAACCAAAGCAATATTTCTGTATTGTTTCCAACCTGTCAAGAATTGTTCTTACAAAACATTCTGAAAACTTTTCCTAGCTGGTGACCCGAATGCAATCCACGTCACAAATTTAAGCTTACATTTCTGTCCTGGCCATACATTTTGGTTTTTCAGACCTGAACTCAAACTTGGAATATTTAGATTCAGAGTTGGACTTGAACTCGGAGTAGTGGACTTACAATACCAATGTAAGGTGCTTGAAAACATCAATGTTTGAATTATTGTATGCTTTATTCTCCTGCTTGCAAAACTAATCATAGACCTTGATAAGCTCTTAGACAAAAACTGTAATGTTTGCCGTGGAGTTAAAAAAGGTTTCGGGTCAGTGAGGTTAACACACTTGGTAAAGTTTCCTTGAAACTGTCTCAGTGTCTAATGTGCACTGGGAGCCAGGTGTCAACATTTTGAGCTAGTTGTGACAGACAGCAAACAACAATTTGCTCTCTCTGAAGAGGTGAAAGTTAGAAATGTGTTCTGACAATGAACGCACGAGAGGTAACAAGGGTCACAGGGAAGTGACTTTCAGCCTGACAAACTTGTTTTTTGGATACATGTTATGTACAACAGAGGCTGCATCCGAATCTCTTGTCTAGAGCTAGGTCTAGGTCTTCACTCCATTGGAAATGCATGGAGACGCATAGACAATATACCTAGCTGTAGCTCTGGAAGCCATTTTGTGACACGGCTAGAGAGTGTTTTTTACCTTTCTGTCAGCAATGTACAAGGCTTCAGCCAACTTGGGGAAATTCTCGTTGATCTGAGGATTCTGTAACCCACGGCCATCCGCTGCCAGTCGCTTGTCGAGTGGGATAGTGTAGCCCTGTTACCAATAAGATATAATGAGGAGCTTTGTGTCAAAGGAAGAAGTAACTTCACTCTACAGAAAATAGTGCTGCCAAAACCTTTATTGAAAATTTACCCCAATACCCATTAAGATAATGCAAAAAGAGTAATTAGTGTTTTCAAATTACCTTGGCGTTTTTCCAGTTGGATATGCAAGGAGGAATCTTCCATTCTTGCTGTTCCTTCACAGTGACCTGAAGCGTAAAAAAGGAAAAATCTTAGAGCATCAATAAAGAGAATTACAGAGGTCAGACAAACAAAAAATGTTAACATTATGAATTCGGTAGATTTCGACCAACGTACAGTTACCAACAATATGGATTATACGGATCTAAATGAAATGACCATAAATGTCACCTGAACCCCTAAACGTGTTTAAGGTCAAAGAAATGAAACCAAGTTCTGCTTCCTTGCTTTGCTTCATGCATCACCGGTCAGATCATATATCCAGTAAGCACTGTGACCTTTGACCAGTCAACTAGTTGAAGATGGGCCAGGCTCTAAGAACTGTTGTTATTTTTACGTTTTACATCAGTGACATTATCAAGCTGCGAATGGTACCAGCTAGATGTTGCATATTTGGGCACAACTGAAATTGTTACTTGACCGATTTGTGACTGGAGAGCAAACTATGTCTACCTTGTTATTCCCAGTAGGAAGGGTTGAGTATAGATTAAACCTTTTCATTCATTCTTTCAAGCACTTCAGGTTTGCTTCACCAAAAACAAAGAAGTGTGAGGTTTTTTCATGCAAAATAGGACATTAGTTATGATTTGGACTCACCTTCCTTGTTGGAGAATGCATCACAGGGGCTGGTGGAGATGGTGGGCCACGAGGAATCTTCTTGTTTGTCCTGAAATTTTCAAGGAAATAAACTACAACAGCCAAGAATGATCTTTCAAGTTTCCTTGCCTTAAAGAAAGGATACGAAGTGTGACGATCAAAACGACGTTAAAAGCAAATTGGACAATTTGAGAGCATCTCAGAAAACCTTAGAAAACCTTGGACTACACTAAGGTGAAAGTCTCACTTGTCTTAATGCTGCATAAAAAAAAGTGAGCAACAAATTTGACTTCACAAGTAGGCCAAAAATACACTGTACTGGATTCCCGGGCCAAATTTTATGCACAAATGCAACAAAGTTCTGACGTGATTCATCATGTTGTAATGTTTAGACTCAGGAAAAAAACAGATATTATGCTACTGAAATAAGTGGTTATTAATGAAAGTATTTTGAAAAACTTAGGAGACCATTAAAATTAAGCAGTGAGTTATTCTTGAATTTTTTTTGATAGGTTTATGAAGTGTTAGTTTTTCCTGAATTAATTAGGTAATGAACTGCACTGTCTGCCCAGTGAATATCCGGCTTGCCATCAAGCTACTGTCTGAGGCAAGTTTGGGTGGGTAGCCTAAACCGAAAACATTTTGCTTGTTGGTCATTTGCTGAGGATTGAGAGATTCGCTGCAATCCATACATAGTTACATGAAAGCCCCAAAACTAGTCTGGTTACACTCTGGATTTGATGTTTTTTCTACCCAGTATCTACAAACAAAGACTAATACCATGCTTGGACCAACTCACCTAAATTTGGGTGGTTCCATGGGATCTTTCTGTACTTCAACCATACGAATCACTCGCTGCTTGGCGCCAGAGTTGAATGCCACACCTTGCTGTGATGGTGTGTATCTACAAACAATTCACAGTGAAAGCAGCCATGAAAGACAAGTGAAGAAACACAAATAACCCTCCAGTCCATTTAGGCCACCAAAAAATACTTGTGCTTCTGGTTTCTTGTATGACCCTACTTTTTCGGCGCACCCCTAAAGTTTTTATCGGCAAGTTAGAAAAACATTAAAAATTAAAGCTCAATGTATTACAGCAACACTGCGCTGGTTCCCACCAGGATGTGCCCATGCTAAAGAACATGTGATGTAAATGTGGCAACCAGTCTACACATTCCAGTCAAAATAGCCGTATTATACTACATCAGCCGTACACGCACGCAACCCTGCAGCTGCATGTCGAATAAAAAATCAATGTTGCAAGAAGATTTCTGCAAGTTAATTCAAAGAACTTGGTCTCTTGTCTATGCATTCTTTTTCTGGGTCCACGAGCTTAATTTGAAGTTGTTTAGCTCGTACTTGAAATGAGCGTGTTTCCACAAAATTTCCTGCCACGGAACAAGGTTTGTCGCCTGGCCTACCCATTTGAATGCATCATGGATGCTTACCATGCAATACACAGACATTGTTGGCCAGTTTGCCATCATACATAGTGATGTGAATTGTCCATAATTCTTATGAATTGTCAACTGTAGGAATTTTTACAAATATTATTGCAAGGTTTTATCACTTTTTTGTGGCAATTTTTGGAAGTTTTCATCCCCATTCATGCCATTCAATAAGCACAAAAAAATGACCCAAAAAGTTTCCAAGCTACCAATCCTATCTTTGAGAGGCATGTTATCAGAAGCAAAACTGTTGTTTTTTCTTGGCCTTATTATTTATTACAACAAACTGACCGCTACATGTACAAGGAATGAAATACCAAAGAAATACCAAATCAACCCAAAGAGACTTGAGTTTAGTTTTTTCACAACAAAACGTGCATGCATAAATTTGTCAAAGTACAGATCATATTCATGCAAACTAAAAGTGACAGGTCTTTGTTCAAACCAGAAATTTGATTTTACCTTAGTGGACTTATGCACAGTGAATGACTTTGCTATGAGTAAAACTACATTTTTGGTTGTCTTTAATGACCAAAGGACAATCCATGAGCATTCCAGTTTGTATCCAGATTCGAGCACAATCAACAAGTGAGCTCCATGAGGTCGAAGGTTAAACTTACCTGATATACTGAGCTGGTGCCTTTTCCTCTGCACACCTCACAGGCATAGCTGCAGAGATCTTGGACTGTACCAGTTTCTCCAGAGCCTGCCTGGTCTTCTCAGTAGTCTGAGTATAAAAATGATTTTGCACATGCACGTGCAACAGTCTGTCTTCACTGTATTAAAAGCATCATCCCTTTTTCCCGCATCATTTTCATGAGCATACAAACCACATGCTTTGAAAGGTAGTCAGGGGACATTCAAAATGTTACAATGACAACAATTCCCCAGCTCAGAAATCCTATTTTGTCCTTTTCAGTTTGTAGGCTTCATGAAAGGAAAGGGGTTTAGAGAAAAATGTATGCACTGAACGCTAATGAAAATGCTGCAGAAAAATGGAAGGCCCCTGAATTACATGGGATATTGTAATGTAGTAGGGTGTACAGGTGAAGGAGCAGGAATGGCCCACATGTAGGGGATCTTTGATGTCTGTATTTATTGTCTCAATAGGCCGCTGTACTGATGACGCCACACTGTGTTTACGAGTGTGCTTTCTTGTGGTATTTAGTGGATCATGCCTCCCTCTCCCCTGCTCCATACACAAGTGCACATGTAAACTAAATGTGACATCATCAGTGCACATTACACCATCTAACCTCCCTGGGAAGTCTATTCACCTGATGCTGTCATATCAGGTGCAATTGGCTAAACATAATTGATGCAGGTGAAAAGAAATATTCAATAAATTCTTCTCAGAAGGCATTCTCTATAAATCACACGTGGCTCGTCTTCTGGGACCAGTGCAATGATTTTTTGTCAGCAAGTACAGAAATGAAATCTATTTTTATCTTTGACTACTCTTAGTGCAGCTTCACATTGCTTGGTTTGCGAATTCATCTGTTTCATAGGCTCCAGTGAAAATGCTCTGCTGCACCTCAAATCATAAATTCTCCCCTTTCAACTTACATCTTCAATTTCTTCTTCGTCTGGTTTCTGTAGATCTGGATCATTTTCATTGGTGATTTGTATCGGCACCAGATCCTGGGGCTTGGAATGAATAACCTGAAAGAAAAGAAAAACTAGATTCTTTCAGGGAATTATTTCAAATTGACGGAAAAAAATATCAATGAGAAAAAAGAATGAAAAACAGAACAACCACATACCCACAAAACAATAAAGTGAAACTTTTTATCTCAAATTATCACCAACATTATACCTGTGTAAGAATCTTCTGGAGTAAGTATTCTTTGGATTCAGTATCCACACGTATCTTTACACTTTTCGTTTTAAAATTGCTTCATTCTAAGATCACACAATTCAACTTTTAACAATGGGAAACAATTTAAAATCTCTACACCAAGTTTTCGAATTTGGAAAGCTTTCTACTACTTATTCAATTTTGGGAAACCAACTTCATATTACTTTTTCGATTTTGGGGAACCAACATGTGAGATCAAGCTATATTTAACTTTAATCTGACATTCTTAAACAACAAAATGAGGTCAAAAGAGTAACCATTATGACATTCAAAGTAATTGAGGTTGGACAAATATCTGTGCAGGAATGAATAAAAATAAATGAACAAAAAATTGGAAACTGACCTTGTCCTTTCCATGTCCAACCCTTGCTAAGGCATCATATTTGACGTGACCTTCTGCATCTACAGTCTTGGCTATGGAGTTCCCTTTGCCCTGGGTACGTCCCATGTCCATCGGAAACTGAGCCACCGGTATCTCTGGGTAGGCCCCTCCATCGCCAAAATCCTTCCAAGTGAACACAAAAACACAAATAAGTTGGATACTTTCCTCTTCCCAAAAAAGGTGGGAGTGCATCTGAATTGAAAATATTACAATAGGTTAAGTTTATCTGTCCTGCTTTCGGCTACAGCTGAAATCAATTGGTTTGGATTTGTTTATGAATAATTCTTGGAATTCAAATCCTCCACGACTATGCCATTCATAAACTCACCATTGGTGTTCTGGGCACCCATCCTTTTCTTCGTCCATATGGTGGTGCTGTGCTTCTTGAAATCGATACAATATTTAGCTGAAAACATCAAGAATGCAACACAATTACTGTCACTGTCCAATACTGCAGCCAAGTTAATGTCTTTTCCTATATTCTATTTGATTTTGTTTTGAGCAAATGACTATAGAAAAAAATCACACACACACACAAAAAACCAAAATGAGTGGACTGTTTGTTTACAATTCTACTTTTCAACTGAAACTTCAATAACTTTACATTACCACAACTTAAAATCCTGGCATACAAACAAAGTTTTAGTATTTCTTTGTACTTCTTATTAATCCTAATGGCTACAATTTACAGTTCTGAATCTGCTGGTGTTAAAATGAGGATGGTTTCGAATAGTCATGGTAAACCATGCAATGTGTTTTGCCTTCTGTTAGGCACAGAGATATGGGCTTCATCTATGAATACCTCAAGAAGATTAATTATACCATTCAGCAATCTCCCTTGACTGGCACACACTGCATGCACATAGCTTTATATCAATCTGGCAAAGAGTATGAAGTAAATTAGCCAAACATGTAAGCTATGTCTTTGCTTGGGTATCAAACACACAACATCAACGGCATTTGTCAACTCAACCCTTTCTACTTCAGTTCAGTAAGGAGTATGTACTTATACATGGAGCTGTTACAGGAGTCATTATAAAACTTCAGGAGTAGCATCCCTAGTGTCAAAGGTTTACTTTATAGGGGAAAAATTAGTAATATACATGTATCTTGCACTCACCTGAGGCTTGTCTGATTCAAATTCCTCCTGACCCCATTGCTTTGGTGCAGGTAGAATGCTGGACCAAGAGATGGATAATAATTTATAAATTTCACGTCTGCGTGCATGTATAGACTTGACAAATACATGCAGGACAGCTGAAGAGACATTGAGAAGGTTTTACCAAGATTTTTACAGTTTTGCTAAAAACTTGATTTGAAGAACAAATTGAAGAATTATGCACAAAATGTTATTTTGCAAAAGTCTAAAACAAATGGGTCATGCTGTTTAGTGTGCAGAAGTATCAATAAAGTGTCAGAAAATGATGCAAACGATGTGTGACTAGACAGATTAAAATCCTATGCAAAGCTGCAATCTGCACCAAGTTGTCCGACCACTCAGTCAAATGACATATGATAGTTGTATGTCTATGTACCGAAGAGGGAGAAGTGGAAGGAAGTTTTGACTGGCTGTGACTGTAAGTTGTAACAGCAAAAGGAAGGTTTTAAATATCATATTCAATACATCACATTTACAATGTATTTGAAATTTTAATTGTGGACTATTGATTAAGTATGAAAATGACGGTGCTGCTCATGCAGCTCCAGAGCCGCTTCTCAAGAGTGTTGAGAAAAAAAGATGGCATCCTCCAATCTTCATGAGCATCATGTTTCATTTTCCTGCCGAGCTCTGGATGTGACTTCATTCGTTTTCTTATGACAGGATATTCATGTCTCATGTCCTGATGTCAGTTGATGTTATTGACGCTGTTACGCCCCAAGTATAGCATCAGTCCCAACTAGAGTGCTGGAGTTGGGCCGGCCCAACTACAGCAGAGAGGTCCTGTGTGCATGATGTGCCCAGCATGTGCCAAAGTCATATTGTTTACAAATGTCATGTAATCGGCCATAGGGCTAGATGAACAGATAAAGTGACACAGTTTAGATGAATTGTGTCACCTGTTATATATTCAAGGCACACGTCCTTTTGCTTTCGCAATTCGATGTGAATCGGAACGGGAATGCGAAAAACTTACTTACTACCCATTGCAAAATGTGCATTGCTATGGAACGGTGCAGTTTGTTTATCCAAAAAAGGGTTGTCAAGGCCGGTTGGCGCATGCGTGATTGAAACTTCGAAATGGCTTATCTAACGGGCTTTAAAATAAGGTCGTTGAACATTACGTCATTTGACCCCTCATCGTTTCAACGGCTGTTCCATGTCAAGACATCTAAACTGCTGCCAAAGTTTTGGAAAAGCCCATTGGTACATGTAGTATCTTATCGCTCAGTCCGTGTATTACATATGTCTGGAAAATACCTGAATAACGTGAGTGAAATCATTCAAATTAAATAGTTTTTAGAAAGCGGAAAGGTCAAGGATCATGTCCGTGTGCAAAAGAAATTGTGCCCATGATGATAAGTGGGATGCGCAAAAAATGTTCAGTGCGCCGACACGAAATTGCATATACAGATGTGTGGCTAAAGATGGATCGGGAGTGAGAGTCTGTGCCACACTAGTGAGGCTAAGGTGCACTAGGCCGTCATGGCCGACTGCCTGGCGTGTGAATTACAATTATCTAGTAGTACTAGTAGGAATACTACACAACACGTACTATATGATGTAGTGACGTACGTGTGTACAGTGTGCTTGTACCTTAGGCCTATGTGTGTTCGTTCGTGTCCGAAAACTGGACGTGCCAAATAAGCAGTCGAGTAACCGTGAAGAAGTTTCAATTCAAGGGGCGTGTTGGAGAAATCATTGTAAATTAAGACAGATCATTACTTAAGCAAACATCTCCAACAATTTCAGGCCATAATTTCAGCAACTTACTCTGCGAGGGAAACCATTTCGCAAGTCAGGACGAATCCTTTCCTTTCCGAGGTCCAAATGGTAAATTTCACTCAAGAATCGAATAAGTATGCCTTCATTTATCCCGTTGTATTAATATTCGGAATCGAAATTGGTATCGATTAAATGTACGATGGTCAAGAAACACCACGATGGTTGACTGGTCAATAAAGAAAAAATGATGAGTTCACCTTTACCCTTTTCTTCTACTTCTATCTATTTCAGAATCACTCGATATGCGGCAGTTTAACCTAAAAATAGCAAGTTTTGGATCATCACCAGCTCAGGAAGGAGGAGGGGAGCATTCAAACCTTCTAAGACGTCATTTGTCCCACTAGTGACCAATTTATTTATCAAAAATCGTCTAAATCGTCCTTAATGAGGGTATCCCATCCAGCGATGGGTATAGCGATATGCGATTATCAGTAGCGATTGTTAGGCGAAATATCCTTCTTTTTATGAGAATGTTTTCCATCAGAATTAAAATTCACTTCATCCGTTGCGGTCTTTCTGCATCCGAGTCTGATCCGCATCTTCCCGATATTTTGAGTATACACTTACTGTAATTTATAAACATTTTGACAAAACTGTGAAAATAGTTTTGTTAATTTAACTAACAACATTTTTACAAGTTTGGGTGTGGACAGTAGTTTGACTTTCATCACTAGTCAATTAGTTTTCAACAATCGACATTCGACTTGAATGTCCCGCTTTGTCGATCTATTTTTGTAAAATCTCATCGCCAGACAGTTCACAGTTGGTTGGCAAGTTGAGGGCGTTGAAACCTTGACTCATCGATCCCTGTTGCCAATATTGTCGTATGATTGGTTCTCTCCGCTCTGACAAAAGTAATCTGTTATTGATCACCATGGTGATTATGTACTTCAAGTCGACTTCAAGCTGAGATGTTCCGAACCGTTCAATCGCTTGGGGGCCCGGCCATAACAACCTATAATTAACGACATGCAGTTGTCGCTCCAACTTGCCACGATTGGTGCCGTCTCCCAATGGTGTAAGGACAGATGTTATCCTTCCGATATAAATATGTATAAACTCTATTTTCAGAGTCTAATAAAATTACTGAATGGAATTGCTATTTCAATCTTATTTGCTCCTTTCACTAACGGTGCGAACCTTCGAATCTTATAGATTTTCTTGAAACTAGTGTTTCTTAAGGGCCACCATAGTAAGCCTGTCTCAGCTTCACTGGGGTTGAGACCTTGATTATGCCCTGTTATGTCGAATTCAAAATAATTCGCAATGTGTTTGGGGGGGGGGTATCTCCATGTGGCCTAAGCTTCCGCACGGCTTCTTGCAGGCTGGAATCTTAAGCTTATGATTAAAACGCAGCTCTTGATTGAACAGCGCCCTCTTGCGATTACGCAACATCTTCTCATCCAAGTATGTGAAGCAGACGACAGTTTTCATACCGCTTTGTGATGTAACTCACAGAAACTTTCACTGTAGGTTAACTGCTCGCAAGTCCTTCCTGCTGTAAGTAGACCTAGGCCTATTACTTCATTTTTTTTTCATACGTGGATGCGTTATATCTCAAATTTATCGTTAGTAATGATGCCGGATTAAAATTCTCACGAAATTGATCCGACGACAAGCGAAAGGCCGCTGACCCGCATGGCGATGAATCATGAGGCCGGTTTCCGCCAGTCTGTACCCTATATCATGTACTTACCACTTTTGTATTTTATTAGGCTTAGTGCAAAATTATCTTTACTGCAAGGCCTGTTCAGTTGTCATTTCGGAAAGAGTTCCATATACGGACAACACTTGAGGCCTTGTGCACAAACCTTTGACTATGGGACTTTATTTAAAAAAAAGGGTTTTCTAACTATGTAAATACTTTTGAAGTGTCTTAGCCAAATTTTACTTTTGAGGACATGTTATCTCTTTCTGACGGCTGTTATAACATTTTAACTTAAGGGAAAATAAGTGTTGTCTGTATGGAACTCTTTCCGTGGTTTCTTTGGCACTGTAACTTTTATCTGCTTTAGTTGATGTGCCTAACTAGGTTAAATGTGGCCTACTTTGAAAAATACCTGACAGGTGACATGCATACATGTCTGATTAGTTGATTTGTCACCTCCAGTGACTTATCAGAGGCATTAAAATTTCACAAAAAGTGAAAATAGCTCTCAGTTTGCACTTTTATTAACTTTGGGTTTCCGTCACAAACTTCCAATGAAATTCTGTTTTGTCCTAATTTTGTGATTTTTTTCCTAGTGCACAACATCTCAGTTTTAGAATGCGCCCCAAAATTAGAAAACAATTTTCTTACAAACTTGTAATTGTTTATGTGACTGGAGGTAAAAGTGTTTTATCAAAATTTATCATCACTAAAGAAATTCATATATGTTATGAGATTTTCTGATACTTGAACAAATAGAAATATTAAAATGCTTCTCCAAATATGGAAGGTGTTTTACAAGAGGGTAAAATGTGCTAAACTTACCTGTACATGTACATGTGGCTGGACTTGGCCATACATGTACATGTACTTGTCAGCATGGTTCAACCGACCACATCACACCAATGTTTTTCAGTTTTGTTTGCGGTTAAGCATACAGCCATTTTGCCTAACATATTGCCTGATTTTGTCCTACAGATGTGAATATGGTAATCGCATCTATCCTGCACTCCTCTTTTCGTCACAGTGGATATGTTGTTCCCATCTCATTGGTCACCATGGCAACGGTGGGTTCCTCTGGTATATGGCTGAACAAAAACAGCAGGACAGTCCAGTCAAGTTGGTCATCGTTTGCTCCCGTCAGATTTGGAAGGGCATTCTTCAGTGTATGTAATCATTTAAAAATAGAAGACCTATAATAACTTCGTTTTAGTGATATATTTTTGATTGGTTGAACTGGAGGAAATTTGGCAGTTTTGATGGAGAGTAAAAAAGGCTGACACCCTGTAAGACTTTCATTTCTGCTTCATTTGTTGATTATAATTTGTTTTCCTCTGTCTTTGGTTTACACAGGCAGCATTTGTGGCATTGGATTATAAATTCACATTATTTGGAGTGGACTCGGAATCAGAGAGATATAATGAACTCAAATCAAAGGTGAGTATTGGCAAATGAAAAAACCTTGCCCATTGTAAGTGTGCACTGTGCATTGCAGTGTTATCTGAAAATTGCAGGGTCATCTCTCCTTTGGAACAATTTCTAGACTAGATAGAACCTCTGAACAATTTTATGAGCAGAACAAAAACAGTAGCATTTGGAAATACTTTGCTAACTCCACAAAATCAGTCTTTAACCTTTTTAGATTTTGAGGCCACCATCCCCTAAGTTACAAGTGGAAATTTAATGTTGAATAGGTATGTGTTATCATTTTGTTGTGCAACTTATCAGGTGCATCTCAGATCGGCCCAAAGACTCTACCGCCTTTGCTGCAAGAATGGCGGCATCTTCATCAAAGCAGGGCAGCACATTGGTGCGCTGGATTACCTCCTCCCAAAGGAGTACGTAGAGACAATGAAGGTGCTTCACAATGATGCCCCTTGCAGCAGGCTGGAAGATATCAAAAGTGTCATTGAGGAAGACTTACATTGCAAGGTATGTTTGGTAGCAAGGCCAAATAATGTGGTTTGTAGGCCCGAGGCACCTGTGTTTTGTAGGTGTACTCTGCCTGAAGTACAAACTCTAATTCTACAAACTCTAAGCTCTCAAACGCTAAGCTTTGCCCAAAATGAAGAGAGAGATGCTGGAACCTTTCTTATGTTTGTAAGTTGGTGTTTGTGTTATCCCAATATCCTTTCAGTGTGTATTTCAATTTTTTATTCGTAAATTTCCCTGCCAGTCCCTTCGTAGGTTATTGCTTGTTTTTCGCCTTGCCTACTTTCTGTGCTTTACTTGGAATCTTATTTGCTTGCATAGAAAAAAAAACTATTGTCTCTTTAACTACCAGGTTGATGATGTGCTCCTGGACTTTTCTGATAAGCCAATAGGCACAGCCTCCCTGGCTCAGGTGCACCATGCTACACTTAAGGACGGCAGGTCGGTAGCGGTCAAAGTTCAACACCCTTACGTCAAGGCTTACTCTGATGTGGACATGAAAACCATTGATGTAAGTTCAACTTGTCTGAAGGCTTTTCAAATTTTTGAGTGATCACGTTGGGGCTACCCATATGTCAGTTCCTGGAAGATTGACAAACCCCTAAACTAAGCATGCATGTTGTAGAGTGACGTGGCTTGTATTACAGATTCGGTTTGACAAGTTTATTGGTAAGGAAATGTGTTTGACATTTATTCACAAAAGGGTAACTTTGGTACACCCAGGGATGCACACTCGTGGGGGAGGGGGAAGTTGTGGCACAGACTTCCTCTTAAGGAAGGAAGGACATGTCCCTGGTGTCTCCCTCCCCCACCCCATTTATATACATGTGTGTCACTGTTTATTTGTGTGTGTACAGTGGAACGTTGCTATACTGAAAACGGCTATACCGAACATTCGGCTGTACTGAACATCATCCTTAGCTGTCAATATTTTGTGCACAAAACCTACCAAACATTATGTAGTTGGAAATCAACCGAGATTCGCCACAGCATGCATCAGAGATCGATCCTGAGCGGTAGCTTCACGACTTTTAGGATAGACTAAATATCCATTTTGTAACTCAAGATTTAATAAAAAACAAAAATAGTTAACAGATTCATTTTTAGAAACCTCGAACGTGAATGCAACGGCAAAACATCACAAAAACAGCGAATCGTAGTATCAGAAGAGAGTGCACTTCAGTTAGTCAAGAGAGGGTGCTATTCAACATGGCAATGAAACGTTTGGCAGTTATATTCGCTATACCGAACTACCACTGTACTAAACATTTAGCGTGGAACCCGTCATGTTTGTTATAGCGGCGTGCCACTGTGGCTGGAGTTTTTTGGAAAGTTTCAAAATCGGCTTAAAGTTTGCAAGGAGCAAGTTTGCGAGGTAAGTTTGCTTCATCTATTGATGCATCAAAGAGACACCCACAGAGGTATGTACGTCTCTAAAACGATCATATCTAGAATGGATCCTTCCACTTCAATTGGACATGATTTCTTTCAGTTCCTTTTACATGCTGCTGCACGACTCTTTCCTGACTTTGAGCTGCTGTGGCTGAGCGAGGAGATGAAGAAGAAATTGCCTGTTGAGTTGGACTTTGTACAAGAAGGTCAGAATGCAGAGAAAGCTGCTCGTCTCCTGGGTCACTTCAAATTCCTCAAGGTTTATACCTTCCATCCTTTAACAACTTGTTGCTGGGATTGTTGGGGCCGAAAAGCTCCATTTTAATCAAGACAGTGCGTAGGACAAATTAGTTAATTATGTCAAACATCACAAGTAGGGATTCTTGAGAGTTATTTGAAAAGTAACTTCTTCCAGTAACTTCACCCTGATGGTTGAGCCAGTCACCTGATCTGTGCAACACATTGCATTGCTACGTTGTGTTTACACACTCTTTGTGAAACAGGCCGATTGCACCATCTAAGTCACATGACCGGTAGCAGGTATCAACTAACATGGCGTCCTTCCTTAGTGCAAAGTGTGTCATAAATGTTGTTCACTAAAAATAATGCTGATAGTGCTCAGCACATCAGTAATCTTAGTACTTTACTGACTGTCGGCTAATGACACATATGACACATTTTGCTATGGGAGGACTCTATGTTTGTTGGTGTTTGATACCCACTGTAGGTCACGTGACTGAGCGCACACAGTTGGTCTTTTGCTCTGAATAAGTTGTTTCTTATTTCCTCTGATGTTAATTGGTTAAATGCATCACAATAGAGTTATCATTGAAATGATTGGGTGTGGCACATGTTCATTGTTTGCAGGTCCCTACAGTTTACTGGGATCTGTCTACAACCAGGGTGCTGACAATGGAGTACTGCCAAGGTGGACGAGTGGATGATGCCAAATATATGAAGAAACATGACATTGATGTCAACAAGGTGGGCCATTACACTATGAACCCAATGTGTGTCTGATATCTCACTGTTTGATTCATTGGCATGTCTTGAATTCGGCAATCATTGTTCTAAATTTCAGACATTTTTTGCCAAACAGGTATTGGACAGTTGAGTTTCAAACTGCTATGCGCAAAATATATAGTCTCTTTATATTCTGAATGCTTGAAACATTCTAGTGGGAGAATTCTGTCTAGAACCACTTTGTAACAGTGTTGAGAAGCAGAGAATCTTTGCACACTTTAGCAGAAAGTTGCTTATGGTTGGCATATGAGATAGTTGAATGAGAATTTCAGTTAGTTTCCGTGAATGCATACCTAATCTAAAAATTTGGTGCCTCAGTGTAGAATTTCGATGCTCTTGCGAAAAACACAAAGTAAAGTGGTAATGAATAAATTTGAGAACATTTGAAACAACTGGAATGTTCCAGGTTTAAGATGCCTCTCATCAACTCAGCCTTTTGTATAAAATACAGTATTTAATTTTTGTGTTAGGTGTTCTTAACTGTCCTAAATTTATTAGGAAGGTTAAAAACCCTCTTTGGTTGTTTCTGGAGAGTTAAGATTTCCTTTGTGTCACCTGTGCAAAATGAACAGTGTAAAGGCTGTCTTTGGAAGCTAGTTTTATGTGCCATTCAAAGCAGTCAATATTGGTAAACTATATGTATCATCGTTATGTTTTTTGTTTATTTCTGTTTGACAGGTGACCCAGGCTTTAGGTAAGATGTACAGTGAAATGATCTTTGTCCATGGTTTTGTGCATTGTGACCCTCACCCTGGCAATGTGTTGGTTCGGAAGACATCCCAAAGTCATCCTGAAATTGTCCTGCTGGATCATGGACTCTACCAGGTTTGTGTTTTTACCTTAATAGTCTTGTTTACAAAGCGCTCATTTATGGTAAACTCTAGCTGAGAATGTAGATACCTGCTTTATGAATCAAATTCTCAATGAATCCCAATTTGAAATGCCTGATCCCTCTTGAGGACAGTCAGAGCATCCTAGTCAAAATGTCGAGTTCACTCTCAACGGTACTTCTCAGAATCACCTCTCGCAAAGAAGAGATTGATTTCACGTGGTGTACCGGCAAACTTCTCTCATATAACATGAATTTTCTGTTACATTCCATTGATATTTGCAGTTACAGACCACCTTTTTTTTAATTTTATGAGAGAAAACAAAGAAAGAAAGAGAGATTAATTGAAAGCCTTTTGGGACTTAATTTTTGAATAATATGTTCATCGTGTTTTTCCAGGAGGGTTTTTAAATTGCTGAAATTTTGGCACACGGTGGGTCAATTCTTCAATAATGTTCCCCAAACAGACAGTGTGATTGGATATTATTATTTCGTTGGACCCTTTAGACATGAATTTGTTCCAGAACAATTGGTAATCTTCTGCTAAATGTTTACCTCATTCTTATATCATTTTCTGGAATTTTTGTGTTGATTTTCACAGAGCTTAACAGATGAGTTTCGGATGAATTATGCCAATTTCTGGCAGTCCATCATAGCAGCTGACATCGACGGTATCAAGAAATTCAGTGAGGCATTAGGGGCAGGAGACATGTATGCCTTATTTGCCTGCATGCTGACAGCTAGGAGCTGGGATGTAGTCACAACGGGTATCGACAGAGTTGCTCCATCTAATGAAGAGGTAAGTAGAACTCAACTTTATTTCATATTAGAATTTCTCTCTTTGACCCTACCTCAGTCCTAATGAGACTTGTGTGACTTTTCTTTTAGTTAATGTTTCTTGTTCTGGCTTGTTAGGTTGCTCATGTATGTGGAGGTTTGGTTCCCCATACCGAATGCTCTTGAATTATCAGAAAAATGCTTCTTCAGCATGTAAGTTTTTTGAAATAATCTGACAAGACAAGAAACTAAGTGTCCAAAACCAAGTAGCAATGGCAGTTAAATTGGTGTGTAAATGCACTCAATCACTTGTCTCTACTTGAATGGAGATATCAAGTTTTTTCTTGTTTGGGAAATTAAGAATCAAAAATAGTGTACTTTCTTGACAGATGATGCTTTGTTCCTCCCAAATCAGGATGAAGAAATCCAGAGAAGCGTGGCTTTGTACATCCCTCAGATCTCTAGCATCTTGAACCGCATCCCACGGCAGATGTTGCTTCTCCTCAAGACTAACGACCTGCTCCGAGGCATCGAGTTCTCCCTCAGGAGTCGCAAGAGTGCCAGCTCCTTCATCAACATGTCCCGCTGCTGTGTGCGCGCCCTGGCTGAGCACGACCGCAGACAGTGTCCCGGTTGGGTGTGTCGTGCTCGGGTCACACTTCGCAAACATGCTCGTCTTTTGGCCATCAGTGTCTATGAGATATACCTGTGGCTGAGTACGACCAATGCCTATGGCTGGCTGACAAGAATATTTATGTCAAGAATCAGTTTACTATCATTATGATGTGTGGTGATTGTTAGGTTGGATATTACACCACTCTCTCAGTAATGTTGTGCTTGTACAATATCAAGTGCAATTTAGTGTTTTGTGAATAAGTTCACCAAATGTCAGTTATATGCGGTTGGCTTCTAGTGACTTTCCTAATTGGTCAGTGGGTATTTTAGAGGTGTTCTTGTTCCCATGGTAAGCCTCATGCTTTTTGTTCTCTTAACACCTCTTGTCACCTCACCTCCATTAAGCTTGGGTTTATGCACTGAATGGTAGTCATCCAAGACAACATGCATCTTCATGAGCTGCAAATTGCATAATGGACAATGTAGCCAGGATACCTCTTCTAAGGCGTGCTCGTGGAACACTTGACAATCAAAGAGAATATATTTAGAAGCATTATGTATAGAGAGACTGCTGCTTAGAATGATTCACAGGACAGTTCACCATAACAAGAGGTTGCCAATTGAGGCCATATTTTGTCTGGCATTATTGGAAGAAGTCAACATCACATACCAAACAGTATCCATTTTGCACAAGGTTTTGGTTGTTTTTGTATTTTATGAGACAGGTGAAATGTTATATATGCATGATGACGGGCTTATTTACAGGACCTCCAACTGCATTTGTTTGTATGTTATTGCATCGAAGAACATTTGATTCATTTCAGGATCTTTTACTCAAAAATGCCTTGTACAGAAAAATTGCTGCTGTCGAGATTTTTATTTGCTTTCTGGGGACGTGGTTAATGTTGGTCGAAGGATTCCTTATTTGAGAAGGTCAACAAAGGTTAGTCTTGCCATAGAGTACCCAAGAGTGATGTCATTTGAACCAGGAAGTGTAGTGTAAAAGAATGGAGCACATGTATATGCTCGTGTTGGTTCACTTGCTGGTCTGGTGCTAATGCCTTTTACACAGATTTCGTGCTTGACGCATTCACTTCAGTACTTTATTTTCAGAAAGTTAAAAAAAAACCATTACGTGTATATTTATTGTGACACTCTTTTGACTCCTTGGCTTGTTCATCGACCATGAACAATTAATCTTCATTAATGCATGTTTATGCCTTCAATTCTACCTCTATGGGCACACTCAAAATTTAAGGTAACAAAGAATGATTTATCGGATGCCCGGAAGAAGGTCGTAAGGGTGAAAAATGGGTCAAAAGATCAAAATTTTGGTTGTTTTTTTTGGGGGGGGGGAATTGACAGAACATTGAAAATTTGAAATATCCTTCATTTGGTATGTCGCCTCAGTGCGCCATGTTATATAATAAAATGAAAGACGGAAGATTATTTTTCATTTTGTCGGAATAAGGATGTTAGCATGTGTGACAAAGTGTGGAGGCACTCAGGGTCAGGAGGAGTTAACATGCTGCTTTTACCGCACATATTATTAGGCATGAGGAGTTCCCAGCGCAAGGTTGTCAGCATAAAAAGTAAATTACTGTTAAAATTTAAGGTTTTTAATTTATAATGAGTCACAATGCTATTTTAATTTTCAACCAAACTTCTTCAATCTAAGATTCAGACTTGTGTGATTTTTGTATTTACAAATAGGATCCCCAAAACGTTTAAACCGTTTATCTCCAAAATGCTTGTGTGCCTGAGCTGCTAACGTCCTTTTGCTTGGCATACAACGAATTCATACCAATGGGTTAGCTTGCACGCGTATCCATTCTTTGCTTGGATTTCTCTGTTATTTCACAGTGTTTGGCAATTGATTGAACTGTATTTCAGGACCCATTTTTTTTCATGTACATGAAACCACTGTACCTGTTACATGAATAATATCAGTCTTATTGTAGTTGATAATGGCACGTTTTGCCGACAATCGATTGCTGATTGGATGTCTGCAGTATAATTGCGGGATGTTTTTTTATCCATTAAATTCCCATTTCTTCCCAACATTGGTATATTCAAGAAATAAAAATTATATTTCCAGACTTCTGACAAGCTGTTCCCGTTCGTTTATTAAGGTTAATTTACTAACATGTCATCAAGGTATATTTTTTCAGAATTTCACCGAGACAGTGCCTTGAAATTAAATGTGTGTGCTTAGGAATAAACAAGGAAGGGCAACATCTCGAGTTATTTCGACAATTTTCCAGGCAGGCATGCAGTAACTGTTCGTTTCGGGCCACAATTTGTGCGGCTGACGTGCCATGGGCACCATTACAATAATGCCTAAATTTTCCCCTTTGAAAAGAAATTTTCGACAATCTAAATATTATCAGATAAAGATACGCTTTCAGACAGAAACCTGTATATCCAGTTGAAGAAGTATATGGTAAGCTCTGCTTTCATTCCGCTTTCCTCAAGAATTGCCAACAGCATCAACAGTTCTACTACCAATCGTTGGGGAAATTGGTTCCGTATATGGCCAGTTGAGGATCCACAATTGGACAAACTGAAGTGCCAATGGAGGACAAGCGTATCGTCGAGCATTTTAACTTCAGTCGGACTAGATGGAATTTTTATCGTCATCATTTGTCGTCGGTTTCAAATTAATTTGAATCAAATGTACGCAAGGGAGGAAGTCTCCAAACCTGCATTAAGACCAGCGGTATATAGAGGAAAATGTTGGAATTGAAGAGTTGAATGAATAATGACATACATGTACATGTATTTAGAGTGCAGAGCCCAATTGAAAGTCACTCAACGTGGGTGACGTTTTCAGCAAGCTGCGTGAACATAATCATGTTGCACCAACAATTTAACAATGTCACAAGATATGAACTCAGCTGAAAAAAAAGGGTCAACCTTTTTGGTCAAAGTGTACGTGTTTCCAGATACGAAATTGTTTATGCAACATGTCAGAAGCCCCTTAAAGGTGGAATCTTGTACTAAAGTACAAATCCAATCAGATAAGAAGTGTCACAGACATTTTTGAAAACTATCAAAAATATCAAAAAGTTGAAAAATTTGAAAAAAAATTGAAATTACAAGAGCTAGTTTCCGTTCATGACTTTATTTTAATATCAAAATTCTTTTCTTAGTAGCAATCCAGTTAAGACTGCTACCCGATGCATGTGTTGTGGCCGGTCTTCAAACCCTTCATCGTGGCCTTCTTCTCCTCATCATTATACGCCTACGAACCGCGCGTACTGGCCGTTCCGTCCTAAGAGTCAAGGTTTCCTTCATTTTTGACTGACTATATATCAGTTATAAATATACTGCTTAAAAAATAATTTCTTCACAGAGTAAGATTTTATGCTGCTGCATAAATTTTGAACACAGCATAGAGCTTATCTTAGAAAATAATCCACATTCATGATGTGAATGTCCGCTCGTCATGTTTGCCGGTCAAAAAGACTCGATGACACAAATTGCGCTGCTCGAAGAAGTACCTGCAGTGGAACGCTAGTGCGGATGGTCATCTATGCGAGTATTTGAAATTCTTAAACCCGAAAAGAGACAGGTTATTTTGGCACATCTCACAGCTGGGGGGGGTGGAATCCGCCCCAAAAAACTTGGCTGTGCCATGCTTGATTAAAAAAAAAAACTTAGCATGCAAGTAGAAAAAGAACTTCATCTTATTATTAATTGGAAGTTTGAACTCAATCACACACAGAGTTTTGTTGTTACGGTAATTTGATGTTCAAGGCTACAGTGTTTTAATACAGTGTGCCTTCTGCAACCGTATGGTAAAGGTAACCTCAGCGGATCAAAGGCAGACACACGACGAGACCAGATTTTTTTCTGTGAGTCATCTCAACAAGACATCTTGTTCACTTTACAAGCATGGGTGAAGCCTGCTTTATATTATAAAAGACATCCTTCGTACCCTCTGATAAATCCTCTGGAAGTGAGTGAAGATTGGGCAGAGCCTAGTCTCAAGAACTGCGCACTGTACTCCTCTTTTTCAATAATTTTGACTTTCGTCAGTCGCACTGGCGCCTCCACGAAAACGCCAGTTATTTTGTTGAGAAAAAGTTATATGTAACATGCATCGAGCTATAAAACATTAAAAAGTGAAAAAGTTATAATAAAAACTTGACAAAACACCCTTTAAATGGGCTAATGGCTTCTCAACATGTCAAAGACGAGCCACTGGGACGTCATTGGTACTCATGGTCATTTCTCGGGGAATACATCGATGACATCTGGCCAAATGTCGGTCACGTTTCTTAAAGGAACCAGGAATAGAAATATTTTTTATGAATTTACTAAAAACCCTTGAAACTGCATCTTTAGGTTTCAAATTAACCTGATTTTAAATATTTGTTTTGCAATTTTAACCCATATTCTGATGCTTTTTGTGGTTTTATATTAATGCATATTTGCATATTCATGAGAAGAACTATGATGTCATCCAAGGCAGTGAATCTTAATTTTGCACTGATCTGTGCACAGAAAATTTCTAGATTTTTTTAACCACTGCTGTGCCAGATTTTATTTTCTTTGGCAATTTATTGCTGCACAAGTATATGGCAATAATCCAGCAAAAATCCTTTTCACAGAAATGCTCCCAGATGGCAAATTTGGGGTTCACAATTTGAACATGAGAACATGCAACCTGAACTATGTCTTCCTGGATTTACCTCAAAGCAAAAGTGCCCTCAATTGTCCAGAAATGCTTGGTCAATTTTCAATGTTTGCAAAAGTGCACATTTCAGTTATGTAACTCAAAAAAGATGTCAACTTGAACAGTCTTTATACATGGAAGAAGAGTACTGAGATACACAAAAAGTGATTCTCAGGAAAATTTATTTCCTGGTTCCTTTAAGTCTAGACATGTACCTTCCTCTGTGTTCCTGTAAGTACGTTCCTGTTCCAGGAAATCAGAGGACCGACCGAGTGAACACGTCTTTTTTAACAACACGTTGGGGACACTAGACTATAAAATTGTGACTCTGGCTGATTGATTTTTTTCAAAGGGGGGGGGGTACGGTCTGACATGTCAACAGGGGAAGCTTCTACGAGGTATGAGGACTACTCTCCTCTCAAGACTGGCAATTAAGCCATTATTCCATAGTACACGGTGTATCTCTCGACTTTGTGATAAATAATTTTGTGGACCAATTCACATCGTGCGCACTTGGTGGCGATAGTCTACAACTAACGCCCCTGGTTGCTTTTGACCAAATGTCGGTCACGTTTCTTAAAGGAACCAGGAATAGAAATATTTTTTATGAATTTACTAAAAACCCTTTGGATGGGGCGTCGGGCTTCTTTCCGGCGGATGACCCCGTGATAGCTGCACGTACCCTGGGATTTGTTTCAAACTTCTAATCAGTAACATTGCTTTTTATTTAGATGCACTCTATCTGACTACCCACTGATTTTACAGATGGGGAAAAGCCCATGTTTGCAACTGGGCCGAGATATATTTTGGCATTTCCTGAATTGTACCTGTAGCGTCATTATGTGGGGTCTTGGACATAAACATAATCGTGGCATTGCAGGTATAAGAGGAAAGTATAGTATTGTGGGTGAGTTGGTTCAAATTCCACGAGGAATCTTCTGTTTGAAAAGATCAATTTTGAAAGGTTGTGACAAATATCTACTGCCCAAATTCACGTTAGCCTTCAAGTATATTTTAAGGACTAAACTTCATTTCAGAGCGTTCTCGCTCAGGCACTTTCTGTCGACTCCGTTCCAAACAGGGACTTTTTTCTCTAAGTTCTAAGTTTTAAGGAACTTAACGGTTTTGTTAACAGTGGTGAATAGTCAGATCAGTTGTCCGATGTGTCCGCTTTTGTAAAGTAACAACATTTGTTGTTCCCTTAAATAAATTTTAATTTTGCCTCCACAAAATTTTGTTGTTCCCTCAACAAAATCTGTTTGCTTACATTTTTTCCTCGTATGACTCACCATTGAACCACCGTACAATTTCGCCTTTGATAGATTCAGTCACCTTTTTGTAGTCCTAGCTATAGATACCACGACTGTTGACATTTACTTGATTTTGTACAGTTGGAGGAAACATGACCTGATAAAATTGTTTTGCTCTCATTTTGTGGTGCCTTGGCGTGCACACTTTTCAGGTTCAAGGGTTCAAGAGCACCGGTAAACCTATTTAAGCGCGGGTCTGAAAGTGATCGAGGCTAGGGATGAACACTGCTCTCCAATGGTCAAGATGGCCTGCCTCCTGGTTGCTAGTGTCGTGGTCTTGGTTCTGAGCTGTGCCAACAGTGAATGCTCACACCAACATAACACAACCTCCGCTCTTGAAATAGCGCTTCGACCACTGTACTCTCAACTGGAGACTTTCAAGAATCAACTCCATGTCGTCAAGGCACTTATCCCCTTCCATTGCAGGCTTGGTATGTACAATGTATTGTATAAATTGAGGTAAAAGAATGTGTTTGTGCTCCTAACAGGTTCATTGGTGATAGCGGTTGACCATGACAACGTTGACCGAAACGTCAGGCCTCCTAATAACTTTTTTAATTGCTTCTAGTTTTAGAAAATAATGGTATCCAATAACCAGCCCTAACAACATGCAAAATCATCGATACTATACAGGTGTACGTGTTTGCTCTGAGGAGGGGCCTCTTGGGATGGAGGATGGTCGAATTCCGGATGGTAGCATCACAGCTTCGTCATTTTTTAGTAACGACGCGAACTATGCGCCTCCGAGAGCAAGGCTTAATACTCAAGGTAAGCTACAATTCAACAAAAGATATGCGCATTGAATTCTACAATAGCAAAGACGATCAGTGCAGCTCTCATAACCTTTTGTGGAGCAGTTTATTATTAATAAAACAAATGAACGAACGAACAAACAAACAAACAAGCAAACAAACAAGTAAAAATTGAAAAAGCTACACCCTTTCCTACATGTTAATTTACAATGGATTTTGTTGCATAACCTTTTATAAAACATGCACTTCCCGCTTACTTCTGAATAGGATTTCCGGCAGCCTGGGCTGACGCTGGACAAAGTGACCCGAATCCCTGGATTCAGGTTGATTTCAATACCTTCGTCTACGTCACTGCTCTCATTACCCAAGGCCGTGGTGATCCGCCTTATAATGTCCAACGGGTTACACAGTACCAAGTAATGTTTAGTGACGATGGCGAGGCTTGGAGTCAAGAATCCAACGAAGATGGGACACCCACAAAGGTAAACCCATGCAAGATGGGTGTTAAATTCCAATTAAAATAACAACCAAAATCTTTCGATCCGTCAATTGGACAGAATGTAACCGGTTTTAGGCCTATGTTGAAAACATTAAGTCAACCACCCATTTTAATGGCCATTACCTCGTGTTCTGGTGCTAAGAATATGGCATTTGCCGCCTACAAACTCGTCAGTCCACCAGGTGAATTGAAAACCCCGCACTTTTACGTGGTCTACAGGTTAAGCAGGCTAAAGAGAACCAATCCACATGGAACGGGATGATCTCAGTACAGCCAAAGTATACGTTGTGAACGATTCTCCCTTGACAACTTTCTAAAACGTTATATAAGAAAAATTGGTAAATGTACTGTGTAAATCTTATTTTAACTTACTTACTAACCTAACCATTCCCGGTACACCCCTGTTGAAAAGTAAATCTCTCTCTCAAGGTAAGGACTCGGTCACTAAACTCCCGTCCAAAAATTAACAAATATGTACTCCACTTTGAAGATTGTCTTCTGATTTCAAATAATGTTTTCTCAACAGTTCCCCGGTAACATAGTCATAGACAGCGAGGTGACCACTCGTTTCTCGCGAGCCATCCATACTAGATTCTTACGCATTCTGCCCACTGATTGGACCTCGCACTGCAGCATGAGGTTTGAGGTCGTAGGTTGTTATTAGCCACGTTTAAACAATGGCAGTTTTGGTGAGAATCTTTTTTTCAAACTTTAATGGACTTGGATAAACATATGAAGTGCTTAGGTCTTTAAGTTTAACGCTGTGGGTAGGTAACCGGGTTTTCATTCACTGAGAATTTAAGTTTTTTTCGGGGAAAGGGAGAAGCGGGTAATGCCAGAAATTAGGGGTCCATTTTTTGTGTCCCTGTCACATCTGACATATGATTTTTTTTAATTTCAGAACACATTTTCTAATTTCCAAAAGTGATGAATTAATTCAAATTACCTGTTAGCGATGAACCCCTCTCACCCTTAGGAAAAGGGGATATGCTTTTGAACGAGGAATTCTCCTGAAAAACCGTGGTTTCGGGTGAGGTGTTAATCGAGGTGGCTCCCACCATACGCCATGTAGGTCCAATCTGACCTATAAAGAAATGTTGATGGTTAGAGTCGATGATCCTAAGGTTACACAATTTAAAAGTACTGACAGTTGGCCTACATTTTACATGTAGACACAAAGAGACCTTCACGGGCGAAGTAACCTTAACAGTAAAATGAAAATTAGAATTAATTAGACTTCAAGGAATATTTCATGATTTTTATTATTTTTTTTTATTTCATGACAATTATACATTTATTATAATTATTAATTATGCTTCTTCTCCTCCTTGGAGACATTCAATTGTATTCCATTCCCGAGTTTTAGAAGTACTTAGAAAGTATGCAGGAACAAAATGTCACTAAATGTTCCTAAACACAACTTATACAATATTTGTACCCAGAAGATGCCAAAAACAAACAAAAATCCGTTAAAAATTAGCTTTCTATGACATTTTATATCAAGCTGTTCCTTGCTTTCAAAATGTAAGAGGTTCATATTTTTTTCATTGTGTGCTGTCATTGAAATAAAAAGCCTCAAATTCAGATTATAGATTTTAAAAATGCATGTATTCAACCTAAAAAATTGCCTTGGGAGTTTTGCGCTCAGGAAATTAAAAAAAAAAAAAAAG
>NW_019091514.1:541895-555162 GCF_001949145.1 Acanthaster planci | reverse complement strand
TTGGCCGTTCATATTTACGTAGATAACAAAACCATTAACCAAGTAATACCGCACAGAATTTTGCTCTGCAAAGACTGAGTGATTACAACGCTACAATAGTGCATGATGTAGCAAAATGCACAAGGGGGCCGCGCACAAATCTCCCTGACAGCTTCTCCTTGGTAAATTAAATGCGCGCATCAATATGAGAGAGTTCCCGGACTACACGTACGTCCGGACACGTCTGAGGGTGCACCCTTGCAAACAAGGCCAAAATTTGTCCGCCAAGGTCATTAGTAAAAGTTACAAACTCAAAATATTCTATAGTAGAGAGTCCTCAGAGCCGTGAAATCGAGGAATTGGAGAAATGTGGCACTGAACCTCCAGCCCGGACTTTGGTCTTGCAATTATGAGCAATTTGGGTGCAGTCGGGTCCGAAAGTGGCACTATTTGGCCATTTTTCAGAGGGATGGTTTTTCCAAATGGCCGCTTTTCTGGGCAGGGACATTTTCTTCTTTTTAGGGGTAGTCTGCTTCTGGTGAAAATTTCTCAAAAATCCATTGGTCAACCCCCCCGAAAATTGAAAGGAAAACGAAAGGGGACATATCGATCATCGTTTTTCTGTGCAGCTTAGACACCTGTGAGAGTTGTGAGTATATTTAAATAATTGTGAAGTGTGGGTGTTTATCATTGCTGTATATGGGAATTTATTTGTAGTGGTGCACCCCTGAACTCTCGCAGGTTGCACTACACCATAATACGCGCCCATAGAAAGCAATAAAAATTAAGAGCGAAAACGCACCGCCTGTTGACTCTCGCAGGAGGTTTGTCTCCTTTTTTCACCGGAAATTGAAGATTATGGCCAGAAGATCACTTTTCCTTTCAATGTTATGGGTTTTAGCCACGATTTGTTTTTATTTGCCTTTATCCTAAGATACCTCCAAAATAGTAAAACTATTCGCCCAGCTCTGATTGTCGCCGTCCGCCTCTATCCAACTAGGCCCGCAATTTAGGGCTTTTGCGAAAGAAATAATCCGAACTGTAAACTGCCAGTCCCAAAGTCGGGATTTACAGAAATGTTTCTGTGATCCCTCCTGGTTATGGCATGTCTCACTGTAAGAACCCGTGGGATCACAAAATATACTCATGAGCTCGCGCGTAGAAATACAACCATTACGGAATGCACCCTCAATGGTATCATGCAGGCCATTTTTTTTCCAGGGAAAGTGAATCGGGAATCGAACAGTTCTGCTAAATAACATGTTATGTTTTGTGGTGGATCTGATACGTGGTTTATTTCTTCAGATACCTTGCCCTGTGAAGCAAGCCTCTTTACAGCAACTTCCTTATGTACTTGAAAAACGAGCACTGTTCCTGTCCAAGTTTCATAGTGTTCAAGTTAGCAAAAGGGACTTTGTTAAAATTCTAATCGGTATGGAAATAAGGGGCAAACTACTATTTCGTCTGAGCTTGATGTTGATCGATTACTTTTGGGGTCCACTTGCCTGAGTCAAGAGCCATGATTTTACTAGCTTCTGGCTGTGTGGGATTCAGGCATGAACATAATTGTGTAAAAGGGATGGATTAAACTGTCTTGTTTCCGGGTGCTTCGCTCATCGCCGAGCGCCCGGAAGAGGGCGCTGGGAAGGGCCGATGGCCTTGCGCAGATTTTAGTTAAGGAAATACGTCACACGGGGTCAACGCTAATAACGCGCCGAGCATTGTGGGTAAATTTCTGCCACGTGCTCGAGCTTGCTCAATGTGGCGGTTATCATTTCGATATTTTTCTTTTTCTTCCTCATTGTTGAAATTATTCTGACTTCACTTTATTAATTAATCCAAACTTGATCAAGATAACCAATAATTTATTTGAGAAAGATCGCCAAAAGACGCGGTTTTAATGATACATATAGTGAGAAGATGAATTGCCGTGATTGTTTCAAAGCCGTGTTTTTTCTCATATAAGCCGCCCGATCAAGCGTTAGCATTGGCTAACTAAGAACTTGAAATGATGTTTCGCAAACAGGGAGTGATAACCTCACCGTCGGTACCGATTGTGCACAAAGTAGCCAATTGTTATGTGTTGTGGTGTTGCAGCTTAATAAAGGGGCTTCAGCTTTAAGAGGCAATTTAAGGATACATGAGCTACTGCTTTATTCCATGCTCGTCCACACTCGGCGGCATACGGTTAGCAACAACGTGACCTCCGCCATACCGGTCAATCAACCCGAAGGTCTTACCACAAGAGGGCGCTAGAGCATTATCGTAACACCAATCACAGTGGAAAGCCATCAGCCCTTCCTTGCGCCCTTTTCGGGCGCTGGGCGCGCGACGAGTCAATCCAGGTGCCAGAGCGTAGGCCACTGATCTCGATTTTATTATAGAGATCAGTGGCGTAAGCTTACGGCATGGCAGTGCACCAATCAAATCTCAGCGGGCATTGTCAAAATGTTAATCCGATTCGTAAGTACTGCACATAGAGTTACATACATTGATCGCCGTTTACCTGGAACCGTGGAACCGGAAGTTAACGCGCAACTTCAGCAATCGTCCAATGGGAGCCTGCAAATCATGGTGCGTCCGCCTTTGTGATGAAGTCTCTTACGAACCGGATAANACGGTCGCATTACGCGTTGTTGAATACGGAAAATTTTTGAGTTATTTATGAATATGGTGTATTTCATTTGAATTAAAAATACATATGCATTAGTCGAGTGGACATTTGCTGTTGTCCCCCATAGAATGAGAGATGCGAGATGGCAGACATGGAACACCATACATTGTGCGGATGAAGTCTAGCTCCCATTCGTCGCGTCGTAAAGATTGCAAATCGTATGTTGTAAGCTAACTGGCTACTCATTAGGCGGTGCATTTGACTGCCTTGTTAGAGCTAGCGCAACAAGCACGACCAACATTGTTGTTGTTTTTGGCTGCTATTTGTCAACTATTTTTCAAGCTAACACTGAACGTGTGTTCAACCTTGTTCGTTCACTGTGGTAATCGCCTACATGGTTTGGTAACAGAAGTTTTAGGTCAGCTTAGTCCATGGAAAAGTAGTCAGAGTCTGTTCCTGCCTCCATTATGCATGTCATGTCCGTAGACTATATGATATAGGGCCGACCTAGGCCTAATGTACACTGATATAGGCCTAGCCTACTACCACTGACTACTACAAGTACCATCGGTAGTACTACTACTAGTACTAGGCCTAGTTGATCATACATGGCGCGAAAACCCTAAACTTTAGCCTGGTTAACATATCGATGTAAAGAAATGCAGAGAGCAATGCAATCAAGCATGTCAAGACAAAACTCAGACATCATATGGAACATGTCAAATGGAAGTATCGCCGATAATGCAAACCAGCCCCAGACGGATCGGCAAAGTTGAGCCCAGTTCAACTTTGCTGACAGTCTGCGTTGAGGTTGAGTCGCTGAGTAGGCCTACATGTATACAAAACATGACATGACGGGCGTACAACAATGTTCCACTCGCTTAGCACCACTTGTTTTGTCCATTTTCTCCTTATTACTAACATATGCAGCCCAAATCGTCGACAAAATAGCTGACCATTAACAAATTACATCAAACTAGAGTATCAGTTTGGCTTCAAGAGGAAAAAGTGCCACCTACAAAAATGCTTTTGGGGGGAAAATTTTCTGAGTTTCGGGTGCCGTTTTTAATTTTCTGGGTGGAATGGCATTGTGCCGCATCTCTTCCACGAGTGTCTATGTCTTGCAGACCGTCTGCATTACAAATGAACATATGGAAACCAGGCTTAATGTGTCGTACCTATACCCCTAGCGGGGCAGACATCAGACGCAACAGTTCTGGGGGTTTAACGTGTCGCACTTTCATTTTTTCCCTCTCATGTCTCACTGGCATGACCAGAGCAATAGTTTTACCTCAAATCCACTGTTAATGAAACTTCATTATTCTTCAAATTATCAATATTCTGATTCATAAATCACGATGTTATGTATATATATGCTGCAAAGTTCTGATGAAATTTCTGTTTTCGTCCAATTTTCTGATTTTTTCCAATGGCAAAATGAATAGGCCTACTTTGAAAATGTGCACAATACTGTGGAAATAATTTTCTTACAAACGTGTGGATTGGAATGTGCGTGGAAGGAATGTAGCTTTTAATACGAGCAATGATCAAGTCTAAGAATTTGGAAACGTTTATGTAGGATTTTCTGAGACTTTTTCAAGTGTGTCAGGGACATGAGGGAAACCCAGCTGAATTTGAGCCCAATTGCCGGACGCCCACATTTTTGAATTTCAGACGAAATTTCATAGCACTGGAATTGTTCACAGAGGTTCAACATCATGTACCATGAGGGCCACTCTACCAAATGACTTTTGAGTTTTTCAACAAAAAGGTTTGGCAATTGCTGTGAGAGGAAAGTCAGGTGAAAGCTGAAGTGTGCCACGACACGGGACTCTACTGTGTATACGTACATGTGTACCATACCTATCAACAACAGGATGGGGACCAAACCACACTCCAGCGACGTGGCCGTTTTCCAATACTCGACTTGGGCTCCGTCACAGGCTTCAACTGTTTTTTTACTGCCTGACTTGTAAGCGCAATAGTAAGTCTGATAGTGCCACAAAACATCAGGTAAGATGCAAAAAGGGAAGAGCTCCATATATAGACACCAGTGATTATTCCCTACAGTTACCTATTAGCCGTTAGAAGGCAAAAACATGTCCAAAAAAATTCAATTTAGGAGGGAAAAATCCAAGTCGTTTACTTAGAAACCACTTAAAATTTTTCAAATCAGTCTCATAGGGTTTGTGCACAGGATGTCAATGGGCATCATGTGTGGAACTCTTTTCTGCAAAAAGCCAAACATTACATTTCTTCAATTTAAATTTAAATGCTTCAGGCCCACAATTGGGGATTGGTTTTGGAGATGAAGCCAGAGACAGAGACGAAATTGAGTATTGGAAAATGGCCTATTATGACAAAAGTATTTCTGATCGCTATTTTGGAAAATTGCCACGGTAAAACATGAAATTTGCGGTGAATCGATGATTTTTTAATGGCGGCACTTTCATGCATAAAGTAAACTTCAGCAAAGCAAACTTGAACTCGCCTACCCACCAAATTCAACACCTCCAGTGCAACATTCGACCAAAAAATCTCTGCGATCCACTTTTAAAGATACTAAATGAAAGGAAAGATTCTTTTATTTTTGGTGTAGCATGTTTTCTGTAAATTTGATCAATCAGAGCAATTTGTATTGAAGTTTTCGGCCAATAAGGAGTTCGATGTCATCTGCGAACTCTGATATAAAAATAGCTCAAAAATTACATCATCGTTGCACAATCTAGGGCTGTGCCGAATATTTGATCAATTGTCAAATATACGAATATTCCTTTTTCCAATTTGAATGCAAAATTCATGAAAGTAAAGGAAAATTTTGTTTTGTTTTAAATGAGAAAAATTGCACTATGGAGGCTTGTTTCAAACAGATTCAAATGAAAAGCATTTGAAATCTTACAATGATTTAAAAAGTAAATTATTCATGAAACAATTTAAAAGGAATAGAAATTTTCAACCGGGCAAGAATTCTTGTTCATGATCTCTTAAATCTTCCTAAATAATGGCTGGAGATGCTCCTTGATGTGAGAAGCTATTATATTGATCATAATGTACAATTGTGTATGCTATTGCAACTTATTTTGTATATGGTTTGTTCAGCAACAGTCTGCCGGTTGGTACAACCGAATATTCCGATATTCGATCAAATTGAAGGTCAAATATTTGAATAATGAATTATTCGAATTGACGTGGCCCTAGCGCAGTCAAGCTGTGTATGCATAGTCTGGCGTCTTCGGTAGATTGTAGTTTGGTCCCCAACCTGATCAATGCCTAGGCCTATGGTTTAACAGTACAAATATGCACAAATATGCAAACAGTCACTCTTTTCTGCATGTTTGCTAATGTTCATGAACTGTTGGTTGCCAGCGCATGACACATGCTCTTTTGTGCTGTCCTTATCACAACAGTTGGTCTACTGTTATGCGAAGGATAAAGTGAGACAGGTTGTTGGTCAGCACAAAAGTGCAATCTGATATTCCTGTGACTAGCATGACTAGTGTTAAGGCTAGTCTGATAATTTTCAGTTAGTGTAGTGCACAACATGACACAGCTGCGCATCTTTTTGCGGCTTACCAACAATCCCAAAGATTGACTTCAGCACAGGACATGACTTGGGGCTCAATTTAGAATAAGAAACTGAAAGGATAGGATGATGATGAAAAGAAATGCACGTGTATAAGTTTGACCAGCTGATCAGGCCCAAAGATTAAACCATGATCAGGCACTTGTGTGGCTAACTACCGATCTGTTTGGCCATGCATTTGCCCTTTCTATAGAGGGCAAACAAGTACATGTACAGGCCTTTTGGTTTAATACAATTTTTCATACACCCTGGGGGTTAGTTTGTTTAATTTAATCATTAGTTTTTTCTAGCAAAATCATTTTCAGGCAGTCAATGGGGTCTTGGTTCTGTTCTTTTTTAATGTTTCATTCACATACCTTCAACATTTTGAATGTTAGTATTTTACATCTCTTCCACAGTTTTTGCAGGAGGAATGACCTGTTTCTCCACATTTTTAAGGTAGGTTTTGATATACCACCAAGCACCATGCGTCTTTCTTGTGATGTGGATGTCAAGAATCGTCTGTTGCCCTCACATGGTATGAAAGCCAAGGGCCGACCAATGAGGTGCTCTTTGGCGATTGGTCGGCGCGGTGGCAGCAGTAGCAAGCCAGAGGGTGCTGTTTTCCTGATGCTGTGTTCTGCCAAGGACAAAACCGGAACAAAGTACAAGGTAAGCTTATCAGATTCCTGGGTTTAAGAGTTGGTAAGAAAAAGAAAAATGTTCACATCTCACCCTTTTAATTTTAGTGTTCCCCTTTTTGGGGAAACAAGTTTGGAACATATTTTCAATCGTTATGTTTCCCTTAACATATGTAGCTATAAATGCAAGTCTTAAATCAATCAGGTCTATTGAAGTTGCTTTACTGTAGACAGCAAAAGAAAATCCAACTGAAATCTTAAAAAAAATTGATAAAGTAAAAAGTAAATAAAAACTGAATATTGCCCCCCTCCTCAGTTACAAAGAATTTTAATCAGCGTATACACGTCATTATTGCCTAAAAGTTTGAAAAATCCAAACAACACCCTGTGTAGAACTAAAGGTAACTTTTATAAGCTGACTAAACTCTGACGGAAACTGTGATTTTAACTGAAATTGATGCAAATGGGAAGTTCCCGCATATAGTTAGTGTCTAAAATTCATGACCCGGTCCCTTACATGAGAGTTGGAGAGCAAAGTCCTCCTTACTGAAGGCATATGTGTGCAGTGAAGATAAGAGAATCAGAAATGATTTAGGAATATGTAAATCCTTATTTGCTGGCGTGTTAGAAGTTAGTGCCAATGTCAGCAGACAACTAAGACCTGTGGATAAACAAGCATATTAACACCAAGAACTCCTGACTGAAGGCAAGCATTGTTTGATGTATTGCTACATGGAGATAAGATTCAAAGTCCGACTTCTCACACATGCCAAAAACTAAGACACAAAACTCAAACAACTTTTTTTGCCATTTAACTATCAACACTGAAAAGTCTCCTTGTTACAAAGATTAGGCAGTGAATATTTTGCCAGCAAAGCTTTGGTTCCCCTCCATCCAAATCATCAGATTCACTTGACTCATCAAACATGACATTGTTTTCCTTTTAAACCCAATGTGTCTTTACAATTACTTGCTCACATTGCATTTAATCACCGATGCAGTTGAAGGACAATGTAGAACAAGTTTTCACCAGATTTGTTGAGGAAGGTAAAGTGACGCTACGTTTGAAGGAACCAGCCCAAGATATGTGCATCAGCAAGGTACAATCAAACCTCATAAATAAGAGCACTGTTAATACAAGATTGTGCTTGTAGCAAGGACTTTTAGGTCTCAATCCAATATTTCATTGTTTTCATTCCTGATAATACAGGTTTCCTGTTATAACAAGGCAATTTGCAAAGTCTCTTATTAGCAAGGTTCGACTGTATATATTTACAAGATCAATACCGTACTTGAAGTCACTACAGAAAGCAAAATAATTTTTGTCGGTTATCTCAGCGACATTAGCACCCAAAAAACCCCAACAGAAGTCGTAATCAAATATGCAATACTTGGTTTGGTGGTCTCCTTTTGTTCGTCAAATATTTACCATGTTTAGCAAAATAGCATGCTTGGCTACATCATGAATTCCGCACAGGTCGTCACAAAGATAGGACTAAATCAAAACTCTGACCTGGCAACCCAAGTCTTGGCTAGCCTCAGTACGTTTTAGTCCAGATTTTCCAATTTAGTTTTTCTTCCTTAAATTTTCAAGGAGAACCCTTACAAAACAAATTAATTGTTCAAAAGTATGATTTTAAAGGTTTATTCAGTAATTTAAGTTGTCATGTCTTATGTACACCATGGACAGTATCTCTGAGCAACATGAAACCAATCAGAATTACGTAACAAAGATCACAGATTGTGTTTAGTCGTAGGCATCCAATCTGTTTCTCAAACACTGATTGTTCTTATCCGTTTCTTCAGTCTCCAATTCTTATATTTTTTTCCCAGGCGGATCCACTACAGTTGAAGAATTTCCTGTCTGTACTGAAACTTAGCTACAAAGGTCAAAGCAGTGGTCTCAGTAAGGTTCACCTTTCAACCCTGACCCCTGCAACAACCGCGCAGGTGGAGCGACCTAAGACAAAAATGGTTATCCTGAAAAGATCGGACTATCCCATCTCACAGAGATTTCCTAAGGGTTTGGAGTCACTGCAGGTCAATGGATGCGGGCTGTCCCGAGTAGACTGTCGAATCCTGGAAATGAAGAGCCTGCGTGCTCTAGATCTCAGCAGTAATCGTATCCGGGCTTTGCCCAACAATCCTGGCCAGCTCTCTGTTCTTGCTGAACTGAAGGTGGCCAATAACCTCCTGGAGAGACTTCCCCCGCCCCTCTGCCTGAGCAGTCTGAGGACCTCGCTCCATTCCCTGGACTTGTCAGAGAACTCCCTGAAGTTCTTGCCCCCACAGATCTGTGAACTGGCTTCTCTTCTCCGCCTGAACATTGCCAACAATCAACTTACGGCCCTGCCGGACCATTTCGGGCAGCTGGGCCGACTGAGGTTCTTCAGCGTGGCAGGGAACCAGATTGAGGTTCTGCCATTCTCATTCATGGACCTGGCCTTGGAGGAAGTCGACTTAACTGGGAACTGCTTCCAGTCTCAGATGCTGGAGGGCAGTGCCGCTCACTTTGGAAGAACTCAGGAAGGCTTTCCTAGTCTATTAGAGGTGGCTGCTCGGGCTATCAAGAAACAAAGGTACTCTCCTCTTCAACTTCTTTGACACTGGACATTTACTCCAAATATGAAGTAAACCCACTTAACAGTTTCCCCCCTTTCCCTCAGAATTGCTTACACAGAGGAAGACCTACCCCGTCACCTGTATCATCACCTAAGCCAAGTCAAGTGGTGCGTCTGTGGTGAGCCTTGCTTCCAGCCCTACGCCAAGCATCAGTTCACTTTCAGTCTGCATCGTGTGGCCCACACACTGGTGGGTCCAACAGTGGCCCCCATCGAGGGTTTCCTCTGTTCTGCCTTCTGTTGGTCCAGTCTTCAGGCCAACCCGAATGCACCATGGAAATGCAGGAGGAAGTGATCCAAGAAGACATGTTAGAGACTAATGAAGAAGCCTAGCTGTTCTTGTAGTCGTTTTGCTTTGGAGTGCTAGAATGCTACTATTTCACATTGGGAGGTTTTGAGACCCTTAGGGGCAGCGGGCAAACCAGTCCTTTTTGCCAGCTCTGAGCACGCATGCATAGTTCTAGGCATGTGAAGTAGTTCTGAGCATGTGCACAACTGTGAAAAAGGACCCGTTTGTCTGCTGCCACCAAGCATCTCAAGGTCTCCCATTGCTCTGCAATGCTGTTGATCGTGGAAAGATTTAATGCGACCTGTGACTTTATCCAAAATAGCAAGATCATTCTAAGGTCACAATACCAAGGAGACAGCTCGTAGTCCTACTTGTTTAGATCTTAAAGCTAAAAGTAGGACGTAATTATTCACTTTTCAAAATCAAGTAGATTGTAAATAATGTCACTGTCCTATCAACTGGCTGTTGGAACACTGCTGGTTCTTTCATTTGTATCTATTAGATATATCTATTCACTTTGTAAGAATGTGCATTTGTATACCGTTGTAATTATTTTGAAATTTTCCAGATGTTATAAAAGGCTAGATTTAATAAAGTTCCAAGAGTATTTCAGCATGTAATTTACTACTCATATTTTCTTTAGACTGTTATGTTAAAAGACATTCATAAGACAGTTTTTTCTGTTCGAACCTTCTTTGCAGATATTTGTAGGGAATGCACTAATCTCCGGTTCCATGTTTTGTCATACATGCTGGCACTGGGAAATTGAAATTCTTCTAACCGATATTTTATTTTTAGTGCTTTATTTGACTATTGCTCTTCAGAAACTTCCCTTTTTTTACAGAAATATGAACAAGGGCATTACTTTTCATTCAAATGCATGAATCCGCAAAATGCCTTGAAGTGAGAAAAACCACATGGCCTTCGTGGTGAGAAAGCCAAGCAAAGCAACACCTTACGGGCCATCAACTATTCTTGCATTGTAATATTCATGCAGTCTCCTACCCTCTCGAAATCACTTCCATCTTGGCAAAGCTGGATAGTAGCCATTTAGTTTGCTCACTGTTCAATTATAGTTTATAATAATACAATTGCTCAATTTTAAGAGACCACATTCTAGTTCAAACAACATGAAAAGCACAATACAAGGAACAATTTCTTTATACATTTTTTATTTTTCCGTAACAAAAGCACAATTAAGCTTTCTGTATACAATTTACAGATTTGATTATACTGTATACACTAACTTCAGCACATGAATCCATCCTAAAGTCATACAGTGGTCAATTCTAGTGTAACTGTACCTCCACACTTGTTCACTGTCAAAGAATTAACTCTAGCTACAATAAGTATGGGCTTTTGTAGAAACGTAATCCACATCCAATAAATTCTTTCCTTAACAAGAAGTTCATCTTGTGATAGCTCTGCGTATATTTTATCCTCACAAATTTGAAAATGTCTTAATTCCTAATGGTTTCTCATTCCTCCATCAAAGAGAAATGACTGCTGAATTAAAACTTCTGTTATGAAATTACAAGAAGGCTTAAAGGGGCTATTTTATCCAAATGTTAACATAATAGAAAGCATCCATATTGGTGTTTTTTTTTATACCATTGCCCGATTTGTTCATTATACACAAAATAAGAAAAACAGTTTAAAATGTTTCAAATAAAAAGGCACCCATACCTGGGGAATAAAGACACCAAAAGAAAAATATAAGCAAATACTACTATATGTCACATTACTGCTTAATGCAAAATACTACTATATGTCACATTACTGCTTAATGCAAAATAAAAGCTGATTTTTTTTTAGTACTACGCTACAATTTCTCCAAATTCCAATGGCCAACACACTACGATTAACAGTAAATGCACATTTGCACTGATTGACAGCACAGAAAGAATTGCATTGAATAGTTTATTCAACAGAATAAATAGTTTCTTAAATTTTATCAGTCACCTTTTTGGTACAATTTTTTACGCGACAATTCAGTAAACTACAATTATATGCCTAATTTACATGTTGAAATGGGACTTTACAAATCAGTGAGACTGAACCAAAGCGACATTCAGAACAAAACAAAATCAACATCAAATTGACAAATGTCCACAAATATTTACCAGAATCATGTTTTATTTATGAGGGAAAATACCTGCTCAATTTCCTTGTTGACTGGAAAACACTTTGTAAGCATGCTTAAAAAGACACATTCAGCTTTCCCTGTATGTTACATACGGGGTTAATTCTGTTACAAATTACAGATTCTAGATGAAAAATCACAACCTCAATCTAATCCTAAGCACGCACATACCAATTTTACTTGAAGCGCTTTGCTCCTGACCCTTCTCACACACTCCATGAAGTATCTGCCCTGAAGGCTTCCTATTGAAAAACTGCCCTCAACTTTCACCCCTCGTTTTTAGCCATACGCAAGATTTCAACTGCAGCTTCAGACATTCTGTGAAAACTATGCTTCTTGTCTCTACAATAAATAAAGTTTTCTTCAGTCCTAGATATTCCTGTGCACTTTTCTAAAAGGATGCTTCCTGAATTTTTCCATAAACCACCACTGAAGTAACCAGTTGAACATTCTTTGTAATAGTATCCAGGCCAAGAAGTCACAATACTATCAAAATCCTACATAAACAGCCAAGTGCTGGATTTTCAAAGATTTGAGACCGTTTAGGTTGAACAGACAAATCAAATACGTCATAGACTGAAATAAGAGGTCTATTGAAAAGGCAAGGCAAACTCAGCTTGTAATTCTATATTTTCTGAGCCTTAACAAAGAACCTATCAGTAAGAAGCTAACTTCACTGTCCCACAAACAAAAGCATTCGTAAGGAAATCTACACTGGGTGTCAAAAATGTAGCTCACATATGGTATGGATTTCTTCATTAAAACACATATATGCAACATCTGACAAGAAAGAATAAAAATTACACCTGTATTAATGTAACAATGCCACTGATATCAAACATTTCCCACAAACTCCCTTCCCATCTCAGCCGTCTCAATCTGCATCTAATTCAGGAATGAAACTTTTCCAATCACTTTCACGTAAAAGAATTACAGTTAAAAGAAATTTCAGAGCAACATTTATGAACAGAGATTGAAATTTTGAGATTTATCAGGTCAGGTATTATTAATTTATAAAGTCATAATGCGTCAGTTGGAAGAGATAATTCAAATAATAGGGGCAATTCAATCTGTAACATATCAACATGAAGTGAAGGTCTGGCATAAATATCAGCATCAGATCAGTATTTGGGTTTTTTTTAAGTCAATCAGATGACACGCTCCTGTAGTTCAAAGCATATTCCTTAAATTATAAAAGAGGTTTGTGTTTAAGTAATGTTCCACTCAACCTCATCTCAGGCTACGACAGACAAAAGGAACCCTTTTAAAATATAATGCACTCAACGATCACACTCAAGAAAATCCCCAGTGTGTGACAATCACAAACTCCTGACTTGTTACAAGTGTTGATGGAACTCATTATGAAGGAGAAGCCTTTGTTAATACAACCCCGCCTCATCTCCACCAGACAGATCCCC
>NW_019091514.1:519189-539843 GCF_001949145.1 Acanthaster planci | reverse complement strand
CAGAGCTCCAACTGTGCCTCTGATGAATATTTCAAAATGCAGTCTGACAAGCCATAGGCACCGACCCATGCTTCCTCTGTCTACCTACCTTGAGGGCCACCCAGTGATGGGCCACCGTGTGCCCCACTCTCTTGTCATTGGACAATAACTCCAACTGGTTGATCCAATCCTCGCACTGGCTCATTATCTCTGCCCGCTTTAAGAAGAAATGGGCGTGGATCACCTGCAATGCAAACAGAGAAAGCTTCGCTTTCATTGGTTGCAAAAACGTCTGCCAGATTAAAATATGCCAATCCACTGAACTAAAACTTAACCAATTCCTGCTGGGTGCTTTTAAAATTGCAGTGCCTACATACAGGCGATTTTTCAACATCTTTGGTTTTTGAAAATCTTCAAAAATTCATATCTTTTTTCCTGAACACCTAAACCTAATATGGAGTGACTGTCGGGTGGCTACCCTAATCTGACAGACAACATCTATTGAAGCCGGAGTATTTCAGCCAGGCCTGCCACCTTGTAAAAAGAGCCCAGCTCGTGCTGAATGCCACAAACAGTGGTATAATCTTTCCAAAAAATGATGGATTTCCACGGTTATTGACAACTGAAAAAATGTTGGCAATTCCTAGCAGCTGTCTTTTGGTCCAAGTACGGTCTTTTGTTACAAGGCCCACAGCTCTTCTGTCCAATTTCAGACACCCCAGCTATACGTACAACCCAAGGTACCCGAAAACGGGCTCCCCGGCAGGATAGGGTTAAAACTTCACACAGAAAAATCATAGAACTTCAGCTATTCCTCACAGGCTCTATGAAAGTCCTGAGCATGCCAATATGCTAAGAAACCATAAGCATGCATACTTCTGGGACCTCAATGAAAGATTGTGGGACGGTTACTTGTGATTGGTCTTGATCTGGTCTTGTGTTGATCTTGACTACAAGACTGGATCTTTAAACCCATTATTGTCTGCAAGAGGTAACTTGGCATCGATACCTACATCTGATGGCCCCCTCATGACCAATGAAGATGATGTTTACTTTTAATAATGAGTACAGACTTTTCCTTTGTTGGGGGCGATCTAGGCAAGCTCACCTCTTTGAAGCTTGGTGAAGGGTTCCGTAGAACCTCCAACATGCCCCATTTAACCGTGGCCTGCATGATGTTGGCGTCGTACTCCTTGGAACTCCGTGTGCCCGAGGGCGTGCCACGGGACCGTTCGTAGCCTGGCTCGTTGAAGTACGGCTCAGCCACAAGGATGAGGGACTGAATTGAGACCAAGACTTGTAGGAAACTGGACGTCTGGGCATTCCACTTCTCCTCAGGTCGGCCGTGCCAAGTGTTGAGGACACTTAAACAAACCTATCACAGAAAAACACGATCACATCCACCTAGCATGATGATGCGTTATTACCCCTGACCTGTGAATCAAACCTATCCCAATTCATCAGCTTGTTCATGTTTTTTTCAGTCATCCTGGTAAGAGAGATACCATTGCAAGCTTTCAGACGATCCATGCTGAACTCACACAGTAGGAACATGTGACCAGCTCAAGCAAAATACATCTTGTAGCCATTTTTTCCCCAATAATTTGTCATAGTTTGCATTAGAGAAACTAAACTAAGATCTGTCCTTTAGCGCATCCTTAGTTTACTGTTTTAATGGACACGGGCATTAAGTGAGTGAAAACTAGTAAGAGTTCCTACCAACATCCACTGTACACAACTCTTTAAAAGGCCCTTCAATCAAAAGTGCCTCTGAGGACTTAGACTCATTTTGTTGGACTCCATCACAGACATTTACAAATTAGGGCTTTACCTGTTACTAAATGTACTCTCTTTACAGGGGCAACCCTAGATACAAGCTTTGGCTTCCTGTCTGGCCTCTCCATGCTCTTAAAAATAAGTTCCATGAACACTTTTTCTCCATCTGTATTCAACTACTTCATAGTATGTACATTAAACTGAACCTGAACCTGACAACATCATGAACGGACTTCTGTGGCTCACCTTGCCGTCGTTGTAGAGATTGGGGTTGAACCTTACCCCATGGTGACCCGTTGTCTCCAGGTTGACCAGCATGGGCGAGCTTGGATAGTCCCCAGGGAAATATACATCAAACTCAAAGCAGCCGTTGCAGTACGGGGTGTCCGAGGGACCAGTAATCAGCACCTGTCCAATGATGAGCATACAAGTCATGGTATTCGTGAACTCTGCACAATGTGTAGACTAGTACGGCACAGTCTAGCAATGAGGGAGAATTACCTGGCAGTGGCTGACAGCTGCATACGTGTCTATGGGAAATGGCTGTAGCTGCCAGCCTGTGGCTTTCATAGATGCCATTCTTAGCCGTAGCCAAGTAGTAAGAAAAAATTTGTAAACCTCTTTTTTTCTGCAGATGATTTAAGTAACTATTCCTCTTCTTTTGCTACGGAAAACCCTGACCCCCAGTGCCTCCAAACCTGATTTTCAGAGGAGAAAACAACAAGGCTCCTACAGCTTGCACGTTGCGAACCTTTCGGCAGGTCTACATAAAGATGGCAAGGATGGCACATGCCTACTGTTAATCTAGGATTCATTGAGACGTAACAATTTTGGGTGAAGGTTACTGATGCCACGTTTTGATGATTTATGCTGTGATGTCAGACACTTCTTGGGGGATGGGAACTGCATAAATGCCAAAACATGCCTCCGTTCACATTGAGGAATTCATTCACATTTAGGAATGGCAGTTTAGCCCAACAGCTGAAGTGAAACATGATCGTTAGTTCATGTAATCCTCCTTACAGTCTAGACCAGACTACAAGTTTCCCATTGCTGGTTTGTGTGCTCTCCTATCATACTATAAAGATTACCGTAGAACTGAATTTCCCTCTACCACTGGAAATACTTTACTATTTTAAACACTAAAAGCTTTTATCAAAATCTCCATTTTATCAAACTGTTAGGTGAGGAAGATGCCAAAGTTGACAGGAGTCACTCCCTTTGCCCCAAAAGAGACTGATACTTGGATCAGAAACCAAAGATCTTTGATTTCTTGTTAAACTAATGCTAGGCAGAACATGATGAAAATTCTAGTCTTCTGTTCTTTGTTAGTCCATCATGGGTGTTACTTTCTTTTCTGACGAGAATACTGATCCTAAGTAATATGGCAGCCCAGATCTACAAATCACAACTTGGACAGTCACACACAGTCATATACAGTCACAGACAGTCATAAACTTCTGGGAACCCTTATCTTTGCATTTGAACGGGTATAAACTAGAAACTGGAAATGCTGGTTTACCTTCATCACATCTAGCCTCTCCTCATCACAACGGACAAAGACACTAGAGCAGGCCGATAGAGGTAGCGATGTGGACAGCGTAACAACCTCCTGGGCTAAGCGTCGGGCCCTGGAGGCATTAGTCACGTTGCCATAGGATTTGATGTTGGAGGCGTAGTGGTGGGAAATCTTCAGGTAGATCTTACCGTCCTCGTCCTCTCCAACCATTGGGAAAGTATCTGGACACAAACACACACAAAAGGGCACTGATGAAATCACTGTACTAGGATTCCAGGACTGGTATAGAGTTCCACATATGGACATCACTAATTTTCCCTTGCGGTCAGTAGTTTACGAGCCATCAGAAAGTGATATCATGTCCTAAAAAGTCAAATTTAACTGGGAAAATATCCGAGCATTTCCCTAGAAAACACTGTATTTTTCGGACCAGTCTCACAGGGTTTGGGCACAGAGTGTCAAGTGATGTCCGTGTATGGAACTGTTTCCCAGAGCTGGAGTTTGGTCTACTGCCTAGTATATGCCCGTGCGTCTACAATAAGCAAAGACCAAACCCGGCTCTGGAAAAGAGAACAAGCTATGACCTGAGTCTGTCACCAAGAACACGGACTGCAGATGTGTCCTTTATGAGAGATAATATCCTCCCTGGCACTGTAAGTCAATTAATTGTCGTGATGTATCCTCCTTCCTTAAGCAAGTGTCAATGTGCATAAATATTTCAAATTAAGTTGACGTAGGCTTCGAGGCCAAAACCTGGATTGATGCTCTGGATAGTACCTAACTCTACATTTTAGAATTTATCCCGACAGTGTCCATGAAAGACCATTTATAATTGTTCTGTTTTTGGAGTATAAAATCAAAGTGGTAGACTCCTAGAACGATATCTTTGAAATGTGTTGCAGCTAAAAGAAAACGAGATTTACCAAAGTCATAACTGGTAGAATGGAACTCGGGAATGAACATTTTGACTTGCCCGGCTTCAGGACAGACAATAGTTTATCCTGTTTTTCAGTGCTATAACGCAACCAAATAAACACAGAGCTTCCCTTGTTGGGTAGGGAAAGAACTGAACAGGAGAGGGCAAAGGTTGACATTACCAAACTGAAGCTTCTTCATGATGGTGGTGTATCTCTCCTCAAAGGTGAGCTTGGCAATCTCGCTGAGACTACGGCCATTTGGCCTATTGCCCTTTCCACCTTCATCATCACCTGGAAATATGAAAGGTTTCAAAGAAACGCCGTCAATCCAACCGTATCAGATACCCACTAAACTCACCTGCAGATTTGACAGAGGTCTGAATATGACTGAAATTTGTAGCCAAACAGACAACTGCTTGAGTGACACTGCATTATTCACTTTTTTTTTAAATGGTAAAATATTGAATTGAAAAGTTGGGTACCCCTTCTCTCAGATGACCTTGTGACAGATTTCCTCTTACAGGGCAAATTTGTGGTCATGAGGAAATTTCAGAGATACACGCCAACTGACAGACAAAGGTTTGCTCTTTTAGTGTCAGGTTTTCCCCTAACTGTCTAACATAGATGGATATTCTACCCATGGCGTCTGCAATCAGCTTGCTGGTCCCCTGCCTGACGACATCCACGGTGTGCTGTATCTGAGGCACCAGTAGCGTCAGTCCCTCGGCCTCTAAGTCCTCCTCAGTGCTTGGTCCTCCAGTCTGCTTGACGTGATGGGCAGGCTTAGGATCCTTGTTCAATCTGTTTGTGATAAAAGACAGGCAAATGATGCACAAAGGCCAATTCGTCCTTGGTGCAAGAGCTAGTGCGAATGCAAAATTGCGACGCCGGATCAAATATTCGGGCTGTGAATTTGCGAAAGTTGAAAGTGCGGAATTGTCTGCCCATTTAAACCTGAAACTATGAATCGTCAGGAACTATTCTTGCCCTCGGGAATTTAGCTTTAATACACGTGACGAGATTGCTGAACGGTCAGTAAAATCCAAATGGTGTATAAGATTCGGGCAAGAATTGAAATGGGGCACCCCCAAGAAAGCCAGAGAATGGTCCATGCGTGCAAATGATGTGCAATATATAGATTATTTTCAGCAGAATGTGCACATGGATGGAGTTTCTGTGCATCACAGGAATGAATATGAGGATGAGAATGCAATGGAACATGATGATCTTGTCACTGCAGGCTCATTCATGCACAGAAATCACACCATCTCCTGGAGACAAGCTCATGCTGATTTTTTTGTTTTGTCCTTACTTGAGTTTGGAGGTGTACGTATCCACACAAGACTTCATTTTCTCCAAGAGAGCAACCAACGACAGGTCTGAGTGATCGTCATCTTGGGGTAGCAGCAGAGGGACCAGCAAGGGATTCTGGGATAGTGCTCTCAGCACTTCCAATACGGCACAGTACAGGGGCACGTGTCTGGCCATGTCCAGTACTGTAACAGAAGGGAAACTGAGGACAGTTAGGGTTTAGATTCATGTATATAAGCATCAGTTCGGCATGAGGCTTCTCTGAGTATGTGCATGCAGAAGGTGTCTTGTCGAACTGAGAGAAGTTAGGGTTTAGATTCATGTATATAAGCATCAGTTCGGCATGAGGCTTCTCTGAGTATGTGCATGCACAAGGTGTCTTGCCAAACTGAGGGAAGTTAACTTTCGTCAATTATCTGAAGACAAAAGATGGTTTATCCCTGCATGAAAATCAAATGCCAATTCATTTGGAATGTATCTGTTTAAAGTAAGAACTGCGCATACACTTGAATGTTCCAAATCGTATGCCAATTTTGTGATTGAGACTACAAAAGTCAAGTCAAACAAGGTGGCTGTGTAACTGAGAACAAATGACAGATTATTTGGCATGATTGCAGGGGGGAGAGCTGGGGTTGGAGAGATCAAGAAAGACATTGGAAAGTTTTATCTAACCTGAATCATTCCTCAGGTAGGAGGAAATGGCCGGGATGAGGCAGGAGTTGCTAAGCAACTCGACAAAGACCTCTGGGAAGATGCTGCTGAGCTGCTCCACGCTAACGTCGCCAGAGGCATCCTTCTGGGAGGTCAAAGGGTCACTAATCCGGTGGGGGTTAGGACTTATAAAGCTAGACAACACCTGTAAACGACAAAGAGTTACAGTTCATGGGTGAATTGATAGAAATGCTTTCTCTTATTATACAAATGATTCGTGTTTCTGTGTGTTACAAAAAGAATTTCAAAAGATGACGGATAAAATAATCCTTTCATGAAGCAGACGCTGAATGGAATGCCATTCATCTGCCACCTCATTCCTCTCCACTGCAAAACTGTGAATCATTTATTACTTGTATTATACAGTGCCTAAATAAACCCACCTGGATAAATGCCTGCTTCGCCTACAAGTCCATAAGGTTTATGGATTAGGAAGTTGTTTTTACTGTGTACTGTGCACCTCAATGTTCTATTTTTGTGTTGTGGGAATGCTGTGCATTTGCAATGGGATGAATACTTTAATGTCATGTGATTAAAGCTTAACCAATCACATGACAGGAATCCACTCAGATATTGTACACAATCTGATACTGAGTCATCGGAACCAGTCAACCTGTAGTTTGTAAAATCAAACCTATCTATCAAATAGTTAGTTCATATCTATCTTTTACCCACATATACATCTTGAACAGATTTTCACAACCCTGCTCCAAGTGCACATTACTCAATATCAGTTCTCTCAAAGCTCAAAACCTTTAACATATTCTGGTAGGCACTTTACCGGTCTTGAACTATCAGTTCCAACTGGAAACAACACAGCAAAAAAATGTACATGCTAATGGTGGTCCACTTGCTTCTAACCCAGAATGTTCGGAGCATGGGGCAATCTGAGTGTATCTCAATACCAAATGGAATGGATCTTGCAGAATTCTTAATCAGCATCTATGACCACATGTTCAGTTAACTCATGAACACCTTCTTTCCTGATGTCACAGTTACATTTCGTATCTACTTTTCTATTTTACGCTCTTAAAATCCATCTTATGTCTCACCAGTAGCAGACACGTGGCATGCTCCTCTTCCGCCTTCTGCTTGTTCAATGCTTGTTCCACGTTCCATCCAGAGGTCGTTGACCCCGTCCCAAACCCTGTGCCCTTGGCCCAGTATGACTGATTCTTTTGCTCAGTAGTAGGCGGAGGGGCGGAGCCTTGACTGCCTTGGGGGCTGTTCCACTGCAGAAACACAATTTGTTTCTTGCAATGAAATACACAATCAACTGAACAACCCATGTATAAGTAAGAGCTTTAAGGCTTTGAAAAAGACTTTTTTGGTATAAAAAAAAAATCAGGCACTTTTCAGTTAAAATCTCAGCTGGGTCCAGTGGCGTAATTACAGAAGTTCCTACCCCCGTGAAATTTTGAAATGTACACAACCTATATACAAGCCATAGTTTGACTTTTGGTCCTCCCTTTAAAAAAGGATTTATCTCATAGTTCTCCAAAAGACAGTTACTGCGATTCCAACACCAGCAAGATCCATTGTCACACATCAAACACTGATCATGATATTATGTTACTTGTAATTTTTGTAGTTTTTTCCACTCCCTCCGAGTCCTGGGGACAATGATGACTGTACATAACAGTTCTACAGTCAAGCACTTCTTAATTAATAGCTTATGGCTTACACTGAAACTGGGGTACTTGTGAGGACTTGTGAAGGCTTGAGTTCTAGCGAAGACTTGTGAGTTCTAGTGAAAACTCGTGAGTACTTTTGAAGAAACTGTATGTACTAGAAGTGCTTGACTCCAACACTGATAAACAACGTCAGTGAGAACAAACCTCTTGTGCAGATGCCTTAGTACTGACCCTGGGCCCATGATGGCTCAGGATCGCCAAGAAGGCCAACAGCAAATGAACAGCTCCAATCTCCAGTGTTCGCCGGCGTAGTAGCACGCCATCGTCAGTGGTCAGGGGAGTACTGTCAAACAAGGTGACCAGAACGGTGAACGGAAGGGTGGGCAGAGATGAAGCCACTGGGGATGACAGGATGTGACCTGCAGAGAGAGAGGGGAAAGCAAGACTCTACAAACTATCAATGAGGAAATGTTTGAGGAGCTTCAGCAAAATATATAAGGTCACTTTTCAATTTCATTTTTTTTATGGCTCACTTTATAACTTCACCGAAACATGTATAATCAATTTTGATTCAGCAAAAATGAAGGGTCACTTTTTAGACTCAACAAAATATTAAGGATCAATTATACATACGCAAAACATTTAACTTCATGTTAAGTTTCATAAGAAATATCTAGAGTCATTTTCAGTGTCACTGAAATATTTTGGGTCACTTTAATAATTGGTACAGAAAAACTCATTACAAATATTCCAAAATTTCATTTAGGCTTATGCACTTGATACACTTTATTTTATTAACCCTTAATCTCTTCAGATGTGCTAATCATTAAATGTAGCTTGGGGGACTAAACGAACGCTTTCAAGAAACAGTGCAAAACAAGGAATCTTGGGTTTAGCAGACCTCCATCTCCATCGTCCGTCACCCCGAGCACCAGTCTCAGCAGGAACTGCGCCTTCTTCTGCTCCCTCAACAGGACCTCAGCGTAGCCGGGGAGACGCAGAAAGAGACCAAAGGCAGCCAGGGAGTGAGGCGGTATGACCGCGGTGCTATTGACTGGGCCGTGGGACGCTGGCGTAGTCGAGCTGGACAGTCCGCTGGGAGCAGGCGGCTCCATGCCTGTATGTGAAAATGCCGGCTTTGAAAAAAAAAAATGACCCAAGACGTTATTTTCTTTGATTCAATACAATATTACAGCTCTGGGATACACCGTCACAATGCGTAGAATTTAAAACGGTGCCAAACAAGTGAACACAGCAATGTATTTTGTATCACAAGCATCTCTATGAATTATTGACAATTTCAGCAGAAAATGAGGCAGTTTGCAATTCCTTGTATTATGAGAATCAAACCTATGTTGAAATTCATGAACTTCAGTTGAGAAGACAATAGAAAGCAAGTTGGCTACTAAATGATAATGGAAATATTCTTGTTCATTGAAAGCTTACAAAATCCACATCCAATATTCTTTAATCAGAAATTATCCTAGAGATCTGCTCAACCTCCTTCCCATCTTCAAAAAAAAAGTCCTTGCATAAACTTTACAAAAAGGAAAGAACACTACTTTCCAACCAAAATTTCAAAAGGATCGTCTTTGGATTGCTGGGCGCAAAAACATGGAATGACCACATGTTGTTATCAAGACACCTTTAAGACAACGACAAGACCCTTCAAGAGTGATGCATGCCATTCATGTCATAAGTGCTTCACGAATGCTTATGTAACAGAATTTAGAAATCTTCAGGAGGGTTTCCTACAACAAAACAGGATGAAAAGGAATGGAATTGAAAAAAAAGACAGGTTTCTTATTTTTGGACTAAAGTTGGGAGATGATGAGAAATCCAAGAAGCATATAGCTGAGTGGTCATAACAACAGCTACAGTAAAGTAGTATGACTTTCGAGGTCTTTTAATTGCTAACAAGGCATAAATCCACTCAAAATGGCTGATTATGTGAATCTTGCACTTGGTCTGTTAGTTTCTTTTAGTAAAACAGAGCCCAAAAAACAACACGATCTGAACGGCTAAACATCTAAAAATCAACAACTACCGGGGGGCACAAATATTGAAATCGGAAAAATCCAGAGAAATCACATCCACTGTAAAGAAACGGTGATAGAAAACCGCTTCTCTGTGTGACTTACATCTTCTTCTTCAACAATGCCCTGAGCTGCTGATCCCCAATGCTCTGGTGTGCTAGAGTGCCATGCCATCATTCCTCCTTCCTCGTTCTTCTCTGAATGGCGTGAAGTGGTCCCTGCAGCCTGCCTGGGGATGTCGTGGTACACAATGGGTAAGTGCTCAGCAATCAGTGCCAGGCCCCCTAGGCTGGCAAAGACATGCAGGAAGGAGGGCATGGGTGGCGAGTCCAGCAGCACTGACTGGTCAGAGGGGTTGCCTTTTTCCACTGTGCTGGGGAGTCCTGAGGTGGTTGGTGGGGCTGACGCTGACGCACCATTCTTTGTTGCTGCTGGGATGACGCAAAATAAAAAGTGACCTTAATTCCCAAACATGGCAAACGGAACTACACCAGAAAAAATACCTTAACCGTAACACTCCCAAATCTTCCAATTTCAATACGATTTTACATACACCCTGGGGGGTTAGGGTTAATCCATTTGAAAATTGGTCCTTGCAATAGATTTCCAACTCTCTCATTTAAAATCTGACTCCATCATTCTGAGAAGAAACTGTCACAGGCGAACAAAAATTACTGATAAGGAATGTCTTAAAAGTTGAATCATTCCTGTTCCAACTGAGATGCTCTTTTATCAAACACGGTCTGTTCCTGGTGGGACTTTGCGATATTCCAATGAAAAGCTCGTTGCTTCCAAGTTACTGTCACACATTCAAGAAAAATTCAACAGGGTTGATGTGTTCCCCCCCGTCACAATAATTCCGTCCATGTTGACTTTTGTGACGAGTGTGAAACGACTGTACGAGGGTACACTGAGTGTTCCTGATACGAACCAGCATTATTCTCATTGGAATGGTCTTTAGCATAATTCATCCCTTCTAGAGAAAGGTCAACATACTGAGATGTGTGGTTACCTTCCTTTGCTTCCCTGCTCTTGGAGCTATCGGTCTTGGATGTTGCACCAATCTCTTGCATCCTAACATTTAACCTCAGCTCCAAGTATGGTGACCCCAGAGGGAACCCTTTGCCTTGCAGGACGGCCAGTAGTTGGCCCAGTGCTAGCCCTTCCGGCAGGCTGACCCCTGGCAGGAGGTGGTGGGCCAGGGTCACCACGGGTACTTGCATAGGGTCTTTGGGGGCCGGCTTGGAGGATGAGGCTTGGCCGGCCGCGGCGGACGGGGCCTTAGAGTAGGCATGGCTTGAGATGGGTCGCGAGGAGGGGGCAAGGGTCGAGGATGAGAAAGCAGAGAACGAGATGGAATTCATCTCTTTGTCCACATCAAAAGACGTAAATGGAAGAGGAGGCTTTGGGAGTTTGGTTCCTGTGAATTCAAACAAAAGAAGCAGAATTCCATGAATGTATTACTGATACAATCAATAAAATGCACATATGTAACATGCAAATGTGCCCATAAGTATGCATTATGTCTTGCAATTGACATGTAATTTAGACACAATGACAGACTAAAGCCAAGAACTAATCAAAAGACAGGATATTTAGAAAACCTTCAATGAAAATAAAAACCTGAGGAAAAAAACACATCATGACCATCTCTACTATTGAAATCACTTAACTTACTTCACTCTTTCAAAGTGGTCATCATGGTGACCACCTCCAGACTGTATGACTAGTCATAAACAGTTACCTTGGTGTGCGGCATAATTGATGTACTGTTCAGACTCCAGTAACTCCTTCTTGCCTGGCAGGTAATCTATCAGGACGAATGGTTCTTCCCTCTTGGACTTGTCTGTCTTTGCCTTGGCATCCTTGGGTAGCGATGTGTTGTTCTTCACCAATGACAGAGCATCTGAGGTGGAGGGATCAAACACTTTGCTCATCAGGTGTCTGAAAAATTCTCAGTCTCGCAATGCACTGTGGGATCCTATACCGACGGGCAAACTAGCTTGATTTTTCAAGATGTATTTTTTCAAGATGTATTTTTTTTTTTTTTTCAAGATGTATTTTTTTTTTTTCCAAGATGTATTTTTTTTTTTTTTTGCGTTGGGGAGATGTTAATTATATATAACGGTTTGCCCGTACCCAACGTATATAGCACACAGTGCTTATTAATATACGTTGGGTACGGGCAAACCGTTATACATTAAACTAGCTTGAGTTACACACCTTCAGATTCTATGATGACCCGCTGGGCTGGACTGGTTTGTGCCTGCTGAGTGCATGTGATGAATTTTCACCAGAATGTGCACAAGGCATCCTTGCTTAAAAAGAATGCACTTAAAAAAGCTACACAATGGAAATAACAAGTAAGAGACCATCGACGATGCTCAGGCATTGCAAACCTTTTGCCATCTGATGATCTTCCCCCATCTATGCCTCATTTATTGTGCTTTTGACTTGGACGATGAGGAATATGGGTAGCTAAGGGAGTTACCATGAATAGTAAGCTTAATACCTACCGCAGACGTCGGTGACTAGCGTGCCAACAGTAGCTGTCATCTTTGGTTCCATCACCCTGAACTTGTGCCCAACACCAAACTGTGGGTGTGAGGCTCCGCCATCGGCTGCCTTGCTCCTTCCTTTATAAAGTCGACACGTCCCTTGGATGTACACTAGGATCCTCTCATCCTCCAGCATGAGCTGTAAGATGAGGCGACGGGTGAAGCCTGAGATGGCCAGGCGAACACCGGCCTGACTGTTGCGACTGCAGGCCACCTCGCACACAACTTGCGCCAGGAGCCGCTGGTTGGCTGGGTGGCAGGAGATGACGCGGGAGAAGAAGGCGATGGTGGATGACTCGACGGTGGCCCTCTGCGGCACAGTCATCACTGCGGCCTTGTGGGTATGGGTGTTGGCGGGCGGGGTGTTGGGCTGCACTACGTTGGAGCTGACACTACAAAGCAGCATGAGCAATGAGGACCAGAAGACACTACCCTCCGGTCCCCCAAGCCAGTCTTTCATCACCAGCTGGCTGCTCAGCTCTGTGAACAGGTCCAGGATTGGGGCAATCTTGTCCGATGTGATATGGATCACAGACACCGTGCTTCCATCAGAGCTGCCTGTGCTGTATGTCCGCGGCGATGACAGTCCCTGCCCCTCAATCAGCTTGTACGAGTCGGTTTGCCAAGCTGAGCCATCCTCCGCCGATCCCTGCCGACTGCGGTAGATCTCGTAGTTGCAGAAGTCCATCAGGGCATTGGCCAGCATTCTGGGAAAGTTGGACTCCAGGAGGATTCGGGTAGCGGCTGGTGACTGAGAGGCCAGAGCCAGGGTGGCTAGGTGGAGTTGATCCAGCATGTTGATGTGCACTGGACGGCTTGGCGACTGCCGACTGGCTTCCTTGGTGTCGTCTGTCAGACTCTGACCATGCTCCTGAGCATCTTTACTGTCATCTTCATAGAGAAATTGGTAAACAAAATAAACATTTGAAGTTAATCATACTGAGCTTAACTGGTTCACTGCACACCCAAAGAGGTAACATATAATAATAATGCTCAACTCTCTGAACAATCACTCACTTTTTCCCGAGAACTTATTATACAGAAAAGCAACAAAATTGACAGAGTTGGATCTAACTTCTTCTCCCTTTGATCCTCTGCCTCATTAAGCATCAACCAGTTGGATTTCTAACACGAATAACCTTTTCAGTTATTACAAACGCAGTCTCAGAAAATGCCACAGCCTCTAAAATTCCATCAGGCATCTTCAAAGGATACCTGACGATAAGATATTCGGACACTGCCCCAACGCTGCGCTTGATTGTCGACCCTTGACCCCTGACACCTACCTGTGAGGAGCTCATCCACTTCCATCTCCTCCTCGGTGTTGATGATACCCATCCAGGACAGCATGGCTACGTAGAAAGACGGATGGATGTGGCACATGGCACACAGGACGAAGCCTGTTGCTTGTTTGAGAGGGGAATCCAAGGGTAGGACCACCGACCACTCATAGAGGGAGCTAGCAGGACCAATCACACAGATGCAGCCTCGTTAATTACTATTTGAAAACTCCAATCCTAATGTATAATTCCGCCTAATAACCAGCCTGCAGAATTTGTTTGCAAAAAGGGATCCACTCCATATAAAAAATGGTCTGTCTCTAAAGTCTCTCCCTTTTATACCATCCATCTAAATTCCATTTTTGGGCTCCTGAGAGCATGGGTGTTATGGATAATTGTAACAATATGCTGATGCTTTCTTTGCCTCTGGTAAACAAAGTCTCTTTTGAGGAAATTCGGAATATCTGCAGCTTGAACAACGGAACAAGATTTCCCTGGACACTGCTTTAAAGTTCATTGAGTTAACTGAGAGAATTTGTCTCTACAGCCAGAGTAACAACTAGGTGTAGGATGCTTAGCCATCAGCTACCATCTGGCACTTCTGGTCCATGTCAACAGTTTTATTGGTAAATTGCAGCCGTTGTAAACATGGGGCTGTACAGCTTAGATTAGAGAGTGCTAGTGCAATATTGAAGACGTAGCAGACTCATAACAAGGGCAATCAGTTTTTTCATATGCAGCAAGGTATGAGACGGAGAGAACCCCCCACGCTTTGTGTTGGTCATTGTCTCGCAGGAATCTGGGGAATTCCTTTCAGACATCTTGGGCGATGTGTTAAGTAACAATAGTCTGGAATGTGTATAGGGATTGGACATGTTGGGGGGTACCCCTCGGTCTCATTTCTTGCTGGGTATAAGTTTTTTGTTCAACTCTATGCCCCCTGAGCTAAAGTGCACCCCCACTCGGCGAAAGAAAGACAGGTGGTTACAAGCGGGTTCTTGCATGCGTTCTGCATGGACTGAAAGACCATACAAGCCAGAAGAAATTAGTTACGCTTACTCGGTATGCTCTGCAGCCAACGCGCATACACTAGAAAAACCTCGGTGACTCACTTGGTGAGTATAAAAAACATGCCCTCTTTTGTTCTACTCAGAGCAGATAATAACTTCAATAACCTTTTCTGCAACATGCTCTCATATTTCAATCTTATTGCTCCTGATAGCTTGCAAAGACAAATGTTTTGGTGGTCTTAGAAGGAAGCAAATACGTGATAGAAAACAGCAAGATCAAAGTCTAAGGAATTTCACAATACAGGTGCATACAGTAAGACATCTCACCTAAACAACTCCTTGGGAATCAGGCTCCCCACCCGGTAGGGCACCCTCATGTCGTGGCTGGCCCACAGGATGGACGCCACGCCCAGGATGTGGGCAGGGGCGGGGTTGAGGAGGCTGACCTCAGTGGGGGAGAAGGTCAGGGGGCTGCGGGGGAAGCTGCTGTTCTTGTGCAGGTGAACGCGAGCCGTGTCACCTAACCAGGCTAGCAGGGCTTGCACTCTGCCAAAATAAGTTCAAAGGTCACAATTTACAACCCAAATTTGTTTCACATGAGAGACAGAGTTATACATTTGAAATAATTTCATTTGATTTGAAACTTTGGATGATATTTTGCTGCAGAGAACTTGCGGTTATTAGAAACAAAATGACAGTATATTTGAACAAAAACTGAATTGCATACCTTTCCCTGGTGCCCTGATCTAAAGTGGTTCCCAGTTGGTAGATGATATCCACAGTCGATTCAGTTGAGGCATCTGCTTTACGACCCATCAACGGTGCTCCATTATCTATAAAGGTAGATGGAAGAATATTATATTCAAGTGGAATTCCTGTATTTGTGGGACTCAACAAAACATGTTAGCTAGAAATTACAAAGGTGTGACGCTATTTAGTGAGTGCATATTTTGAAAACTGAGAAAAAAGAGCGACAGTCATCATCCAGCACTGCATACAGAATTTCCCAGACAGTGTACAGATATCCTCCGTGTTACCACACAGGAAATCCACATCAATCTGTACACAGTGATTGAAAGAGCGACTTCTTTGCTCAGTACACGTCTGAATTAGCTGCAGGGCACACCTGCCATACGGACTCACCTCCTTCACTGCCACCGTAGATGTTCCTGAGCACCACGTCAAAGAGCGACAGTCCCACCTCCGTGCTGCACAGCCCTAGCTTGAGCAGGACAGCCTCAATGCTGGCGGCGTGCTCCTGACAGTGTGGGGATAGCAGCAAGGAGGTACAGGTGGTCAGGAGGGAAGGCATCCCTGAGGCTGTGGTGGCTATGGCAACTTCCAAGAGAGGTGACTGGATCAGGCATTGGTGCAGTAGACGAAGCCACCTCATGCTAATGAGAAAAACAAACACATGCCGTAGCTATACCAATCTGACTTTGCGTCCGGGAGATGTTCATTGTACACTGGGTTTTCGCCTTATGTATTCCTGACACAAGGTCAAACTGATGTCATGGATTGCTTCCCGTACCCACTGCTGCATTAGACTTGAGCCAGCCAATCCTGGCATTTTTGGTGGTCAAGTGGTTAAGACATCTGCACTAGTAGGCAGGAAATCGTGGGTTCACATCCCACCAGAGCAAGCTTTTTTATTGTTTCTCTCAGAACACACTAAAAATACAGTGTGACTATATCAGTGTGAGGGTAAAACCTAGTATAAAAATAATTGTTGTAGTTATGGCAAAGGGAAGGGAAAAAGTCTCAGATCCATTCATAAAAGCCTGGTACGGTTCCTATTTCCAATGCTACAGACAAATGCAACAGAAGTAAGACAGTAACCAGTCTAATGTGCCATAACTATAGCCAAAAGCTGTAAAAAAACTTTCCACAGTACAACCACTTAATCAAATCTTACACTTGGCATTTGGGCTCCAACCTTTACAAAATCCATTCACTCTGAGGGTTCAATACAATTAAAAAGATTAATTCAGCAGAATCTCCCAATTGTTGGCTACTGCTGAAATAAGGCTTAGGTTGGACAGCAAAACTGTCAGAAAATCCCATCAACACAATTGCAAAGCTTTTTGCTCTTTTGCTCAAACTCATGCTGTTCTTAGTAGAACTCTAGATAAGCTGAACTCTTAGTTCTACGGCAGTACAGACTTTTTTTGGTAATTTTTGTAAACAGGGCCACTTGCTTTCCTCTTGAAACTCTTTCTGAATTCGCTTCTAATTTTTGTTTAGAGATTGTTTCATTGCAACTTGTGTTTGTTTTCTGTATTTGACATCAGTGATGATATTTAACAAATGTTGTGAGTGTATTTCCGTAAATGACTTACTTTACATCAACAAAACCAGTCACAGAGTGTGAATGGGTTATTGGTGAAAAAAGTCCTTGCCAGTACTTTGCCATGTCTGTCCACTCTTTATTAAGAAGCAATTAAATAACTAGTCCAAGGCAATCATTACCAACGGTACTATTAATGTACCTCATCTTTGTCGGGTGATCCTCTCCTGAGGCCAGGAGATGGTGGGAGGTTCCTGTCCCATCCTCCCGTCCTCCTCCGCTGAATGCTGCCGTCCCCAGCAGCATGATCTGTGACAGGCCAATGGTGCTGGAGTCCAAGGGGCGATGCAGGCGGAGGCAGACGGACGTGGCCACCTGGGGCTGGGGCAGCTGTAGCTTGATGTTGGTGAGCCCCGTGGTCGGGAAGGGAGGGCTGAGTGGGACAGCAGAAGAGCCCAGAGCGTTGCTGATCTCAAGGGAGATGGCAGAAGGGCAGGCTACAACATACAAACATACATTATCAGATTTACATGATTTATGCCATTTTTTCACAACCTTTGGAAATGTAGCTTTGTGTTTCAATTAATCCTATTTTTTCGATTTTTGTTTTGCTGAAAGAAACAGGTATTTGAGCATCTTTTTGGTTTTCACGCTGAATGTCCTAATAATCAGCTACATCCATTTCCTTAGTGATTCAATGTCATCTCCTGGACCCTTTAATAAACAGTAACTTGAGTACTAGAAGGCTCTTTGTGAAACTAACTTCGGCTAGCACTTTCAAAAACTTTGGTTAACTTCAAAACTGCTTTAATCAGTAACATCCTTTATTCACAAGTCATATCAATCAATGTTGCAATTTTTCCCACTTAATTTATTCTTAAGCAAATCTTGTGAATACAGCTTTCTTGGAAAACACTGTAAGGATCTAACATTACTGCAGTGACACAACTCTTTAAAAAAGAATGATATAAATTTCTCTAAGTTCTGAAATGACTGTTTCAAAACGCAATTCTGAGCTAAGGAAACAGAAACATGAATGCAGTTGCCTAAACACTTACTTGCTAGGGAGGTGAGATGGGGCTGTATATGCACTTCTTTGAGAAGGACGGCGCTGGGTAGGGAGATGGTTAGGTCGCACCAGTTCTCTTCAGGGTAGAAGTGATAGGACCAGGCTGCTGAGCGAGCCCTCCGATGGGGAGCTGTGGGTTGGAGTAGAACCTCGGCTGGCTGGGCAGTAGGACTGCTGGAGTTGATGGCACCTGAAGGGAAATGGGAAATCAACATTCCAGGTTCAGAAATTAAAAAAAGAACCGGTGCTCATTGCAAGCTCTTCCCATTTAAATTTCTCCTGATTGTTTCAAATGCCACGTGAGGGCTCAACATGTGCTCAACATTCATGAACTAGTATGATTTTGTAAGTACAAACTCAAAGGGTATCACTCAATCCAGAGACAAACATACAGACATCACATGGCAATATATACAAAAATCACCAGGACATATCTAACTGTTCTCCATGTTACAACACAGGAAATCCCAGCTTATTTACATATCATCTGGCATTATATCCGACAATTGTTTCTAACTGGGGGTAAACATACACAATGGGCTTACCAAATGGTGCAAAATTCGTCAGTCCTTCCGTGGTCTCTGTGTCTGCAGCTGTCGCTGCTGAGGAGGAGCTGGTAGTCTTACTCCACCGAGATGCGGTTGAAGAGTTCCTTAGCGACGCCCCAAGATGCTGCATGATGGCCGAGATGCTACTGGGAGAGCTGTCTATGAAGGAGCGATTGCTGGCAACCAGGTTGCGACAGATCAGCTGAATGCCACCTACAGTTCAGAGATATCGATTCCTTGTCATCAATTAACGTTACTGGTGGTGCCTCTTAGTGCAGAACATCACAAAAGCTAAGTTACCGGCTTCAGCTGATGGTGGAGTAGTTATGAATGAGCCTTTAAGGCTTAGCACAACCCCTCAAGGCTGGTTCACACCTAGCACATTATCAAACCAGAACACAACTTTTTTGACTTCAGATCAAATAAAAATGTCCTGAAATTGCACAGTTCAAGACTGTAGAGGTACATCTTGAAAGTCACAGATTGACTTTTTCTGAATACCAAAATAAATTGAAAAATTGTCTCCGAACTGTCTTACCCATTTCGTGGAAAGATTTCAGGGCTTCTTCAGGAGCAAGCACCTTCAAGATGAACCACAGCAAGGGTTCTGACAGGACACAGGAGGGATGGCATCGGTCACGGCTGTTATTCACAGCTCCTCCGANCTGCATTTGGTTTACTCCACAATTATGCACATGAAACAGTGAAGCACAGCTGTTGGACAGCACAAAAGTGCAATCTGATATTCCTGTGAGGGACTGTTGGTGCAGTGCACAACACAACACAGCTGTGCTTCTTTGAGGTGTTTACCAAGTGACCCAAAGAGTGACTTCAGCATAGGAGGGTTACAGTCTTTTTCCCAACAGTGTTATTCTACATTGCACTTTGTCCCACTTTGCGGTGCTATTGTTGGCTGAAAATACCAAATCTTTGAAACCACAAGATAATGCACCCACAAACAGTCCTTTGTAAACCTGGACACTGCACATGTTGTCCCTAGGTGGTCGTATGTTCAAGATTTGTGCAACATTTTCTAACAACATCACTGCTTTTTTTTCAAACTCTGAGACAAAAGCTGTGAAGTGGTATTTGCTACAAAGCCTGTATGCCACGTGAGAGCTCAACATGTGCACAACATTCATGAACTAGTATGATTCTCTAAGTACAACCTCAAAGGGTATCACTCAATCAAGGGACAAACATGCAGACATCACATGGCAATATATACAAAAATCACCAGGACATATCTAACTGTTCTCCATGTTACAACACAGGAAATCCCGGCTTATTTACATATCATCTGGCATTATATCCGACAATTGTTTCTAACTGGGGGTAAACATACACAATGGGCTTACCAAACGGTGCAAAATTCGTCAGTCCTTCCGTGGTCTCTGTGTCTGCAGCTGTCGCTGCTGAGGAGGAGCTGGTAGTCTTACTCCACCGAGATGCGGTTGAAGAGTTCCTTAGCGACGCCCCAAGATGCTGCATGATGGCCGAGATGCTACTGGGAGAGCTGTCTATGAAGGAGCGATTGCTGGCAACCAGGTTGCGACAGATCAGCTGAATGCCACCTGCAGTTCAGAGATATCGATTCCTTGTCGTCAATTAACGTTACTGGTGGTGCCTCTTAGTGCAGAACATCACAAAAGCTAAGTTACCGGCTTTATCTGATGGTGGAGTAGTTATGAATGAGCCTTTAAGACTTAACATAGCCCCTCAAGGCTGGTTCATACCTAGCACATGCGCAAACCAGATCAGATAAAATTCAGATCAAATAAAATCGTCCTAAAAATGCACAGTTCAAGACTGTAGGGGTATATCTTGAAAGTCACAGATTGACTTTTTCTGAAAACCAAAATAAATTGAAAAATTGTCTCCGAACTGTCTTACCCATTTCATGGAAAGATTTCAGGGCTTCTTCAGGAGCAAGCACCTTCAAGATGAACCACAGCAAGGGTTCTGACAGGACACAGGAGGGATGGCATCGGTCACGGCTGTTATTCACAGCTCCTCCAA
>NW_019091514.1:493667-509453 GCF_001949145.1 Acanthaster planci | reverse complement strand
TGTGTCAAGGCCAAGAAGGTCTGGGGATTAGAATTATAATACTGTTACTCTCACTACAATTCTCCCACTGACTACATCAACTGACAGGGTGGGGACAGAAGAGGGCACTTTGCATCCACAGCACTCGTGCACCATTGTATAACACGCACTTCTCAGGTAACTGCACTGACTGATTTTAAACCAACTTTTGGTTAAGTGGCGTGAAAACAGTGTACAAGGGCCTTATGTCACAGCACTATGTGTCTTCTAAATTCAGAATCACCATTCTGTGCTTAAATGCAGTAGTTTTGCACTAATCCTTTAAGTACAGATGTCTTTGTTGTGGTATACGTAAGTGGGCTTAACCCTAACCCCCAAGGCTTTTGCACTAAAAACAGTAATGAGCCTAGGAGATGAAACTTGCGTCTTCAAGGAGGTCACTATTATTACTTAATGGGCAGAATCTGCTAAACTGTAACAGGTCAACAGTGTTGAAGTTTGAGTCATTTTCTATGGATAGGTTTCTAAAGTGTACCGGTGACTTGCACAGTAGATTCACACACATGGTACCACTAGCCAGTCTCTCCATGAAGCAACTGCTGTGTGTCCCCACTCGAAACAAAATCCAACACCATCACCCGAAGCCTTTTTTCTTCAATCCAACAAAGTTGAATAACTTTGCAATGTATAGCACTGAATTGACAAAACTTGACAAAACCTACAGTTGAAATTTGAGAGATTTGAGGTCGTAACGGTTAAGCAAAAAAAAAAATCCTTGCTTTCCTAAGAGTGTGAAAAAGGTGCCCATTTAGAGTTTCTGCATTTGTAAATACAGGCTTTTCATTGTTGAACAGCCATGCAACTGGACACTCAGCACCAACACAGGACACAAAATGGAGCTGAAGGTGCCCCCTCATGGCAATGATTTCCTTAGTTCACTTGTGCAAGGCATCGCCAACCTTGACAGATCATCCTACCTTAGAGGCATGCTGCTGCAGTTTCTTCTTCAGATGCATCTGGACGGCCGGGTCTGCTTCCTTGCCTCCCTCGGCCATCTTGGCTTGCAATGCTTTGTGCATATTCTGAGAGTGTAAACAGGGGCACCAGACCAAATGCAGAATTAAAACAGTCCTCCGAACTCAGGCTGTGACTGAACCACTTGGCTGTGGCTTGCAGCAACATACAAGTCAATGAGATGCAGCCGCAGCCACAAGCTGGGGCCTTCCATAGGCACAAGTGGAATTTTAAGACATGGCAAAATAATAAAGCCTCAATGCTACAAAACAACCACCATGCTGCAGTCAAGACCAGAGACAAAACCAGATACAAGACCAGACACAAGACCAGTCACAATGTCACAGGGTGAATAACGACAAAGGAATGCTTTTGTTGCACTTCATTTGAATAGCTTGCAACATGACTTCAGACTGGAGGTCTTGTGTTGGTCTTGTGATTGTCTTGTGCAGTCTTATGATGGTCTTGTGCGGTCTCGGATGGTCTAAAGAGGTTTTGACTACAACACTGACAACTATCCCACAACATCAAGACATATTTCATTTTCAAAACATTCCAGTGACAAATTAGAGAATTTTAAGGTACCCAAAACCATACAATGTGTCACAAACGTAAGCATTTGGATGAAAATATGATTGAAAAGTGAGTTCTACTGGAACAAAACCTGACACGACACCAAAATGCCTCAACTCTGCCGGAGAATGTCATAAAGACAACAGAGGGATTTTTAGCACTTGAAGATGTCACTCCTGAAGGGATTTTTCAAGAATCCTAGCGGTCCTGGAGGGTGACCGTGGTTCCTACCTGCAGCTTGGCAAGTTGCTCCTTGTGCAGCAGCAGTCGCTGCTTCAGCTTGCTGTGCATGCGGCCTTGGTTGCTACCCTTGCCTGCCTGGCCTCCAGGCCCCATGACGACCAACGGGGTGCTCGCCATAAAGTTCCAGCGGGTGCTGGCTGAGGATGAAGCTTGAAATAAAGGGCAAGACTCAAGTTTAACTTTACTGACATTTGTGTTTGTTTTCCTCCAGTAATGATTCAGAGTTTTTAAGTCAAAAGTTTATAAAAATATAATTCTTTCAAAAATTGCCCTGTCCATAATTAAGAGCTGAAAAAACCCACAACTAACTGCTTGATCTGATTCAAAAATAAGAATTTCCATGATGCAATTCTGAAACACGTCCACATTTTGCAAAAAGATTTAAAGAAGGAATTTCTTACGATTTAAACGTTAAGACAGGCTTCATTTTAACAAAAATTCTCTACTGTGAAAACTAGCTTTACCTTGTTCTCTGTCTTTCCCATGTCCCTTTGGAGCTGCAGTTGCCCCAGCGGCATCCTCTTGGTCGTCAGTGGAGGTGCTCGCTGCTGCTGTGTGATCCAAGGTTCGCGACAGGAAGAGCAGCACCCAACCTATCAGAGCCAGGTCAAGCGAACCTGCAAAACAAAATCATCAAGCAATCAGCAAAAGCATGAATGTTTGCAGGCTTAACTCTCGCGGGCTTTGTCACTGTAAACAATCCCAATCTCTTCAAGTATGAACCCTTCACTGCTGTCAAAAGTTAGTGCTAGTCTGGAAAACTCTTTGGAAGTCTACTTTTTGTCGTTTTCGAACCCTTTCAGCTGAAGAGTTTTGAGTAATGAAAATGGTTCTGCTGATAATCAGGACAGTCAAAGAGCAAATTGCACCATAGTGTAACCACTTTTTAGATAAAAGCAAGTCCAAAATTGAACTTAAAATAGCAAATGATGGATGATTTTTCAAGATTTCCAAGACTTCTGAGTTTCACATACATATCCCTCATTTTTGTATAAAAAGTGAACTTTATCATTTAGAATCTCTTGAGTAATGCACATGGGTGGAGGTGGGGGACATTTGAAGCCAATTACCATTGCAGGGTGGGGGCCACTCTGGACAAAATACTTGTGAAGGGAGAATCAAAGGCCTTCCAACGCAGATCACAAGGAACAGATGATGGCATTTTCCAGCCTGTGCTGTCCACCATCTAAACCTCCATTTGAATGGGGCAACTTACCTCCTGTACCAGCCTGGATGCTACCGTCCAGAAGTGGAGACATGAGCTTGGCAAGTAGATTGAGAAGACTCTCCAGGACGCTGGCTGAGTTGTTGGAGGCCAAGGATTTCTGGCCAAGATATGCCAGCAGGATGAAAACTCTGCAAGACGATGGGGGAAAAAAATGAAAAAAATCAGTCAAGAAAAAGAAGAAAAGACACATTCCAATGTTGGTACTTAAGTCCACTTTCTTACATATGCAGCTTTCCAATTTGAAGTTTGCTGCAACGTGTCATGAACTGTGCTACACTCACTACAAATAAATGGTCAGGAAAGTGTTTCTTTGAACATAAGTGTCTCTAATAAGTACATGTTCTGAGTTCCAGCTTTTTGTACCTGATGTAAAATTTCTATGAGTTTTACTGTATTTCTTTCGATGTTTAGTACAGCTACAAATAGTGGGCAAATGTCTATCCTTATCACATCATGTGAAAAGTAAACAGCATTGATACTGCCCACAGAAGGGGCACGTTCTTCTCTAATGAAAGGAACAATAAACACAGGGTCTCAGAACTTTCAGGTACTGTCTGAGCATTTAGTTTGTTCCAGCTCCATTTTTAGAAGTTCTTTCCAGAGTACAAAGGAACATGTGTCCCGGTACGTCCCCACTGATACATGGGTAAGAGTTTAAAGGCACAGACTAAATTCTTTAATATTAACCACATAGTGTCGGGGGGCATTTATGAATGTTGATGCTGCTGGGAAGAAATCTTTTCCATTTTTTTCTGTTTTAAAAATTCTTTAAAAATTCAGAGCTCCATTTACTGGATGTTTACACCCACACGAATGACTCTGTGGTGGCTACTCCAATCCGACAGACAACATTTATTAATGCCCGAGTATTTCAGCCAAGCCTGCCGCCTTGTAAAAACGAGCCCAGATTGTGCGGTGTTATGGAATTTTCTTTTGTTCACAAATCTGGCACAGTGCACTGCTGAGCTCTTTTCAATAGGGGCCAGATTAGTGTGCAGCGGGATTGTATCGTTCATCACTGGAGCGCTGGAGTGCTTTTGTCCCCGGTGATAATCCGCTCGTGCTGAATGCCACAAACAGAGGTATAATTTTTCAAAACAATGACAGATTTCCTCCTTGTTAATAATAATACTAACAAGCACTTGTAAAGCGCCATCTATCTAGCAAACCATTCCGAGGCCCTGTATTATCATTATCCCCGCACATTGGGCTCACACATCTATGAACATTCCTGAAACCATCTCAGCTCCCAGGGGAGTATACTAGCCTGATGCTGCCATTTTGGCGAAAACGGTTAAACTACCATGTCTGCCCTCACAGGCACCCATTTACTCCTGGGTGGAGAGAGGCACGTAGGGGTAAAGTGACTTGCCCAGGATCACAACATGCTGCCACCAGCTGGATTCGAACCCCTGACCCTATGATCAGAAGCTACAAACCCTAACCACTAGGCCACATGCCTCCCTATTGTTACAAGACCCAGCACTTTTGTCTGGTTTCGGGCTCCCCAGTTTTGTGTTTATAAAGCCTATGTGCTCAAAACCGGGCTCCCCGGCAGTAAGTGGTTAAGTGTGTAAGTGCACAGACTAAATTCTTCAATAGAAAACTTAGTATAATGTTGCTCCACCACAGGGAAGTGTAAATTTGGAATTTTGACGGGCAGAGCTCTTCTCCGGTCAAGTCAATCAAGTCCGTGAAAATTGCACATTCAACTTTCCAATCAACTGAATATCTAAATTTGGATTAAGTAGGTTCCTACACAAATAGAAACAAAACATACTTGTTTTTGCAAAATCCAAAACAGAAATCTTGAAGAAAATGATGTAAATATTTATTTGGCTACTTTAAATTCACTTACAACATCTTGAAATAAGCTTTCAGAATCCAGTTTTGTATTTAAAAATTGAATTTTTCCTTTTTACACTGAGTTTCATCTTCAATCATTTGATTTTGAAAATGTTTGACTATTTGATAATTGATTGGAAAAGTTGAATAATTTGCCAAGCGCTCCAACTGTTCCAAGACATTGAAGTTTGACATTAGCAAACCTCAAGAGGTACAAATCAGCAGAGATATTTCTAACCTGTCCTGGGGAAAAACAGCAGTCTGCTCTGATGAGAAGAACTCCTGGAGTGAAGAGGCCAAGAACTCCCCCCACCAGGGCTGGCTGCTACAGACCCTGACCAACAGTGTCCCTGTGCGAAGCCGCAGCGATGGTGTGCCCATGACGCAAAGATTCTTGAACAAAGCCTTGCAGGCCGTCTCCTACAAAAAAACAAAAAAAAACAAAAAAAGATTTCTTTCGATTTGTTTCTGAAGGTATGCATAGTAATGAGAAGCTTGCGATGCGCTGTCCATGTCCACAATTGAACTTTCTTCAAGCTTTACTTCTCCCAGTTTTTCTGTACAAGCCCTCTCCAAGTCGGTATCCCTTCTGTCTCTCAACACACGAAGCATACACTATCATCCACCAGTCCTTTTTAGAACCTCGCACCCTCACAAAAGAGACTTCATACGGTGCTCCAACAAGCGTTTGCCTTCCTAAACCATTTCAGCATCTAATGTAATTTGACCTGTAACTGGCTTAACCTGACCACAATGGATTCTGGCACGTCTAGCTCAACCACTTTTGTCTTTACATGACAAGGAGCTAGATTTGGAGAGACCAAGGAAGTCTCTTCATATAAAATCCTAGGGATATTACAGATCATGGCTGTCACTGTTAAATCCCAAGCAAGCTGTGTTTGCACAGTATATCACCTGGCATAGTTTCAATCACTGACGGAAAGACAGAAAGAAAGTGCAACACTTTCCATCCATTCATATAGATTTCAACCACAAAAACTGTTTACTTGAAGCGAACATTAACTTTCTAAAAGAGGGGTTAATACTTGACCCAAAGTATGCACTGACATAAGACACGGGTACCAGCTACCATTCTGGAAGATAAAGGCCAAATATTGTGAACTGGTGTCTGTCTAAATACACTGCTTGCATACAAAGAATGTTATTTATGCAACATTAATTAACGGTACCAGTGTGGCTTAAGTGGGGTGATATGAAAAGCCTAACAGAAACTGAACCTTAACTGTTTTAAATACTTTCATGTTGTGAGTTTCCATGAGCAAAACAGACATCACAAGGTTATAGCGAGTGTTGTGTATGAGAGTGTTGAACGACCTGCAGCTTAAATTGCTTGTGCACAGCAACTTGTTGACAACATTGCAAGCACTTGTCATGTCTAGCTTTTAAGATGTCTACAAAAAAGCATATCAGAGTCTCCAGGCAGACTTCTGCGGTACATTACCTGAAGCATCTTCTGTAGACTGACGGGCAACGTTGTGCCGGTGTTGGTCAAGCTCAGGAGTGTGTCCAGCAGGTACTCCGACAGCAGACGAAGCTGGTCCACGGATGCCTCCTTGATGGCCACGGGAGAGCCCAGGTCTGGTTTCTGCCTCTCGGCACCCACCTCCTCGTCGTGCTGCAGGCGGGTGATGGTCCGCTGCACGGCGTTCAGCTGGGTTTGTAGCTGGATGCATTCCTAATCAGGTAATTTTGAAAAAAAAAAAATCAAACTCCAGAAGGAAAGGGTGATGCTGGTGTACTTTGTGAACAGCAAGGAGGGTTTCTGGATGAAGTATCTTCATTACTTACCTCGTAGGACTGTCGGACCTCCCGAGAGCTCTCCCTGCGTTCCTCTCTAACCTGGGGTGGAAATGGGGCATGGGTTAAGGGAGACATGTCGGCTGCCTGCAGCAGTCGGCGCAGCCTGCTGCAGGCCAGACTGTAACGACAATGGATGTCCTCCTGTACCGCCAGCGCCATGGTCAGGAACTGCTCCCGCTGGATCAGATGATGCCTGGAGGCTTCGGCCAGCGAGTCCTCGCTGGCGTCTGGGAACTGCTGCTGGCCATTCTCAAATGGGAAGACGTAGGTGTGCCCATAGAAGACGCCCAGGGGGATCTTGGAGCGCACTGTGTTGCCTCCATACCGCCCAACAATGGTAAGCTAGAAAAAATCAATCAAACACACAGAAATGCATCAGGAAAATGTGAAAACTCGAAATTTTTAAAAGCTCGGTGAAAATAAAATGCACTTTTTGGTAAAAGCATGAAATTTAAGTGGGCTTAAAATGAGTGAAAAATCAGATTAACAGGTTTGCCGATCTTGGGTTTTAAGCTAAGTTTTAAATTGACAATAAAAGTGGGTGGTAGGTATTTGAACTCAGGCAAACTTTCAAACATAAGTTTTCTTGTCTTTTGACTAAAGATAAATTGAATGGTTATGTGAGGGAAGTCTTAGATCATTAACGAATGAAGGTGAGTATTGGAAATGCAAGAGAAGAAATTTATAAATGAGAAATTCCACCAATTTTGATTTCTGTAAAGGTCTTACTTTCAGGAAACGACAGGACGCTGGAGGGAGGAGATCATTCATAACCAGATCTCTAGTGTTGATGTCCAGTGCAACGGCCAACCTACGGCCATCCAGTTCCTCGCTCTTCGTCCATACATCCACTGACAAGGAAGCCAGGTCTGAGCAGGCCGGAATGAAGATGTCAGTCAGCAGAACCGGCTGGCCGAAATCGAGCACGGCAAATCTCCTAGCACCTTTGGGCAGGCAAGAGATGTCATAACAACTTATAAGAAGCCCTAAGGCCAACGAAAATATAACTATCTATGGGAAAAATCCAGAAATGTCTGCATAATGTAGTTCCGCTTTTTAACAGTAACCCACACCGACTAGTTGAGAGCCAGATGATTATTAAAGGTATCAACTGGTTTAAACACTTTCTCCGTTTCATGAGAAACGTGGACTCCTATTTCATGGATTCCAACCCTTGGGCATGACAGTCGAGGGTAGTACAAAAATTATGTGCACATTTTGTAGCATTTCGTATCGCAACTGTCTGCTTATCACTGGATCTACTCAAAATTTCCTACAATCATCCCCAACTCCGCATTTTTGTGCAGCATTTTGATGAAATTCAGGGTTGTAAAGCTCAGTCAAGGAATGAATTTGTTTTTATCCAATGAAGGAGCTTTAGCTTAATGAATTGTGTTCCTTAATACTGTGGATTCCTAGAATTTGAAATCAGACTAAAATGAGGTTGGATACAACTATTCATGTCAGCTCAGTGACACCCCTGCAGCTGGCAAACGTAAGTGAAAGCCATGCCCTCAAGTGATGCAAGAGTTTGTCCAGAGACTGGGTTGGCAAGGAAGCAAAGCCTTACCCGAGTGCATTCTGTCAACGATGAGCACATGGGATGGTGGAGGGTTGAGGAGGTTACGCACTAGCAATGGGTTACTGGGCATCATGTCAGGACTCAGCTTAGAACCATCTCCCTACGGACAGAACAACCAACAAGAAACTCTTTGTTATAGACTTGTCATCATCACTCAATTGATTGTGTTAAGTCATCTGCTTTAATTTTGAAACTGTATTGAAATGTCAGTTTTTGATCGAAAAATAAACTTTCATATCAACAATAGAAAAAACATGAGAGGCCAAACTTTGCTTTGTGATGACTGGATTGACAGATGTCATATGATACGACGTGACAAGATTTACTGCACGTGACGAGGCACTATGCATGGAGAAATGGCAATGGACATGGTATAACATAACAAGCGGCATGATATGACACGACACATGGCATGATGCAACATACCAAGTGGCACACAGTGACATAACAAATGATGACATAATAAATGACATGAAGTGACATAAGAAATGGTGACATGATGTGACAGAAGACAGCTAACCTTAGTCTTTCCCTTCTCCGAGGTCCCCTTGCTCTTTTCCAATCCCTGCAACATGCCAAGCCCAAGCATGTCCCCATAGTCCCACCCACCAGGGGGTGGGGGCACTGACAGAAAGCCCATGCTCTCATTGGGCGGGGTCAGGGGTGGGGTCATAAAGAAGGGCGTGTTCTTGGGTGTGGCCGGGAGAAACTCGCCATACAACTGGTTGCTTGGCATGCTGTTGGCCGAGGATGAGGCGCTGGTCTCCTGAAGTTTTTGCTCCAGTTTCTGTTTCTAAATTAGAAACAGATGTAGACGATAGTGTGTGAGCACAGAGTAATCACATATGATGAAGACTCTCGGTCCATGTATATAGACCTGTTTCCTGTGATGTCACAATCGTGGTGGACCGCTATGTGTTGTGATGGTGATGAGAGCATAGTGTTGAAAATGGTAATCCATTTTTTCAAGATAAACTAGTCAAGCATGAAGCGTTCACACGTGTGCTTGTACGTGGTTGAAGCTGCCCATAGGAATATAGGCGATCACCATGGCCAAGGCAATCTGCATGTAGTAATATTGCTTACATTTAGCACAATCCAGTCACATGAGTGAAAAATGTCCATAGTTGAATTCTTATGTATATATTTGTGCCTGTATTATGAACGTTCTACAGACTAGTAGAGATAATTTCACCAGCCAGTGCATTGGCACCATACTTGCCTGTGCCTATACCTCTTGGATCAATTCAGTGTTGTGATTTGTCACATCGCACACGTCTCAAGTTTAAGAACGGCAGTGGCAGTGGGATGCTAACAAAGCAGAGTGACGTCTCCTTGGACTGGCTCAGGTAAATGTGATTAAACTGTACATTGATACATCATGCTGCTGGCCAGAAAACGGAAGCAAGACCCTGTATGCTTTCCCGGGTTCTTAACAAGATTTAACTACCCTCATGGATGATAATAGAGGGTCCTTCAGGTTTGAGGCACACTTCAGTCCAGTTCATAAGTGTTACGTCACTTCAGTTTAAACCACGCCCACTGCACATGCACTGCACATAGTGTTTTGTGCATTGATCGCTGTTTACATGGAACCAAAAGTAATCGCTAAACTTCAGTGATCGTCCAATGGGAGCCTGCAAATCATGACGCATCAGCGTGTACGACAAAGTCGCTTACGAACCGGATTGTAACTAGCCACATAGCGGGGTGACTGCTACATGTTAACAGGCCTCTCCAGCGACGACACAACACTTTGTTAACATGTGTGCTTACCTACGGAGCCAGTGTAGGTACGTCCATGGTATGCTCAGCTCCATCTGACAGCTCACAAGTAAACAAAGTGAGGTGTCTTCAGCACAGGGGCCTACTAATGGACTCATTTATATACAATACTGCTTAACCTATAACATGTTGCCTGCTTTTCCATTACAGATGAAATCTAATACTAATTCACAGATGAAATCTAATGATAATTTTAGTTACTATTTTTAACTATGTAATGCGCTTACAAGCAGGCTTGTCCTGGAGAAAGCGCAATATAAATTTAACTATTATTAAATTAGACAAGGGTAGTTCAAGGTTTTACCAAGAGGTGGCCCCCACAAAAACTTGCGAGACTTCGAAGCCAACCTTGAGTTCAACTCTTCTGTAATTTTGCATTCTTCCCTAAAGATAAATCTTCCACCGACCTGCTGGTTGAGTTTGATCAATGTCTGGGTCTTGTGCTGCAGCAATTGCAGTTGCTGCTCAGCCGAGGCCATGGTGGCCGACAGGGAGGATGTCAGGGTCTCTGGCATGGCTGGGTTACCGGTATTGATGGCTACCGAGCCTTGGACAGTCTCTGCACCTGCAACAGCGAGGAAACAACAACCCAATGTGAGGGACATGACCCAAATTGGGCATTACAGGGCAAGTTGGATCAAGGACCATAGTTAACCATAGTTCGACTCACTCTGATCGAACGCGGGCTAGTTGAGGATGGTTGGACCAGTCTAGTCAACTATTCACGACCAACCTATCGAGGTTGGTCGCATCGTTGTTGCCACAAACCATTATGTCACTGGTTAACAACGACTTTCACTTTTGTTATTTTGCCCTTCCTGTGGCCACCTTTTCTCCCCTTCGGCCTTGTGACCAGTCAACAAAACCCCCAGTGCTTTCTGAATCCCAGGTTTCTGTGTTAAAAAAGTTCATTATAAATCCCAGATCCCACCCCAAAAAAAAGAGGTAAACAAAGGACATCACAATCAATAATTTTCCTTGAAATTTAATATCTAATTCACTGTTTGCATGTTTCAATTTGTCAGTGTTTTAATCTATCTTGAATAAGATTGTTCCAGTGAAATCTATGACCCATGGTACAGACCTCCCAACATTGGATATCAAGAATTTGGAATCCTTCTCTCCAAAATTCCAAAATTTTCCAGAAAAATCAGAATATCCTTTGTATTACCATGAACAAGTAAAAACAGTTAATGCATTGTACAGGAGTCAAATCCGTGTCCGTCATGATGTAGAGTACCGCACATACTCATTGATTCTATAAAATTTTGATCATCCACGAGAGTTTACATCATCTGAAATGGTCCACCACAATTTTTCATCTCCTGCATGTGTTGATTCACCGCAAAGTTCAGCACGAAATTCAGTGAAAAATTCACCGCGTCGTGCTTGCACACTTGACATGATCGTGGCTGATTTCACAGCAGTGCTTAGTTTTGGATCCAAATGTTCTTAGCTACGGTTCCTAGTGAAACTGAGTGCCGTGTGACGCATACAATGTTAGTTACAATGTAGTTCAACGATAAGAGGGTGTTTTCGTCAATGAACAATTTTGGTATCGCGTCCATCTCGCAGCTGGTACGCACCAAAAGGCACTGCCATGGACATGCATGGCTCATTCAACGAGCACTGCACAGACTGTTTGGGTAGGTCGGATAAGTCGTATTACGGTGTATGCACAAGATTACATGGTCAGTTTCCAGTAACACATAGGCGTGTCAAAATTGCGATTTGACGGAAATTTTAGGTGCGAAATCGGAATGGCGAAAACGAAGTGAAAAAGCAGACATTTTCTGCCAAAATCAGGAGGGTTGGGAGGTCTGCATGGTATAAAAAAACAGTTGTTACCTGCAGTGGCAAGGTCCTCAGTGTTCACCTCGAGTGCCATTTGCCCCATCGGGTGTACAAAACACCATGGACCTCTACGCCGCAGGCAACAATTGTTAAATAAAGAAAACCCTTCTGGAGGTAGAGCTTTCTCACGGCTGCTGTTGAGTCCGTCGTAAGTCCCAGCTAACAAGAGTGTTGTAGTTATTCTTACTGTAGCACCTGACATGCAAGAGATCCAATGAACATCAGGCCTCCCCTAAGAACTGTCTCAAGTGTTGATTAATAGTGAAGGAGGGCTCACCTGATCCTACACGTTCCACATGGGTGCCATCGCTGGTGCTGCAGCAGACAAAGTGGAGGGGTTCCACCTCCAGCAGGCCTCTCATGAAGTGGGTGCCACTGAGGGGGTTGCGGGCAGGGTCTCCACCAAGCTTGCTGCCGGCCTGGCTGCTGCCGCCAAAGTCCGGTATGTCCCCGCTGAACCCGGTGGCTGGGATGCCGTAGTAACAGTGTTGTGGGAAGGCCAATGATGCGGCCGCCGAGGGTCCTGCAGAAGGAGCTGAGGAGCCTGCTTTGGAGGGAGGGCTGATGACCGGTGGCTCCATGTCGAACAGGATGGGGTCAAGCGGGGTTCCGTACAGCCCAAATCTGCGGAGAAACCAGAGATGCATAATGCTGGGAACTGTCGTTTATTTCATAGTTTTGCATAAGTGTGCAAAAGTGACTTGTTAACCATAAATCTGAAAATCTTTTAAATCCTTGAAGTGGATTTTGAAAGATACTTAAAACCATTCTTAACTTTATTATTCTTCAGCTAAACCAAAGACAATTATTGACTCTTCCTCCACTCACTTCTTACGTTCTAGTCAAATACAAACCCCTTCAAGTTGGCTTCGTCATTTCTCTTTTGTCAAATGCTTGTTAAAAACTGACATCAGAAAAAGGTATTGTTCCGGTGCAAAAAATTCTGTCTAAGTTTGATGTATTTCTGTTGGTTGGGTGGTTGGTTAACAATTTCTTCTCATTTTCTTTGTTATTCATCACTTTTTTCACCGTAAGACTTACGCAGAAACATTTCCAGCACGTTGGGCTATCAAAAAATAACAGCGCACTCTGGTGAAAGTTTATATTTTGAAGGGGGGAGGGTTGAAGAGAGGACGGACACTGAACTCACTTTGCCCTCAAGATGGCATGTTCAGGCAAGGTTCTATCGGCCAACTCTTGAGCAGCCTCCGTGAGCAGGCGGTGGCAGGCCTTGGCAGTGATCTCGGGGTCCTGCTGCTTGACCATGCCCAGCATGGAGAAGAGCCAGTGCATGGAGCCAGAGGAGACGCAGGCGGGCAGGGAAGGCAGGACGCCCAGCAGGCTCTGGAGTAGGGCCAGCTTGAAGCGCAGGTAGGTGCTGGAGTCCGGGCTACGCTTGGCACATCTGGGGAAAAAAGGTCCATAAACCAACCAACCTTAGCTATATCCACATATGGACGAGACCACCTACAACGCTCAGGTGTTTCAGATCTGTCATTATCGGTTTCTTTCTATCAGGATGGCCATGTTGGTAATAATGAAGCAAAAGACTCTTCGATAATAACCAAATCTCAACAAAAACAGCTTCCAGAAAAAAGGAGGGAGAGATGGCAGGAACAGCAAAGGGAGAGAACTGGGTGAGATACAGAGTAAGGCTAGACTAGGTGAGATATGACCTTGCATCTTTAGAAGGAGAACAAGGAAAATCCTAAAAGTACTCGCCGCAAAATCTGATGCAAAGAGGCATTTAATGCCATATGTAGGAAAATAAAATAAACGCACAAAGAATTTGCTAAATTCGTGGAAGACACCTTGAAGATTTAAGGCACAAAAAAGTGAAAGAAAACTCCTTCTTTTCCCTATGCACCTCCAACAATATACTCTCCTAAACCCCTCAAAAATATCGAACTCAGAGGAAAACATCAATATAAACCAAATTCCATAGGTTTTGTGAGGGCTAAAATATTTAAGATATGTTAATTCTGTAAGAATAAATTTTGAAGCTAGGTGACAACAAAACCACGCTTGATGATATGTGGGGGCTGGGTTGGGTTGGAGGCCGCGACTGAACTTACCCCATGCACAGTGCTAAGAACTGGCTGCATTTATGTGTAATGCTCCTGTTGGCTGTGATGTAACAAGCCTGCACTAAATCGGCAACGTTGGCTAGCGCAGTACCCACCAGGTTCGAGCACTCTACCACGCTGAATAAAACAATAGTCACAACAATTACTGGAGTTAAAGAAAGAAATAGCCAAATGAGGAAGTTAACCAAAAGAGAAAAAAGGCATCATAATGTATTATGAACTATGTTCAACACAGTTTTGCTGTTTTTCAAATATCCACAGAATGCAATCCTCTTATGTTGTCTGACAAGTAGCTGAAGTCACTGAAATATTTTTTGTTCAAATTACTACACAAATGTTTCCAAATGGCCTGTGATTGGCTATGGCACCAGTTTTCATTACTGATTTTGCACCATTCTGACTGAAGACCTGATTCAAGAGCCAATAAAAGGATGAAGCAGTTTTCAACAACAACACTGAAAAGGAGTCTTGCTTTTTTCCCACTGACAACAGAGGGCTCATTTCACCGAAGCTACTTAATTTACAGCTAAGTCTTACAAATGCCTAACAGTTCTGATCGTACAGAATACATGTAGGTCAACACTGTTTAATTTACTTTTCTGTTAACTTCAACATTTTATTGGCTAAACTCACAACTCTGGGACAAGAAGGTAATTTGAGCACATACGATGGTGAAACTTGAGGATTGCAACATGAAAATGGAATAATCAACTCTTCCTTTCTGATGATTCAGAGAAAGCAGTGAGCTAAATGGAGAGTGGATTCAATGCTGGTCAGCTGACATTTTGGCGACTACGGTAGATTTGGGTTGAAGGTTGAAAAAACTGAAATGTGTACATCAAAGTCAATCAAAGAAAACCTCCATCTCAGTCTCATTTTTACCTGAAAGGCTCACATATATGAACGCTGGCTACCCAACATAACACATCCAGACAGACTTGCTGGAAATGTTGCCATGTGGTCATGTCGGGAGGTGGGGGTACCAGACCCATCACGCTGAGCACCAGATTCTTCTGGAAGAGTGTGGATTCTAGAAGTCCTACTCGTTGCAATCTACAGTATCAATGTAAAAAAAAAAGCAATGTTGAAATAAGTGCATTCAAAGATTTACAAACTGAACAACAATTTTACAAACATCCAGATAACTCTTCCCTTTTATTTTCCATCAACTTTGCTAAAATAAACTCTTCTGTGATTCTGAATTAAAATCTGAAACGTCATTCAGAACTGAACAACCAAATAGACATTCCAATACAGAGAAGCCAATGAGGCTGCAGCAAAATCGGAACAATGATAGAAGAACTAACTTACCTGTTGATCTGCACCCATGAAGGACTTACACAAATCGAAAGAAGTCTGGTCTATCAATTTAAATGTCTCCCCAACAGACCTTTCCTTTATTTTCAAAAAATGACTACCATTTTGTAAGATCGGCCAGGAAGTTTGCATGAAAGTCACCTTTGGTGGCCAAGGACTTTTGCCCCAAGAATGAAAATGTTGCTTTTTACATGTAGAAACAGGAGGCATCTTCATTTAGTATTTTGCTGAAGTATCTCTTATCATTAAGTGTTTTAATATTTGCATAGGATAAGTAACTCTTTGTGAATTGTTTGTTTGGTTAATGTACTCAAGCCAGCAACAAACTGCGCTCATGAAGAAGCAAAGGAAAGATTTATAACCTGTCTGTCACAAGCACACGTCAAAACATACCTGTCTCTGTTCAGGTTGACCTTTTTGGTTCGACGAATCGTGATGGACAGCTCTTGGATCCAATC
>NW_019091514.1:471833-493249 GCF_001949145.1 Acanthaster planci | reverse complement strand
AAGAGGATTTATGCAGGCATTGTATAATGAATGTTTGTCATTCATGCAGTGGAAATAATAATTTCAGTTGGTGAAAGTCTGAACGTTCCATTCCACTTGTCTATACCCTATGGAATGGAACATTCAATTTGTCACCTCACGAAATTATTCTTACCTCTGAACTCATAAATATTCATTCTTCGTTCATCAGCAGGAGTGAAGACATACCTTTCTCTTTACCAGATTCCTTGGTCTTTGAGTTGGCCTCGTTCTCGGTGGTGTCCAATGCAAAAATGTGCAAGAGGAAAGACCTGCTCTTGCACAGCATCAGCTGGCGACTGGTCAAGGTGACGGTGCCGTAGTGACTGGGCATGTCCACGAAGCATTCCATGTAACAGGGACCGCACAGGATGTCTTCCAGGTGGCTCTGCAGGTAGGCTGACTGGGTCACGGCATCTCCGTAGAATGCTTCGGGGTCTGATCTGCAGGTTCCGGGCACAGGCGGGGGGTTGCCAAAGTCCATGTCCACATTCTGCACTTTGGGCTCAGAGGTGGATGACTCCATGTTGAAGTCTATCTTTGCATCAACGGCAGGGGACTTGATGTTCATGGAATCTTTCTCTGCTCAAATGGTAAGAAAATTTAAGCATATATCAGATATTAACTACAGAGTCTCTTGATAACCTGTGAAGGAAATTTTGGAGAGTTTGTAGAGGCAAACTACTAGTATGAAATTCTGTAAGGAGTAGCTTGAGTTTCGAAGGCACAAATTGGAAATCCAAAGATACGTAGTTGACTTTGGTATGTTACGATAACTTCCAACACTAGCCTATTTGCTACATGTCACACAAAACTACAGCAAATGTAGCAACCACTCTGCACAAAGTCTATGTCCTCATATGTAATGCATTCAAGTCATTTCTATTTAAGAACAAGCTAGATAGAAATATTTCAATCTGAACTGAGGTTGAGGTTACAGTGTGACTGTTGGATACTATTACTTCAAATATACATTGAGATCTTTGTCAATAATGTGAGACTAAAGTTGGGTGTTTTAATGCTTTTCTCTGGTTTGTGCAAGGATTACAACTTTTACTTGTCAAAAAAAAAGAAAGACACAGAATCATTTACATCTTGCTTTGTTAGAGTTGACATGTGTTCCATTCCTGTATATTCGCAGTGCACACACTTGATCCATCCTAAATACATGCTTGTGTTTGCTTTCACGTCGAGTGTGAACTTATCTTCACATGACACAAAATTAAATGAACTGCAGGGGATACTTGCGATGCATTTTGAACAAAACAAAAAGGTGCCAAGGTCCTACCTTTGCCCTTCTTGCACTGGGTGCCGCTCTGCTTGAGTAGGGTCAGATAGATCCGGGGAGCAGAGGGACAGCTGGCATGCAGGCTGAACTTGACATCCACATGGCCTACACAGCAGGATTTAGGCAGGACAAGCTCAAACAGGTGCTCCTTCCAACTTGAACTGCAGTCAGAGAGAAGAGTCTGTGGTAACTTCTCTTGATATTGCATCCCTCCTCTTTCACCCTTACCCCCTGGATCTTTACAATCCACTGGTGGGATCTGGTGGCTTTTGAAGGCTTTTGAAGGATTTTTGTAGGTACAATCTGACTGCTATTATCTGGGCTTGACTCTCCTTGAAATGTTAACATGCAAGACATGTTCCTACACAATGTAATGTACGATTTTGGAAGATCTGGGAATACTGGTAAAAAACAATACCTCAGGTTAGAGCTAAATCAGTGTATTTCCTATCTAGACAATGCTCTCCTAAATCCTCTAACATCATGCTTTGAAAGGCCATGCAGAATACGCAAAGAAAAAGACCTCAGAAATTGCCTCCGTCAGCTCCAAGTCTTTTCTTAAGCCTTTAAAAGGACATCAAACTACCAGAGTTTTTTTCTACCTGTCGGGCTGCAGTTTCCAGGTACGTGTGTGCTGCGTGGCGTCACCCTGCTGCCGCTGGTGCAGGTGCTGTGGGTGGCGTCGTTGCTGCTGTTCTTGCTGGATCTCCACCCAGCAAGGAGGCACGGTGGCCGAGAACCGTGGCACCAGGGTCTCAAACTGGGTCAGCTGCCACAGTATGCTGAGGTTCTTCATGGAAATGGGCTGGTTGGCCAGGAACTCATCCCCAACTGGAAAGTTGAGAATCACCAACACAATCAAGCTGACAAAATCATATTATCTGTAAAACTCACGATATCATTCAGAGGACAGTCACTGCTGATTTGGCCTGCATAGTTACTGGGTTAGGGACTCCACAGTCTAGTCTGATGGTTTCACGGAGCTATAAATTTTGAAGGATCAAAACAATGTTTTTTAGCCTGAAATAGATATCACTCTCACAAATCTGACGATGAAATTCTGAATAATGATGATTCCCCCCACACCTTCCAAAAAGGTTTTTTTTTTCAAAACAAGTGTAACAATAAAGTTGATTACCTGTTTCCAGAGCTGTGTGTTCATTTACTGTACATGCAAATGTACATTCAACTAAAGTATTCCTCAAACACTTCTTGAAAATCCCACAGAACTACTCAGAAACCACGAAAATGCAGCAATCCCAAATCAGGGTGTAAACATTGCAGTTGAAACGGGACAAGTCAGACTTGGCAGCCCTTCATAGACTCAATATCCTCCTACCAACCAAAGGCATTATTTTCCTGTTAACCTGACAACTGCCCAACAACAGAATCCAAATGATCTCAAATCTGATCCCAAACTACATCTGCCTTCAGCAGAAGCAACCACCCTCATCAGTTGAAAAGAGCCATGTTGGTGGGAAGTGTTCATTCTGTGGTAGTGACGTAACCACAGCGTATTCATTTCATCGTTGTGTGCACACCAGCAAAGTGCAGTTCCCACCACAGGAGCCTCATTTGCTAGGGGAGTTGCGTCTTCTGTGGGTCCCATTCAGGGGGCGGATACCCTCCCTTTTGTCAAGACATGAAAATAGACTACCACATTGGCTCACTGTGCTTTGAAAACCCATCAAGCTGCCCAAAACAGCAAATCAATACTCAGACCCACATGCATGACCATGCACATGTAATTTCTCACAAAAATCAGTCCTCATTAGAAACACGTTGACATTCACAATAATGAGGCTACTTCCTCATGTAGTGGTTGTGTACATGCACCGGTATTAAGTTGTCACTGCCACAAGCTTATTTCCTGTACAAAATAATACTTTCCATGGAATTATTAGACAGGACAGCATCAATGTGGAATGTGCACACACAAACACATGCATGATGCGATTACCTGTAGGTGTACATGTAAACCAGACATATTTATATTTACTTGTACAATGTACAAACGTGTATATGCCATCTCTAATCTGAACATACTGAACCGTTCAACCATCCCCAATCAAATCCAAATACCCTTCCAAAAAATACTAGGAGTAGTTCTCTTGAGGTGTTCTATATCGTTTTTGAGCAAAAATGCTTTTGTGGCTGATCCAGAATTGTGAAGATGTAACAGCATACTGTATTTGCACTAGAGGTTCTGCATGTTAGCCATTTTTTCCAGTAAGAGCTTTTGTTCCATAGAGACACAGAGAGTAGACCTTTTGTACTATCCCACCTTGTCAAAAGCAGTCACTGGAAAGATGGCTGCCATGCAGAGCCTCTATGTGCATTCAGATAACTCAATGTACTGCATTTTATTCAAATTTAACACACATAAGTACATATTTCATATTGACCTTGTTTCTCTTCTGGAGCATCTGTCTCTTCCTCAGCAGCTACCTCCTGTTCAGGGGTAGGCTTCTTGACTGTCTTCCCACGGCCTCCAACTCCATGGGTCTTTTTGGCCTGCAGCTGTATGAACAGAACGTGTCCTGATTCCGTATACACACATAGCCTCTCCATGCCAGTGCAGTACGTTAGTGTGATGAATCGGTCACTTCCAGTGGACTGAGGGTGTTTCTGTGGGGTAGGGTAGGTGGCCAAGATAGACCAGGTTGATATATCCATGATTCGAAGGGTGCCGCTTCTTGTGAGCAAGGCGCATGTCCCAAGCTGCTTGTTGGGAGATTTGGCATCTGGTTCGTCCAAACTTAGTGCTGCTAGTTCGGCGGTTATGGATCCCATGTCTGAGTTGGGCATGGCCTCGGATGATGAAGGGTCCTGGAGCGAGGGCTCGCCCTCTTCGTCGCTGGCGACGTCGCACAGGTCCACCGGTAAGGGAACCAGGGACTTGATAATCTCGTCAGAGGAGTTAATCCTATGGACTGCGACCGGGTCTTGCTGTAGCACCGTCGCACCATCCTGAGTCTTGATTTGATAAATCAGTACAAAGCTGGCTTGGTTGAAGCCGAACTCGACAGGATCGCACCCAGCTTCGGACGTCACCTGCCTCACGCTGGGGTCAAAAGAGCCAGCACTGTCAATGCCCAATCCTGTACCCGCCTCATCAGTACTGCAGTTGCTTTCCTTGTTCAGGTCATTCTGCTTCTCACATACTTTCTCTGTTGCTAAAGTATTGCACTGTGATTTGGCTACCATTTCAGCGTTGCCTAATTGTCCGTCATGCGGTCCCACCACCACCAGTACATGTTTCTTGTCAGGGCAGGAAGCCACCGAGGTCACCCACAAATCGTCACACTGAGTGCACGCCGGCAGTTCTATACACTGCAGGGCAACCTCGCTGGTCCTAAAGGTTTTTGCATGCACACCGTCGACAAGTGTTAAGCTTGATGTTTGGTCGGCAGTGAGTTCCTCAATGCCCATGGGCTCCTCAACTAGTGCTTGTTGCTCTTCTTCCATTTCAAGAATCTGCGACATATACATCTTTTGCAGAGTTGACTGCCCAGCTTGCATGCTGAAAGCCCCTTTGGATTTATCAGTACTCTTCTTGTGAACAGCGATATTTTTAACTAATGGCGGTGCAGCGTAGATGATTAAACACTTTCGATGCCGAGAACCTGAGTCTGTTTCGCTGGCTTTTCCAACATCCCCGGCATCCACTTCGTCCCCTAGGTAGGCGTCAGCAAATTCAAATTTTCTGTTTGAAATATCCACACCTAGGCCTGCTTCATCTATTGGTCCTGTGTCTTCGGCAATGCGGATCTTCTCAAATGCCGAAGTGAATGGATTACTACCCCGAGAAGCCATGGCTGCCAGGGATTGGTCATCTCTGCAGTCCTCCGCAGGAATTGTCTTGATGCTGTCCGCGTGATCTGTCTTGTTTGGTTTCCGTATACTGAGCGCTGCTACTAGGCAGGGGATGCTGAGAAGATCGTCACTGCTGGGAGCATTCGAGTGCGAGGAGCTGGCGGACGGCTCCTTGGGCAGACCTTGAAGGATGCCCAGGGCCGACACAATGAGCTTGGTGGAAGATTTGGGGTTTCCTATGCAAAGAACAAAAGGCAGAAAATCTCTCAACTCAGAACTATTCTGTATGGTCGCTTTAAAAGACAGCAGTCTCTCTTCACCTGCAGATTCCTTCTTAGAAGTATGAAATTACTCTCCTGAGACCTAAGGGTTCCGATATAAATAAGGCATATAAATAAGTCTTAGCAAATTCTGCATGCAATGCTGAATGTCTCTCCTCATCCCTTAGCTTGGGATAGTTCTCCCTGACTTTTGTACCCAAACAGCGGCCAGAACAATGGCCCGTTTGTTTTGTGCAGATCTGGATCGCTTTCAGTGATCCATCATTGGTTCTTTGACACCAGAACCAGTCTGATGGATAAAGCGAACCAGCCACGGGATCACTGATCGAGATCCGGTGCGGTGTGAAACAAACAGGCCCGTTGTCTGTGTAGGCTGAGTGTGTCTGGAACCCAAATACTGCTATAACAATTATCACTGAGCACACTGTCTCTGAGTTTTGAACAGTGAACACATGGTAACAAATGTTACGCAAATCTGAAACAAATGACCCCAAAGGGTCAGCATTTGTAAAAGGACTGTGGTTGAGGCACCTTGCTGTCTTAAAAAAAAGGAAGAAATTTTTTGGTCCCCCCCTAAAAAATGGCACACCTGGAACAAATTCCTTGTACACTGAGTGGTTACCACACTAAACATTTTACAATCCTCATCACCAGAAATTTAATATGCAATGAGGCCTACCTTTGGGTTCAGGCATGACAGCAGCTTCTTCGATGCCGGGGCTTGGTTGGGACTCACTGATGTTTCGCCACGCTCCACCTACCTCGATCACCTCAATGGTGCCGTAGCTCTTCTCTGCAGTTCAAGAAAAAAAAAATTTCCGTTTCAGATCATAAGTTAATTTTGCAGTTAGTAAATAACAACAGCCGTTTCCTGACATTCTAGAAGCTGGGAACAGTATTACGAAGGAGTCAAGGAACATTTATATTCAGCGCCTGTAGTATTCTAAAGCATTTGAAATGTGAGCATTTATATAGTCTGTTTCACAAGGCACCAGTTCTATGAACATCAAGTCATCTCTATTGTTTCCTTAAATCCACAACACTTTCAATAAAATATAATTAATTTTAGCTTCTCAACTGGAGACACTTGAGCAGAGTTGAAAAATATTCAAACACAGTCTGTGAACAAATTAGGAAAAACAGTAAAACTTGCACACGGAGTTGATAATAGGGTCATTTAAACCTTATTGATGAACAGTACACCAGAGTTTGGACTCTGATGTAGTAATTAGACACTTGCTTCTTGACTCACAAGAATTGCGTGCTCAACGTACCTTTGGCTGCTATCTCTTGATGGAGTGAGACTGCAGCCTGGGGAGCCTGATCTTGGTCTTGTTCCTCGTCTTCTCCAGACACACTCTGGCTGCATTTGCTTAGATTGGCACTGCTTGGCAACCACAAAAACCATGTCAAATTCCAAAACTGGCCTCGTGAAATTTATACAAAGAACACAAAGGGACACTGACAACTAGATTGAAGTCATTGAAAAAACTGGTCTTTGCTCATTTTCCAATCATTGTCACTTTTTGAGGTAAAAATGGCTGAGGTACATTAGCATCACAAACTGACCAAATCGCTGACAAAATTCAAGTATGATGTGAAAAGGTTATTTGTCTCCTTAAGTCTGAAATGTTTTTGGCAAAAAAATGGTTCCTTAGGTTCATTAATGTCCACCTCTTGATTTGTCAATGATCGGGTTTTGTGCTTGATATTTCTGTCTGGCATCTTGACTACTAACTTTTCATCCTCCTTTGTATTTCCTTTGATTTCCGTCAGACTGGTCTCCTCCACCCATGCCTCGGGTATCTTTGTCCGTGGCCTCCTGTCAACGGCCTCCTCTGAATCTGCCGCCTTGCCTGTCAAAGCGGGGTCATCCGGATCAATTTGAAAGTTCGAGATCAGTGTCAGCTGATTGGCCACATCCCAGAGACTGACATTGCCATGGCGACTGGATGTGACCATCAGATGCGGGCAAGAGGAAGTGCCAACACAGGTAATCTGTAAGAGGAAGAACTTAAAAGAGCATCTTCCATGTACGAGTACTCGACCATAGGATGACAAGGGAAAAGAGGCTTTTTTTTATGTCCACCGGACCACATAAAAGTTCATATACGGGGGTTTCAAGTGTGCTGAATCCAAATATGACTGTTGCCAAGCTGTAAACGTGCACATTGTTATGGTATTGATGGAATATTTATGCGTTAATCATATTTAAGAGCAATAACTGTGGTACACAACCTGTGAATAACAAAATTTTTAATTTTTCCCCAACAAGGCAAAGTTTTACCTATACGTAGAACATGCACTTGGTTTAAACTTCTAACAAGGGATCTCACGAGACAGTAATAAGGGGGGCGGAGTTTAACAAACCTCTTCCCCCATTTTACCTTTAATCCAAAAAGCTTTGAAGGGTTATGTGCTCATTCTCATCTCATTTGTACAAATATCTACCCAGTAGTGTAATGTTGTTAGATCAGGGAACATAACCTACAATGTACATTTCCCATCTAGAACGCTATACTGTGGTTGAGTTCTGCCTTGCAGACACACCATTATGCAGAACACTAAATATAAAAGGACTTGAACTCAAGTTGGAGCCCTCTCTTCACATGCTTCAGCATTAACCCGAACCGCCAAGCATATTGTTTGGCTTACAGTACTCAGTACTACAAAATACTAAGTAGTAGCCCGAGCCTGAAGGACCTAGCGCTACAAATTACTACTTCTGGCTAGGTTACTTGCATTGTTACTTGTACAGAGAACAATAAAGCCCATTCATAGTGCCACAGCACTGTATGGTACATTGTCTTTTCTACTGTATTTTATGGCTTCAGAGAACAATGCGGTCATGTCCACTTACAAGCGGCAACACTGATTAATACATTTCACGACAAGTGCATATAGTAATTGGTAGTATTATGTAGGGTTACGGTTAACAAAAGCCTTTTCCTTCCAAACCTGAGATTCCTTTCAATGATTAAAAGCTGTTACTGGGATGTAACTGTATAGTGTGAAGGCTTAATAAGGCAGACTCTTCTTGTAGTGCAACGAGACACATATATTTCCGTGATTTGTTTTCAAAATGAGTCTTCTTCCGTACTGGAACAGACTTTTTTTTAAGATGGTAGTGCTCACCGTTAGGAAAAACTGTCTGAAAGGTAAGTCACAAGATTTACTGATAGGAACAAGCAGTTGTGATGCTTCAAATCTATATTCATTTAAGATTTTATGGCATTGAAATTGGCATNGTCCGTCGTCAGGAGACAACTTAAAAGAGCATCTTCCATGTACAAGTACTCGACCATAGGATGACAAGGGAAACGAGGCTTTTTTTTAAAGATCCGTGGGCCCCACCACCGGACCACATAAAAGTTCATATACGGGGGTTTCAAGTGTGCTGAATCCAAATATGACTGTTGCCAAGCTGTAAACGTGCACATTGTTATGGTATTGATGTAATATTTATGCGTTAATCATATTTAAGAGCAATAACTGTGGTACACAACCTGTGAATAACAAAATTTTTAATTTTTCCCCAACAAGGCAAAGTTTTACCTATAAGTAGAACATGCACTTGGTTTAAATTTCTAACAAGGGATCTCACGAGACATTAATAAGGGGGGCGGAGTTTAACAAACCCCTCCCCCCATTTTACCTTTAATCAAAAAAGGCTATAAAGGGTTATGTACTCATTCTCATCTCATTTGTACAAATATCTACCCAGTAGTGTAATGTTGTTAGATCAGGGAAAATATCTAGAACGCTATTCTGTGGTTGAGTTCTGCCTTGCAGACACACCATTATGCAGAACACTAAATATGAAAGGACTTGAACTCAAGTTGGAGTCCTTTCTTCGCATACTTCAGCATTAACCCGAACCGCCAAGCACATTGTTTGGCTTACAGTACTCAGTACTACAAAATACTAAGTAGTAGCCTGAGCCTGAAAGACCTAGCGCTACAAATTACTACTTCTGGCTAGGTTACTTGCATTGTTACTTGTACAGAGAACAATAAAGCCATGCATTCATAGTGCCACAGCACTGTATGGTACATTGTCTTTTCTATTGTATTTTATGGCTTCAGAGAACAATGCGGTCATGTCCACTTACAAGCGGCAGCACTGATTACTACATTTTACTACAAGTACATATAGTAATTGGTAGTATTATGTAGGGTTACGGTTAACAAAAGCCTTTTCCTTCCAAACCTGAGATTCCTTTCAATGATTAAAAGCTGTTACTGGGACGTAACTGTATAGTGTGAAGGCTTAATAAGGCAGACTCTTCTTGTAGTGCAACGAGACACATACATTTCCGTGATTTGTTTTCAAAATGAGTCTTCTTCCGTACTGGAACAGACTTTTTTTTATGATGGCAGTGCTCACCGTTAGGAAAAACTGTCTGAAAGGTAAGTCACAAGATTTACTGATAGGAACAAGCAGTTGTGATGCTTCAAATCTATATTCATTTAAGATTTTATGGCATTGAAATTGGCACNAACTGATAAGAAATTCAACAAGTGAAATTTCATATTTGACAGGCCCACCTTCTGACTACCATCTCCATGCAGCTGGGCAGGTCCTGTGGCTAGCGTAAAGGAAAAGGGAACGTTCTCAGTTGGTTCACCGCGAACAAAAGGGCAATTAGGGGAATGTCTCTCATGCTCTGACCTGGTCAAGAGAAAAAGAGAACAGCATTGTAGGGTGAGACGTGCACTCCGCAGCATCTTCACTCAGGAAGTGGGCTGTGCTTTCAACAAGTGCAACTCTTGTGAATTAAATCACAGTGATTGTGACACCAAAGATGCCTCATCTGAACACCTGAATGCATTGGTTATTTAAACAGTAGCTTTCAGATACTATTTTCATTAAAAAGTACCCTGGCTCCACAAAAATCCAAACTGAGCAGTGTTCCTTTGTTCACTCTTAGCAGATGCATGTACAGGTATGTTAAATGATGGTTGCTGAACTGTCTGAATCCTGTCTGAAATGAAATTAAGTGTGGGATTTTGATAGATATGGGTTGGATTAGCTTAAAAACAACTCTGAATGCCCTGTTATTGTTCATCTCCACCCTGACATTCTTCTGCACTACTTGTAACGGCAAAAAAACTGTACAAAACATGCACACCTATGCCCTCAAAGAGACTCCTTAGAAATGCTTGGTTTGAATTTCGTTTGCAAAGCCGTAAGCCAACCCATGCAGCTGTTCTTAAAATGTACAGAAGCCTGCTCTGCAAGATCTCCACAGCTCTTCCTACATAAACAACAGCATTGCAGATGCCAGTCTCTCTTCTATTACACTGGATGAATTGAAAAATTACATCTGTTTGAACACAAAACTTCAAACAAGATGAAAACTCATGAACGATGGACATGCACAGGTGTTGCTCAAAACCTTCAATTTGTACAACTAATGTTTTTGAGGCAGGGGGTTGCCTGTGTTATTCGGCAGCCAAAATATAACAGAAAAGACTTGTATGGTCAGGACCTGCAAAACACCAAGATCAAAATAATTGGACATGGTCGAGCAGTTCAGTGTGAAAATCAACCCCCCTTCCCCCAAATGTCAAGTATCACTGACATTCTCTCCACTACCAATACAGGTATCTCACCATGGCTCGTCGGTTGGTTCCCAGCAGACTAGACACACACTACATGTAAAACACATGGCTCGGTCATCACCGGCTCCACTTGGCTGGAGAAAAATCACATAAAAATAGAAAACAAAGAAATAAAGCGAGATGAAAAACTGAGTATGCAAATAAGCTTGTCAACTCTTACATTGGCTACCCTCGATCTGTTTGCAGCACAAAAAAGCAAAGTCCGATTCTCAAATTCCACGCAACGATTTTTACACACATTTGAAACACAGGTGATAAATGGATTTTAATTGTTGACAATATACTCACACGAAGAATACTTTTTGAAGGATTAATCCAATGCAATGGTGAATACGCTAATGAAATTGAATACTTGCATCTCAATCAGCGTCACTTTCAATTGTTATGTTACTAATTCAAAGGTTATTTTGGTGCCCTTTGTGTTTGATGCTGATGGCAACGCTGGATCACTGATTGCGATCCAGATCCACCCATGAAACAGGTCCAAAGACTGTATATTTCCACAGACAGTGGTCGCACTTGCTCAGCATGTACCGTGCCAAACATGCATGAACCTGTACACGCTTGCAGTGTTTTCACACCAAAAGTATACTACTCCTAGGTACAAATAATTCTCTGCACAGAGCAAACTCGGCAATGTCTGACCAGGGGGAGTCGGTATCCACTCTAAAAAGGTTGAGATGATTTTTTTGCTCCTCTTCTAAGCGAACAATGGTCCTTACTATTCTCTGAAGCACCCTCAAATGAACTCTATTTGGAACATTTCAAAATAACTAAAAAACATAAAAGGATCGATAATGCAATACTTAAAATGCAAAACTTGAGTGATGTTTTATGCCTACCTGATGGTAGAACCCAGCCTGTGCCATAGGTTCTGGTAGTGCCCACCTGTGAATATAAACAGAAAAAACTTCCAAAGTTAAGAGTCAGGCATAGTTCACTAGAATATGTACGTAAATATCAAGCTTTATTGTCCGTCCGTCTGAGGAATATTACGATAAGAGGACACTTACTTGTAGTTCATGTGAGGCCATGTCAGGAAGGTTTCCCTTCTGGCTGCTTCGCTGTACATCTGAGCCCTGTCCACCGTCTGGGTGCCCACAGTGCTGCGGCCAGATTCAGGATACAGGGCCTGCAACCGGTCAGCAATGGCCGCAGCAATGGACAGGCCAGTGACATGCTGATTGGAGCGACGCAGCTCGTCCAGGAGACTGCGGCAGACAGAGCGTAAGGCGCACAGCGAGACCCGGAGCTGGATGGTGGCCCACTGCACGGAAAATGGCGGTCAGAGTTTTCAGTTTTCGATAGCCAGCATGGAACCCACACTTTTCTTAATGCAAGTAAAACTCAGGAGATTATGTCAACAGTCTTAATTTAACAAAGCATGGCATCTAACCCTGAAGACAAAACAAGAAAAGGTTTCCTGCAGACTTCCAAAAGCAGAATGATGGAAATGTTTCAAAAAGGAAAAGAGCAAAAATCTGCACTTCTATCAAAATAGGAAAATATATGCCTGTTTAACCATGAAAGAGAAGCTTCCACACTTTTCTCCAACATCACCATGCTGGATTTTTTATACTGCCGAACTTTCAAGACTTTAACTCTAACCTTCCCTAACCACACAGAATTGAACACCAGTAAAGTGTGTGAATTTGTGGCTCTGGGTAATGTACCCCAAAACTGCTTGTGCTTTAACATGGGTTCAGGCATACCCAAAATAAACAGAGTCCAACAGTTTTTGTGCACAGTTTACCATAGGGTGTTGGAATTTGTGAGAATGGGTATGGTTCCTAGTAAATCACCCTGGGGAGTTAGGGTTAATACATTTTGTGGTCTTTTTGACTACCATTTTTCCAAAACTCAGATGTCATTCATTCTTTAAAAAATGTCCTTTTTTCCCAGACAATTCAGCTAGAAGTATTAACTTTTCAAACTGACATGTGCTAAGGTATGAGCTGCCACACAAGAACTGTAATTGACCATGTCAGCCAAATCCTATGCAAAATTAAGTTAAAATTTAACTTGTAGCAGATGTAAACGACTGGTGATGGGATAGCCCAGACTTGGTGGAGGGGAGAGTGCAATCTGCCCTCTTCCCAACAGGCTGTGAGAAGGTCTGAAAAGCCTGGCTCTTTGGAGGTTAAGAAAAAAGTGCTAAAGTGGATTAGGGAGGGGACATAAAAGTATGTGTACATGTATGCCACCGTATGCCGGGGGGGAGGGGATGATTAACTCACTTTGGTGACCTTGTGGTGAGACTCAGTTTTAACAGAGTTGCCAACGAGACTAAGCTCTGACTCCAGCCTGGACTGCACCTCGTCCACGTACTCCTGCTGACTGGAGGCGGGCTTGAGGGACTTTTTCAGACATTCCAGAAGGTGGCACGCCTAGAACGAACCAATGACAATTACACTGATAACCAACAAATAGAGATTAACAAACCACTGCTAGGCTGCTGCCAAGGCCTGCTGAAGTTTACCCGTTCTTGCACTTGAAAAGTGCATTTGAACTGTTCATCTCAAATCACCTCAGTAGGAATACTTATCATTCCCAAGAACAGTCGCCAACAGTACATCAATTACAAGATATCTTATTGAGGCACTAATGTTGGAAGACCTCCACCCCAGAAAAATGTTTTCCTTCACAGATCTATTTGTTTGGGTTGATGACTCTTTAGCATTCATCCCTTACCAATTAGTCTGCATCCTACTGTGTTAAATGTTCAGGTGACCAGGCCACATTCACTGTTGATGCTGTTAACATACATGTATAAATGACACTCATGACATAGATGTATATTATGTGTACATGTACATGGGCAATTGTACATGTTGACATTCTGCAAACCTTTGCATCTCATAAAGCTACAGTATGTTCTTGCCTTTACGTCTGCTTTACACTTGTTTCTCATGCTGCATTTATATATGCAGCTTCTGAAGATGAACTTTACCTTGCCTGGAAAGCGAGTGCAGCAAACACACTCACAGTGATCTCTAGTGAGTGACATAAACTAACACAAGGATCTGTACCTTACAAGGCATGGTAACACGGATCAGTGTATAAGCCTTAATCTTAACTGTCTTTGATTCAACAGTCTTTAATAGTATGGCTTTGCCATCAAAGATAGCTGTTGCTTTATACTACATGCAGCTAAATTTAAAGTGACGATTTTACGATGTGCTTTTGAAATTCTAGTTGAACTTGTGTTCAACTTTTTCAATAACCCCAACCCTTGTTGAGCATCTTAACCCTGGGTGTTTGAAAGATTTCTTTTGAACCCGGAGGATTCAGGACTGTTATGGTTAAACATCCACAAGGAGGTTTGGAGAATTTTGTAAGATTAGGTTTAAGAATCTAGCAGCTATTCCTTTAAGCAGAGCTTGGCCAGTAGTTTCTTCTTACAAAGCAGAAAATCTTGAAGGACCCAGGAAGGTGTTAAGCAAAAAGGTCTTAGTTTAGAGCTTTGGTTCGGTTCAAAAGTGCCATGTTTGATGATTTTTGGTTCAGTTTGGTGGTTTGGCTTCAGCACTACCTGACATGTTACAAATTACGGTAATTTTTTTAAGGAGCATTCCCAGGTAAAAGCTTTGAGGTAATGTTTCCCATGCACATACATGTATGAAGTATTGTATGCATGGTTATTAGCATCTATACTGTTACTACCAACCTCTAGGTAAGGCAGCTCAATCACTATAGTCTCCTCACTGTTGGTGACAGCTGTTTGTAGGGCAGAGTCCAGGAGCAAGACGCCACTCAGGTCCTTCCTCAGTCCCACGGCCCGGCCATCAGTCATAAACACTTGGTCAGTCTCACTCAGGTACTGGCAATGGATGGGACCGTCACCTTGAGCTGTTGAATGAAACCAGATTCCTTTTTACAACAATCTTTCACAACCAAGAAGTTAGAAGGAAAATATGATTGGTGGACAGTAGAATGATAAACAAATTGTGCAATAAACCATACTGAAATTGAGGGATCGCACAATTCCACCTCTCTGACATGTTCTATGAGCCCCATAGTTCCATGGGTAGTTTTACAATGTGTATTGTATCTGATATCATGCTCACAGGTTGAAAAGAGGCCAAGCATGCCAAATTCCAAATTTACATCTGACAGGTGGTTGTCAGACAAACTAAAATGAAAATCAAGGCAATAACATTTTGTCATGCTTCAGTAGGCTTGCAACCACACTTAGTCTGATGGAACAGTGAAGATTGAAACTAATGGTAAACTAGAAAAGAAATGAAATGTTGCACTGAATTATTGGATAGAATGTTGCAACCTGCCTTCACTTTTTTTTCAACATACATCATCTCAGTAAAGGTCAGCCACTGCAGAAAATCTGAAAGGACTGGAACCTGCGACTGAGCAAAATTTCCAATTTCGTTACGAAATGGGTCTACCGTGAAATTGTTTGTCTCCCCACAGACTCTGTACACAACTGCTGAAGTGGAGTCAGGATGCATCATTCTTTCTGAGTTATGATCTCACGCATATGCGACTGCAATTACATCGCACAGGACTGGGCATGAGTGGTTGATCTGCTTGATTGAATCATGATTGCTTGATTTTTCCACAATCTGTCGATTTTACTGCATGATTTGCCAATAATTCCAAAAACCTGCAGGGTGCCTTTTCTTCAGGATTAGGCCATAATTACCAAAGATAAGATTAGAAATGTACATGTAAAATGATGCAGGCCTAGGCCCAGGATTGACAAGGTTGGAAAAACATTCATTGCTTCATCATGTTCTAATGACTGCATAGAGGTACAGTGTAGTATTAAGAGCCACGAAAGTTAGGGCTTTCATGTAGGATTGACTGATGGCATAAGGAAGTCCCACCCATCATGCCCAAGAGCATACTCCCATGAGGTTTCTACAAAAAGTAGGATGAATGGATCATGGAGTGCCATGAATGGACTCGCACAATTGCTGCACATGATGATGTGATGTCATGACATGAGCCACAATTTCATTGATATACATGTAAAGTGGGAAGATTATTTATGTAAAGAATCACAAGAATCACAAGACGACACCACAGATCATCATACATATATTGTGTAAATAGAAATCTTAGCAAAATTGTCTACATATTACAGCTTTTTTCGCGGATTGTATATTCAGGGACCCTCCCTTTTTGTCATTTTAATCTTGTAAAACTGGTCAGTTCTCCCCAAAACCAAAGGCAACACTCTCTTTATTGCAATGACCCTATTTTCGGAAATTGTAGGCCCTAAATTGTGAGAAAATGTGACTTTCTTACTGATAAACTAGCCACTCAAATTTGAATCCACCATGCGCCACGTGTTAAAACACTCATAGTTTCCTCTTACGGTAATTTCCCTAAAAACCTGCCCTCTTTTCACGACATCAACCATACATTGAGCATGATGTCAGTCATCTACCAAGGTGAATCTGAAAGATTAAATGTAAGCCTAGGTGTCCCTTCTAAGTTCTGTTATAGCAACGGGGTCCCCAAATATAGGCCCTACATGTTTGACATGTAGTACTTAGGCCTATGTACAATCCCCTTTTTTTCCATGGACAACCCCCCACCATGCCCACTGCACTGCACAGCACTGGAACAACCAAAACTTTACAGAAAAGTAGGCCTAGGCCTAGGCTGGCTACGTACGTATGACTCTAGTCCCACTGTCAAGAATTGCGTATAGAATTGTGTATGCAGATGTGTGGCTAAGGAAGGAGCGGGAGTAAGAGTCCGTGCCACAGTACTATACTAGTGCCACTCCTGAGATACGGGCCAATTACAAATAGATTTAGTCCACCAAGCACCTAGTCTTTAAGTCAACTCTGATGTGCTGCAGTGATCCGTTTTGTCAAATTATCGATCCAGATCCTACAGAGTACAGGCATATCCAGATCCATGCCCACTGGATAGGGCCTCATAATCTAACGTTACACAGGTAGGCTAGAATATGATATCGACATGGACGGTCATCATACCATGGGATGGTCGATGTGCTTACCGGAAAGTGTTGAATTTTGCAGTGTCACACCAGAGTTAACGTCTACAACTCGTACACCAGAGCCTCCAGTAACTGCTAAAACTGTATTCAGCTTCGGGTGGTAAGTGAGAGCAGAGGTTTCCTCTCCCAAGTATAACCTTCCATCTTTCACTAAGGACCACTCTGCCATGTCCATGGCAGCCATGTTGAGTGACGTCACATTCGGGCTCCCCCCGGCCCCGACTCCACATGCAAGCACAGGATAGGAGCATCGGCATGATCGGGCAGACCTACTCATTTTGTGTCCATTTTGTAAAACTTACTTTAGATAGAGTAGTCGAGCTCTTGGTTTTTAATATGGACCCCCATAGCTTTGTATAGAGTATTGCATTTTACGATGAGATTGCAATATCGAAGTTTATTCAGAGCAGGGTCTAAAAAAAGTGAAATTGCCGCATACAACCATGACGTAATGGTTATATTTGATTCACACACAGCATGCGCGCTTAGCATAACTTATGTACCACTGCGCTTCTACGTACAAAAGAGGTTACCGAAGTTCACCAAAGCCATGGGCGTAAATCCCAGAAGAGCTAGGGTATCATCCCCTACCCCTTTTGATTAGGGGGAAATGGGCTATAGAATCACCCCCCCCCCACACGCACACACTTTTTTCTGGTGAGGAAAAAATGAATGTGGATTGTGAAGAATTTTTCGGACTTCCCAACGAGAAAAATAATTGGCACTAATTCAAAAAAAAAAATTAAAAAGCCATAAATATGCCGTTCTGATGTAAGATTCCACAGGAATGTAAAACATATTACGGATGTACATCTGTATCATGAACTTAACCCCTATAACGTTATATGGTGGCAGCATCCCCCTTCTTCAATGGTGGCCCGGCAAGTCACCCCCCCCCACACACACCCTCTTCCCCTCTTTCTGGTACAAATTACCAAATATACGAATCGTCCGATATCATTCCACGAAGTGGGATAAGGGTTGGATGCAGGATGCCGGGGTGCTAGATGCGGGTTGACATCGGAGGATAATATGATCCAGGGTTGATGCTAAATGCGGCACGGTGGTTGGCAGAAGTTGGTTGCAGGGTGGGTGCAACTTTGCGGGGTGGGGGTTGGACGGAGGCAGGGTGGGGTTGGAATTGGGAGCGGAGAGGGGCCAGGGTGCCGTTGAGAGCCAGTCAGAACATATGATTAGTGCACTAAGCTGGTGTCCCTCGTTCAAGTGGTATCCCGCTGGAACAAAACACTGACCGGGAAGATGGCTGCCATGCATAACCTCTATTGTTATGTGCAAGACTGATTTTGATATTTGTTAAATCCCTGTGGCCTTGAGTCTCGGGAGTTCACTGTTTGCATGAGCCGTATTCAGTGGCGTAACTATAGGGCTACATGTTCGGGGGCACCCAGGGGTGCACCACAAGTAATCACAAATTTCAAGGGGGGGGGCGCACCTGGGGCACGAGCATCTCATTGGGAGCACGTGACCCCCCCCCTGCAGTCACGTCACTGGCCGTATTGCATTCATTTGATCCTTTAGGCTCAATATCAAAGTGTTCGGTAACAAGAGTGTACATGTTCACCGATCAGACCAGTTAGCACTATGCACATGAGTAGATCATTCGTACATAACAAAAGCACTGACTAGGAAGATGGCTGTTGTGCAAAAACCTCCATAGATGTGCTCGGCAAGGGTATATTTTTTCACTAAAAGTCTCTCTGCTCATGCAATAATGCAACTGTAAATCATGTAGAATTCTGGAAATGCATGCACATATCCCACTTCTTGTCACTACTTCTAGTGTTTCAAAGCCGTTTGGAAAATTTGCATAGGTGCAGTCCATTTTGCAAGTAGCAGCCATGGGCGGAAAGAGGCCTCCCCCGGGGGGAGTGAAACATAACATGGGGCAAAAAGGGGAGAGATGACAGGGGATGAAAATCACCAGTTTGATTGAAAAAAATGACACCCTTAGTCTACGAGTTCGTTTCTTATGAGTTTTTGTCCTCCTCGGGAAAAATTTGCTCCCCAGAAAATTCCTGGTGACGCATGTGGCTGTAGCTTTGCACGGCCTGACGACTTGTACTTGGCTGTTACCTTTTGGCTTGGGGAGTCACACAAATCCTTGGCTTCATCTGTGTTGCTCAATATGGGCACCTTCCGCACCTTTGAGGGAAACTAAAATGTTGACCTCAAAACTGATACCTTGGTGGAAACAGAGCTGCTTTGAGCTGAAGAATGTCACTCTCAACTCAAGAGGTCACAATTCAAAAAAGCTATTATTCCCGAGTTAAATAAGACCAGACATTTCTATTTATAGAAAAAAAACAGGGATAAACCAAGTCCTTCAGACCAGTTCCAGGGGCGGATCCAAGATTTTCCAAAGGGGGAGGGGCGTGAACTAAAGCAGGAATGGGGAGTGCACGTAGCGCGAAGCCCTCGCGGAGTGGGGTCCGGGGTACCGGGTCCGCTTAGGGGCCCCGGGAAATTTTGGATTCTAGGCACTCTGTGGTGCAATTTCAGGCAGTATGACCCGTCTTTTCTTAGTCTTCCCTCTTTCTTTTCTTTTTTTTAGTATTTTTTTGTGAAAAAAGGGGGCCGTGCGCCCCCACGCGCCCTGCATCCTCTCCTGAATTTGAAGGTTAAGATTCACATTAAAAACATTTATAATATCGAATTACTGTGCACTAATGCAAATGATGCGAAATAGTAGAGGTGATATGCTTCTACTATGAACCCTACACGGACCGTACATAATGCAGTCTCAAGCTGAGATACATGTACTTGAAATGATGAGGCAGCGGAAGGAAAAGGCCCCTAAAATGTCGTTTCAAACATCAAAACAATTCCAACAGAACTGTTATTCCAAATTACTCCCTGACATAGACTGCTCAATTGAAATTGAGATAAGGAAAGTTCGAAGTTTTTCTGTGTTATCGACTCGATCGAAATTGAGCCTGAAATGCTTTGGCTTCGGAGGCTCCCGATCGAAAACCAGTCAGTCAGCAAGACTGTGCCCGGCCCGGCCCGGCCCGGCCCGGTCAGCAAAACTCCCGGTCATCATGCCACTGATTATAAACATTTAATTTAACATTTGTGGAAGTTCGTGTAATTTTCTCTGACTCAGGCCTGAAACGCGACCGGCCCTGCCAACCCTCAGCAGAGGCGTATCCAGGTTTTGGTGTGTGTGGGGGGTGTCCACAAGAGAATGCGGCTTTGGGCTTATTTGACATGATGTTGGTGGAGAAAAAATATCGGAAGTCTTTATTCACAGACCCGAAGTCCTATATCTTTTAATTTGCTGGATACACCACTGACTGTGACCCTCAGGAGGTTGATGATAGCATCGTAGGCCTATTGCCGATGTTGTCAGGTTAACTCGACCGTTTGCCAACTCGACTCTCGAACGACTCGACTCTCGACCAACTAGACCATGCAAACGGTGCAACAGGGACAGGGCATAGAAGCAACGCATTTTTCCTACCAGTTCAAGTTCTGGATCGTGCGTGTAATTCGTTTTACTGTGCGTGATGTGATCTGTGCATGCACAAAGTGCGGTGACAGATTTTGGGGGTTCGTGCGTCACGTGCGTGCTTCTTCTCAAATTGGGAAAATTACTTCGGAGTATCTCATCGGCATAAGTTCATTTACTGATTGCATTTCAGTTGATTTCGTGGGTTCATTGAGCTGGTGAATGGTGGAGTTGACTCAACTTTGAAGTCGAGTTGGTCAACGGACGAGTTGGTTCAACGGTCGAGTTCGTCGACGGTCGAGTTGGTCAGGAGTCGAGTTGACTCCAGTCGATTTGGCAAACGGTCGAGTTGACCTACAACAACCCTGGCGATGGGTCAATCGTTTTGAACTGGACAAACAAAGTGAACAAATTAAAACCCTTAAAATTGCCGTAGTGTTGCACTTGTGTCGCTTCCTGAAAATTCGCAGAAATCATTTTCATGGCTGCATAAAGTATTTGCCCATCAGAAAATTCCCCGAATGACGAAACTTAGGCCTGTTTCCGAACCTTCCAGAATCCCGCTTTTTGCTCGTCATCACCAGTGCGGCTTTCACATGTGCCAGCCCTCTGGGTCACATTTTGTTGAGTAGCTATTGTTTGAATTGAGTTGACCATCCGTAAATGTTGTGAACTTCATAGGGAAAATGCAATATCTAAAACATCTACTATTGATTTATTTTAAGTGTAAAAATTTCATAAAATTGTGAATATCTGCATCGAAATATTTACATTCAGTCTTGATTTTCAACGTTGTAAAATATACACACCCCTTTAGAAATAATGAGTTCACCCTATGAACATCCGGTACAGAACTTGCTAGAAAACCGCATTACATTTTTCCCATACATCTTCCGGTTTTAAAATAGCTTACTTGTTTTGGTCAAAT
>NW_019091514.1:453163-471424 GCF_001949145.1 Acanthaster planci | reverse complement strand
ACACTGACACGAGTGACAGACTGACGTACGATGAAAATCAAATTTAAACTAAGAGTACAACGTACTGCTCTTGTCATGCTTGTTTACTACTCTGAAAATATTAGGCCTACATACAAAAACTGTGGGATTCTTCATTAGAGCCATGGCATGAGAGTGGTGGAAGACTAACCACACGGTTAAAGGGGCAGACTCCTATTTCATGTTAGGCCTACTGATTAAAAACGCTGCCATTTAGACTGCAGCCTGTAGGGCCTAGCATGCTGTGGATGTAGGCCTAAATTGTCTCGATTGTTCTAATTTTTAGCCTATTTGCCATTTGTATACAATAGTGAAAGAATATCTGGACCAGTTCACAGTCTAAATATTTTCTGCCTTTTTTAAACTTAAGGCAGTGGATATTTTTGCAAAGTTTATGTAATTTGTCAGTCTTGTCCGTGGCCGTTAGAGGGGGCATGGACGGTAAGACAACTCGATCAGTGAGACAAGTTGTCGATTGAGACAAGTTGACTCATAATGAGTGTGCATGGCTTTGTGGTTATTTTGTCCACACTTTGACTCCAAATAAAAAGAGAAAAGAAGAAAGAAAGAAACAACTTCTTGATGGGGACAGATTCACAGTCTCCCACACCGGCACACTAATGACTGATCCTTGGTGCGGAGGAGGCACTTGTGCACCTCAGATGGTGTGTGATGCCACCATGCATGCTGCATCCCATTTGCACTTACCAGCTTTACACCGTACTGGTTGGGGTGGTGAACGGCAGCCCACTGAACTAGGTTCCTGTGCATATCATATCTGGGTCCATTGGGTCACAACATTGCAACCTAACACACATGTTCCAAAACACTTCAATGTGTGATCAGTGCTAAAATGCCCTGCACTCCAACATGGTCATGTTCACACGTTGGCGTGGTCCAGTTTTCTCCATGTCATACTTGACTGAACAGACTACTTGGTAAACTGTCGGCTTGTAAACTGTCGAATTGTTTCAACAGTAGAGTTATCCGAAGTTGAATTGGTAAACGGTCGATTTGTCCAATGGTCAAGTTGTCTTACTGAACTGTAACATGACCATTTCCAGTTTGGGTAATATTTCATGATAACTGTCACCCATTGCCTCGTTTATTTTTCTCATACTCGTAGATGTCGGGAGACCAGGAGCAACCAATGGAGGAGGGTGAGGTTGAGACTTTTGCCTTTCAGGCCGAGATCGCTCAGCTTATGAGTCTCATCATCAACACCTTTTACTCCAACAAGGAAATCTTCCTCAGAGAGTTGATATCCAACGCCTCAGATGTGAGTTTGCAATTCTGCCACTGAAGTGGCCAAACAAGGTCGTGGCTTAGTGGAATACATTAATGCATAGTTTTTCATACATCTTGATTAATTCAAGTTCCTGCATTATTTTAGTTTCATTATCCTCCCCACACGTATTCTAGTTTAGAATCGTAGTTGGCCATGTTTTCTGTAATATTTAACTCTCCTTAAAATCATCCGTTGAAATTAAGACAAAGAATGCTGTATTCACCCTGGTCTTGGGCCCAACTGCTGAAGTTTAATAAAAATTACACAATTTTATTTTAAGACAACTGTATTAGTGCAAATTCTCTTGGCAATTTTTCATTCTACCTAGGCCCTTGATAAGATCCGTTACGAGAGCCTCACAGACCCTGATAGGGTGGAGACGGGCGGCAAGGACTTCATGATCAAGATCATCCCCAACAAGGAGGAGAAGACACTGACCATCGTCGACACGGGCATTGGCATGACCAAGGCTGACCTGGTCAACAATCTGGGGACTATCGCTAAGAGTGGCACCAAGGCATTCATGGAGGCACTCGAGGTACATTTGGCTTGTTATCGCCAATGTGCTTCATAAAAGTCAAGTTTGGATAGTGTCCCAATCAGCTGACTGTAGCTAAAAGTATCATTAATCATAGGATGTTCGTTTTTAACCCATAGTTATTGACAGGAGTGGTCTCTGACTCATTCCACAGGCTGGCGCAGATATTTCCATGATTGGCCAGTTTGGTGTGGGCTTCTATTCAGCCTATCTGGTTGCAGATAGGGTGACGGTGTACTCCAAACATACTGATGACGAGAGTTACGTCTGGGAATCCTCTGCTGGTGGCTCATTCACCGTCAGATCAGTTCCAAGTAAGTAGTGTGATGTATTGTAACTTTTGTGATCCACCAGTAATTTGGCCAAAACTCGACAGAAGAATAAGTTTTTAGTGTCTTTTTCAAACAGAGAAAAAACTGCAGTTCTGCATGTTACTACTGTTTGTGTTTTCAACTTCATTAAATTGAAAGATCGAACACGAGTTAACAGTCGGTGGTTAACTCTCATTTCTTGCATCATGGCGTCTTGCGTTGTCCACTTCTGTACAAACTTCTTCAAAGGGGGCTGGTAATAAGCATGAGTGTCACTGCATTGCACTGTGACTGAAGATCACACAGGCCGTCACCTATATGCACATTGACTTTGTAATGATTAAAAAAAATGGTTGTTTAAATGGCAGCATTGGACCTCGTAAAGCGTGGCACCATTATCAAGCTGTACTTGAAGGAGGACCAAGTGGAATACACAGATGAGAAAAGGATCCGGGATACCATCAAGAAACACAGTCAATTCATTGGCTACCCAATCTCACTTCAGGTAGGCTGGCCTGCTGAGGCACATCTGAAATGTGACAAGATGTTGAAACTAGAGGTTTACAAATATGGGAAAATCTGATATTGCTCATTTCTGCCCCACATAGGAAATACACTGCCCACTTGAAAGATAAACTACAGGCCAGCACAATAGTTTTTAAATACTTTCAACACCATTTTTGTACTTATACAAGCAAACGATTTAAAGGAACCAGGAAATGAATTTTTCTGAGAATCGCTTTTGTGTATCTCTGTACTCTTCTTCCACATGTGAAGACTGTTTGACATCTTTTTTGAGTTCTGTGAACTAAACGGTGCACTTTTTCAAACATTAATTAAGAATTGACCAAGCATTTCTGGACAAGTGAGGGCGCTTTTGCTTTGATGTAAATCCAGGAAGACATGTTTCACATTGCATGTTTTAATGTTCAAATTGTGAACCCAAAATGTGCTATCTGGGAACATTTCTTTGAAAAGGATTTTTGTCATATTATTGTCGTAGACTTACACAGCAATAAATTGCCAAAGAAAATAAAAGCTGCCATAGCAGTGGTTAAAAAAATCTAGAAATTTTCTGTGCACAAATTAGTGCAACATTGCCTTGGATGACATCATAGTTCTGCTCATGAATATACTAATGTGCATTAGCATAAAACCCCAAAAATCAAAATATGGGTTAAAATTGCAAAACAAAACTTAAAATCAGATTAATTGAAACCCAAAGATGCAATTTCAAGGATTTTAGTAAAAATATTTTTACTTTGTGGTTCCTTTAAAGGTGTGTAGCCCTGTTGCAGTTGGTACTCGGTAAAAGTTCTTGAACAGCAAGGGACCACTGAAAAAATGTGAAGCGCAGTCTTTCTTTTGTAACAATTGACACCATGCATTCGGTTGGAATCCAAACTGTACTGCATTGTTAGCCACTTGACGCCAGATGACGTGTAAACACACATAAGTTTCCTTGTTTGTTCCATGGGGGACGTGTACACTCATTTAAGAATTCCTTTTTCATTTGCGCGGTTGACGTATTAACGTGTTGTGCTTTGTTGGGTCAACCAAGCACAGTTGCAAGGTTGAAGAATTTGCCTGTAAAAAAACTTGCCCCCCCCTGCAGCTTTCGGGTAAAAAAAAAATCTGACGTTAACTGGTTGTGTATTATTTGTTGCCTCAACACAAGATTTGCGAATTGGCATACTCAGCAGCTGCTCTGGGTTTGAAAGGGGAAGGATGTTTCCAGTCAAACACCTGGCAGACTTGAGAGTTGACCAAGTGCGGTTCTGTTCACTCAGGTGGAAAAGGAGCGGGAAAAGGAAGTGAGTGATGATGAAGAGGAGGAGAAAAAGGAAGAAGAGGCCGCGGAGGAAGACGAGGACAAGGACAAGCCCAAAATTGAAGATCTGGAAGAGGACGAGGAAGGGGACAAAGAGAAAGACAAGAAAAAGAAGAAAAAGATCAAGGTAAGACTTGAGGCCAAGGGATGAGCACTCTTTTGTCAACAGATGACTCGTTTTGTGTCGCTCTTGTTTCGGTGGATATGTTTTATTGAACATTTCATGACGTAAGGTAAAGTTTAATTGGAATGAAACGACAGAATGGTCTTGTATTTTAACCTGCATTTGGCCTTTATCGTCCATTCAGGAGAAGTACACTGAGGACGAGGTGTTGAACAAGACCAAGCCGCTGTGGACTAGGAATCCAGATGACATTACCCAGGAAGAGTACGGGGAATTTTACAAGTCCCTCACCAATGACTGGGAAGACCATCTGGCTGTCAAGGTATGGATTTCAGGGCTGTGTGCCTTGTGGACTGTAACTGGTGATGGACTAATCCATGAATAGTTCTCTGCTTGCGAAGTCAGATGGCAGCTTTATGATGGGCCAGTTTCATGAAACTTGAAATTTGCATAAGCTCTGAATATGTTTGCTCAACAGGGGCTGGTTACTATCTGAAGAATCATGAGGTGTGTGTTCTGACCGGTTCACTGCTGAGTTTGTTTATAAGCAGCAAATTTCAGCTCAGGAGATTTTAGACAATTCACCCTCAGAGCAAAGTTGAGAAGTGGTTGTTGATTGTCTAACGGTTGTCTTACTGTGTCGCTGTCTGAAGATATTTGTCTTTGTAAAGTTACAAAGGCACACATGAAGCAAGATATGAGATGGAGAGAACCTCTCCCCTTCTTTGTGTTGGTCATCGTTCCGCTGGAATCTGAGGAATTCTTTTCAGACATCTAAGGGGGGATGTGTTATATAACAATAGTCTAGAGTGTATGTAGTGATGGGGCATGTTGGAGGTTAGCCCTCTGTCTCATTTCTTGCTGGATGTACAAAGGCAACAGCAAACTGTACTGACAAGTCATTTTGAGTGACTAGAGACCTTCCAGCACAACATGCGCCGGGCCATAGTTGCTGTCGTCATCTGTCTGTCCGCCCCCTTTTTCAGAGGTGGGCCGATGGGCGGTGATGCACAGCGACTCTGGTGGCTTCTGGTGGTGCACATGGAAGAAGAGGAATCCGTTCTGCTTGGGCTAGGTTGCTACCTGCTTCTTACAGAGCAGTAATGAAGCATTGTGGAGGGGTATGGCATTGGAGGACCTCTTTTTTAATGTCCGGGGACTTTGCTTCTCTTCACAGAGCTACAGCCAATCACGTACTTGATATTCCATCACTAGAGTTTGAGATTGAAGTTTGGACTTGCAGGCACCTCTCAGACTTCAGAAATTGACTGATTTCTTCCAATCTCCCTTTGCAGCATTTCTCTGTAGAGGGTCAGCTCGAGTTCCGTGCCCTTCTCTTTGTTCCCAAGAGGGCGCCCTTTGACCTGTTTGAGAATAAGAAGAAGAAGAACAACATCAAGTTGTATGTGCGCAGGGTGTTCATCATGGACAACTGTGAAGACATCATCCCTGAATACCTCAGTAAGTGTTGGGGCAGATGTGTGACGGTTAAAAATGTGAATGGAGCCTGCTTTTAGACACACCAGACTGTCACGGGAGACATTCTTGAAGGGGTTAACATGGCTCGCTATCGTGATGTACACGTTGTGATGTTAAGTGCAGACTGTGAATAGCGTTTGTTAGAATTGAGTGATTAAAGTTCATTACTTGTGAAAACAAAATGAGCTAAGTTTTGGGCATAAGCTTAAAAATTTCTTGTTTTATAGTTGCAGTGCTCGACAATTTGTTGAACAACTGCCAAAACTTTTAAACTACCATTTCCCAACCAATCAAATTCATTTTGACTGTTACTTACCGAGTGGCATTGTGCCAGATCTGCATTGAAAATGTTTCTCTGGATTGCAGATTTCGTCAAGGGTGTGGTGGACTCGGAGGATCTGCCCCTCAACATCTCCCGTGAGATGCTGCAACAGAGCAAGATCCTGAAGGTCATCCGCAAGAACATCGTCAAGAAGTGTATGGAGCTCTTTGGGGAGCTGGCCGAAGAGAAGGATGACTACAAGAAGTTCTATGAGCAGTTCAGCAAGAACCTGAAGGTACGTTACTTACCCCAGCTGCACATCCAACTAGTGTAGATGTAATTAACACTTCACTAAGGAATAGGAGTTAAGGTTTGAAAGGTTAAAAGCAAGGTACCGGTAGAGTCTTGAGTGTTTATTCCATTTCCCGCCATGGGTGTTCCCAGGACTTTTTTGGGGGGGGTTAGCAAAACTCACATTGGCAGCAAATAGACAAACCATTGGTGGCAGAAGGTGGTCTGTTCCGGAATATTTTCAAGCAGATTGGTGATTTTCGTCCCCTTTCAGTTACTTTTCTTCCTTTTTTTAATTCAGTTTTCGGGGGGGGGGGGGGTAGGGGGGGGAAGCGTGACTCTTTCCCCGGTGATTGCCCATGTTTTCCACCATCCTGTTATTTGAAATTTTTGATGTATTTGTTTCACTTAGTATAAATATTTGTTCTGAGAAAATCAGCTTCCTCTGCCATGAACCTGATCAGATTACCTAAGATGACTCGGGTGACTCAGTGTAACTCTTCAGTTTTGATTGGTCCTCACAGCTCGGTATCCACGAGGATTCCCAGAACCGGTCAAAGTTGGCCAACTTCCTTCGCTACCACACTTCGCACTCTGGTGACGAGATGAGCTCGCTGAAGGACTACGTGTCTCGTATGAAAGAAAACCAGACACAGATGTATTACATCACAGGTGTGTTCTTTGACATTCGGAAAAAAACCCTAATTACTTACCTTCAGAGGCAGTGTGCTTATCCTAAACAAACCCCATCTCTGTATTCTCGGTTTGTGTTGTACAATTCATGCGGCAGTGATGTTCAAAAATTCTGTTTTAATTGCTGACAACAGTGATGAACTAATTATACTGAGCTGCATGAAATGAAGAGTTCATGAAAAAATGTAAAATGTTTATTTTCAGAGAGCACTTTTGCACTGAAATGGGCATAGTATGTAACGCGAAGGTGGTTGTTTGTATCTGCAGGTGAATCCAGAGAACAGGTTGCCAACTCCTCCTTTGTGGAAGGTGTCAAGAAGCGTGGCTTTGAGGTGTTGTACATGACAGAGCCCATCGATGAGTACTGCGTGCAACAGCTGAAAGAGTACGAAGGCAAGACGCTGGTCTCCATCACCAAGGAGGGCCTGGAGCTCCCCGAGGATGAGGACGAGAAGAAGAGGCGAGAGGAGCTCAAGGCCAAGTTTGAGAACCTCTGCAAGGTCATGAAGGACATCTTGGACAAGAAGGTGGAAAAGGTATGTCTGCCTGTGCTATTGATGAAGAACTACGTAAAGCAGGCATGCAACTTTTCCTGGGATCAGCTGATTCCCTTGCTTTTCACTTCACACCATTGAAAATTGAGAAACACTGTGCAAAGTCTTCTTAAGATTGGAATTTCCTAGTTTTTTTTGTCAAATTCCAAGTGGTATGCCTGTTAGAGTTTGATGTTCAGACATGACCCTGAAGAGGACAGGATGTTGGCATTGCAGTATACAAGTTGCTTCAGTTAGAGATGGCAGTGATGTTCAAGGATCTATTTTAATTGCTGATAAATTGGTGATGTTTCCAATTTCACTGAGCTGTGCTGAAAATTCCACTGCTCAACTTGTTTGGATCTTATAAATGGAGTATTGTAAAATGGAAATATTTTTAGCAAGAGTTTATGTGGAACTGGTACCCTGTCTGTCTGGCACAGATATTTTTGCAGAGGACACCTTTAACCAATGTTTACTTTGAAACTTTGACTCCAGGTTTAACATTGTTTTTGTTCAGGTGGTTGTGTCCAACAGGTTAGTGGCGTCTCCCTGCTGCATCGTCACCAGCCAGTATGGCTGGACGGCCAACATGGAACGCATCATGAAGGCCCAGGCCCTGCGGGACACCAGCACCATGGGCTACATGGCAGCCAAGAAGCACCTGGAGATCAACCCCGAGCACTCCATCATGGGGGCCCTGCAGCAGAAGGCGGATGCCGACAAGAACGACAAGTCGGTCAAGGACCTGGTCATGCTGCTCTTTGAGACCTCCTTGCTGTCCTCTGGCTTCACCTTGGAGGACCCCCAGACGCATGCTGGCCGCATCCACAGAATGATCAAACTTGGTCTAGGTAATAAGTGTTCTGCTTGCTACTCAATGCATAGCCTGTTCAATGCTCCTAAGGCAAACGTTTAGTCGGTGATCAAAAATCTACTGTCATCATCTCTGTGTGACCCATGTATGAAATGTCAAGTTTAGTTTGCTTGTGCAATTTCACAGAAATCTACTCAGTTTGGCAAAGACATCTTGCAGGTCGTGAAAGGGAAATTTTCGGTTACACGAACCATCCCTTTTTTTTTTATTTTTAAGGAATCGATGAAGATGAAGCCGCAGCTGTTGAAGAAATGCCAGACGAGATGCCACCCCTTGAAGGCGCTGATGAAGATGCATCTCGCATGGAGGAGGTCGACTAAAAGACTATAAGGACAATGTCAGTGGCAAAGGATATTCAGAACTCGCTAAAGGACTTCACCTGTGATGAGATAATAGCCACAGGAATGTATGTAAATGCACAGGTCTTCTCGCTAACTTGTTGCCAAGTTGGAAAAGCTCCAAGCTTTTTGATTCGTCCATGTGTTGGATCTTCAGTATCTTAACCCATTAGTAATCCGTAAGGAATAGTTGTTAGAATAGTTGCCCAAAGTTTGTTCTGTGACGGTTGTAAGCAGACATTGTCATTCCCTGTTGCAGTCAGATCACATTTGTTTCAGCTGAATGTGGTAGGGGTTAACCGGCAGACTCGAAATATTCAGAAAAATAAAGGGGAAAGGATGCTAATTAGGTACTTGGAAATGTACAGTTGGCACTCTCGTAGGCAACAGTCGCCATGGTCACATGACAGGTTTTAAATCCGTGGTAAAAAGAATTTTAGCCATGTCATTGCATCGGGAGATGTCTTTGATGTACAGTACATGTATTGTAGCTCAAACAACTGTTGTTACAGTAAATGGTGTTTTTTAAAAGCTCATAATTGGTGGCATATAAAATCTGATGTAAGCATTTATGTGTAAGTACATATTCTTACATAGTTTGAAACCCAAGTGTTAACTGGCCACACATTTTGTCGCAAGACTAACATTTGAAATGTACATTTATCTGCTATCGGCTGCTTTCCAACAACCTGGATGTAGGTGCTTCGTGCCAGACGCGTTTGTTCATACTTAAGTTGTAGTTAATGGCAGAATGCACTTTGGGTATTGTACAAGAGTGGAAAACTTGGTCAGAATGACTCTCGTCAAAGAACTGTGCTCTAGTGAATGTTAAAATTCAACTCTTCTGTACAGTGCGTTTTACAATACTTTAGTTTAAACCAGAACTTGGAGTATAAACATACTAATGTAAAAATTAATTCTGGTATTTCATTTTCAAAATCAAACCTTAACAAATTTGAAGAATTTACAAAAGGTCCTGGATTTTCTTTTAAAACCCCCCAAAAATCCACACTGCTTATTCTCACAAGTTCATCATTTATAATGGCTTTTTGGTAGTGCTTATTCTTCATTGATTATTTTGTGATATACATCGATCCCATCGCAAACATTTTTGCTTTCAACCCAAGTCTGATGATTATACTCGTTTGTGCGTTTTGTATTTAACTGTGATCTGCATCCATTTTTGTATTGGCTATGTTGAAGTTTCCCGTCTTCTGCTGTGCATTTACTGAAACTTAAGTGTTGAAGTACAAACACTATAAGTCATAATAAAGTTCAAGAAAACCAAACACACTGGCTTCATTTCTTGACACAATTTGACGGTTTGTAATCTTTGAAGACGTTAAAGAGAGCCGTTGGTTGCAAGGAACTACAAAGAATACGCGCTTTTCAGTCCTTGTATTTATCACCTGTATTCGAGTCTACTATGGAACGAATGACAGAAATCGTTGAGATAATATCAACATGGGGATTTTGTGTGTTGCCTCCCTGTGGCTTACTTTGTTTTTAAATATCTTCGTTAATCCTTTGGCCGGGAGAGCTCCACCTCTTCCGCACTGAAATCACCTGTGTATCGTTTGATACGTGAAATGCAAATAGGGCTGAAGTCTTTAGGCAAATAAGTCGTGTGAGGGCGTCTGTAGCTGCGCCGCGTTCTTGTACTGTACTTGTCAACTGAATCGACTGTTGCGAGTCTACGATGGCCGCCATTGTTATTACTTGGCCCTGTGCTGCGGAAAATATGGAAAAGGGTATGAATTTAAAAGTCCAATTTGTTTCCGTTTCTATTTTAAATACTTTAATATTGATTTTGCATAATGTAGTAGATTACCGCATGGTGGTTTTGCAATTACATAGTTGGTCTTGCAGTATTAGGCTTATCGTGATGGGGCTGAAGCCTGCGCCGCCAGGCCCTGCCTGGGTCGGTCGAATTTCATGCGTGTCATATGCAATTACTAGGCCTACGTTTTCCTCCATCATGTACACGGTTCGTCTAAACCGTTCAGTAAGCGTTATTGTGCAGCAAGGACAAAATTGCAGGAGTGAATAACTGTCATGACTGTGCGTACAGTTTGAGCATGTTGAGATATGAGGTTTTCTAGTCAAGTCGAACCAGGCATGCCAGATCATGTCTGTATTAATTTAACCCCATTTTTACAATCTATCTCTTATCTGTCGCCACCACAGCCCTACTTCAAGGCATGTCTTAAATGCCTGAAATCCAAACTGCAGGATTGTCTCAAACTCTGAGAAATACGCTGCTGTAAGTTACTAAGTAAAATTGTCAAGTCATTCTTATTTCGAAAGATATTAGGATTCAAAGTTAATACCAGGGTTAGGTTAATACCAGACATCTGGCATGCCTGGTTCAACTTGACTAGAAAACCTCATATCTCAACATGCTCAAACTGTACGCACAGTCATGACAGTTTGTCACTCCTGCAATTTTGTCCTTGCTGCACAATAACACTTACTAATGGTTTGGGCGAACCATGGACATGATGGAGGAAAACGTAGGCCTAATTGCATACGACATGCATGAAATTTGACCGACCCAGGGCCTGGCGGCACCGGCTTCAGCCCCATCAAGATGAGCCTACTAAGCTTTTACAGAGTAAAATTGTCAAGTCTTTCTTATTTCGGAAGATATTCGGATTCAAAGTTTGTGACAATCCTGCAATTTGGATTTCAGGCATTTAAGACATGCCTTCAAGTAGGGCTGTGTTGGTGACAGATAAGAGACAGATTGTAAAAGCGAGCCACTACAGCCCTATTTGTGGGGCTAGTATTAACCCTAACCCCTACCATTTAAATCCTGCATAACCTTGTTGGGTTCAGCATGGTTAGGGTTAATATTTATTGTGCTCTCGACTCTGTGGTTTCAGACAAAACCTTTGTCCTTATGGCTGTAACCAGGTAACATTAGTAGGGCTAAGTAGAATTCATCATGTAGGTCATGTGTTCTGCAACCCCAAACGTACCAAACAAATACAGTTCTGCATTTGTGTGTTTTTGGCCAAACATTTTAACAGACACTGGGCTATGCATTCATAGCCCAATTGAAATATTGTGTAGACCTAGATCAGAATTCTATCTTGTTCATACAAATTTACAGTGACATGGATGACAATGAAAGAATGAAACCAGATGAAGATTTATCATGGTGAAATGTCTAAGCCCCTCAATGCACCTCTTGGTCATGTTCGGCTGCCGTGCTGGTAAAAAATCCAAAAGAAAATCAGTATCACTACCAGTTCAAATATTAGTGCCTTGAAATAATTAGTTACACAAAAGAATCTCCTTCAATGTGCCCATGCAAAGCAGTGATGTAAAATCTGGCTTTGTCAGAGCTAGGCTCTATCATTGAAATTTTTACATTTTGGAAGGCATACTAATTTAATTACTCAAAATGTTTGTTGACCCGTATCAGAAACACTACTAATAAACCCAACGACAATAGAAATTCAAGCTCCAGAGATTTTCTAAGGAAGGTTAAAAGTAATCATCGCAGATGGTTAAGTGAAAAGTTTAGAAGACATGTCACTAACTCATATTTGAAAACAATCATTTGTAAAACAGTTTACTCCAGCTCATATTCCATGACATGTAAATGGTAGAGAAATATGGTATGATCTAAACGCCTTATGTAATTTTAAATGGTTGTTAGTTCAGAGGGGAAACGGAAATTTTGTCTTGTATTTGTGGTATTGTATGTTTTCGATCATGTTAATAAAAGTGAAGGTTTTGTCCCATCTTTCGTTCGCAGATGTACACTTGATTTGAAGAAAGCAGTTTAAATGATGGAGAGCTTGAAGACAAGGCCTCATGATGTACAAGAAGAGACTAATACCAGTGCCATCTATGAAGGAAATTTTGGCAGATTGCTGGAGGCCAGTGCAACAAGAATTTCAGGTGAAAGACACGGTCTTTATTTGGCTTGAATGTGGAAATTCAAGTGTGGATGGTTGGTTTACAGTATTTGTATTTTCATTGGTTTCTCTTGACTCTATGTGCAAGTTCATCTGTTTTATGCTAGAGGATATATGTAAAAGTGATCAAGCCACCTGTGTACACAGGCACGGCTAACGGGTTGAACAGCCACATGCACCTCACGCACCCCCAGCTAAATGTTTTTTATACACTAATCCCCAGTACCTGTAATACACATACGGCGTCTGAGAAGTCAGTGGAGATGGCCCTTGTGTTAACCTTTGAACGTGCATAGTATTTTGCATGTTCAAAGTGAGAATAGCACTTGTTTATGTGACAAAATACGTCAGTTCATCCACACAACTCATATTTGTTGGTCATGTGTTGTGTGCCCTCGTATGAAGTGACAAACACTATTTTGAAAGAAACACCCAGTTTTATATCACAAAAAAAGTGTGAAGTTGTGAAAATTTTGTTTGCAGATCAGTTGATAAATGACGTTTGTGATAGACGCTGCTCCCCAAGTGATGGCCTGTTATCAGTGGCCGCTGCTGAGGAGGGTAACATTGGACCTTCAATCATGATCAGCTCACCAGGTAGGATGCAGGTGGTTTTAACGCTCTATGTAATGCAGTTAGCATCTGAACCAGCAAATTGATGGCAAGTTTTGATTTCACAGCCTGGAGAAAGATAATGCCCAGCCGATGGGCATTATGGAACACAAAGTGCGAGTCCTCTTAAATGTGAAGCAAAGAAGTGTATCTCCTGTGCAGATCATGAACATCTCAAAATTTCCGGTGTGATTGTTTACGTGCCGTCGCTCCAACCTTTCAACAGAGGCAAAATCTTTCAGATTTTGTCTGGTCTGTTTCAGATCTTGCCGTTGATTCCACAATTTCACTTCTGAGAAGGGATGACGGGGACATCCTCAACAGTTCCACCGTGGAGACCCATTCATCCTCACGTCTTGAAAATGTGCAGGCCAGAACCGACATAGGTACGTTAGACAAATCTTTTATGTCATGTTTGTTTTTCTGTAAAAGTTGTCATATACCTTCAGAAGCCGAATAACTTTATGTAAAATCCTCATTGGCTCTGTTGTAGTGAGTAAAAGCGAAGGATTACAGCATTACAGTAAACAGTCTCCACACTGTGGCCAGAAATATATTTGAAGGCCCTTACAGATGTGTTTCCTGTGTGGAATATGGAATATTGAAGAGGGTGCCCCCAGATACAGTACCATATCCCTTATCACAGCAGTCGGTAATTGTTTTGTGATACCTCGTTTTGAATTCTTCGCAATGTTTTCTTCACCAGAAGGTTTCAAATTAATCGGTCCAATGCTGTAGAAAGAAAGTTTTTAAATGTTTACGAACTTGGTGCATCGCTGTTTCGGTTTAATTGTGTTAACCACATGTGTCCTGCCTGAAAACAATATCTTTACATCCTAAAAACAATTTTTGCGGAGAATCTACATGTGTCTTCAAGCTCAGAAGACATGTTAAAGAACTTTTGCTAAGGAACAAACTTCAAACAATCTTCAGCCGTGGGCAGAAATGACAGAGCTGCAGCAGGTGGTCGCACTGTAGTGCCATTTCACTGTTCCCACCCCAACTGTATGTACAGCATGTAGGTAAAAGCAGCAGAGAACCAATGAAATGTCTGGTTAGCTGTCCATGCATTGTGATTTGCAGGGCAGGGACTAGTCTTTGATGTCTCTATGTAATATTATGAATGTGTGAAGTCCAACGGTTAGGGTGATATGCAGTTTTATTGCCTGGTTATGTGACTACATGTATTCTGGACCAGTGAAAATAAAGTATTCAAGATGGAGTGTGTCATACATGTACACGTAACTCAAAATGCAAATATTATGTAGTTATCTGTCATAAATACTGATATGCTTGAATGTTTTTGTTCCACATGCCTTTTCAGATAAATCTGGCTGTGGACAGACAGGGTCCCGACCGACAGGGTCAGCAGGTGGGCAAAGTTCTCAAGATGAGATCATCCTCCCTGAAATTCTGTCCAGTGACACACAGGTTTGCAGAATGGATGTAGATCTATCAAAAAATGACCTAACAGAGATCTCCCGGGCAGGGGGTCCTTCACAGAAAAGTACTTGCATGGATGAGCCATCCCTGAAGTGTCCAGAATGTGATCTGATTTTTGCAAATGACATCTCGCTGAAGGCACATCGGCTCACTCACAGTGCTGACAGCCAATTTGTGTGCGGGATCTGCGGCAAAGGCTTTGGCAGCGAGAGCCTCCTAAGCAGTCACTTTGCCACCCACTCGGAGAGCCGGCGCTACACCTGCCCCAACTGTGGCCGGGTCTTCCGGACCCTCCTGAGCTTCCAGCAGCACGAGAAGCTGCACAAAGTGGGTCGGATGTTCACCTGCAAGCGCTGCGGCAAGGCCTTCCGGCGCAAGAGTATCCTGCAGAAGCACCGGTACAGCCACATGAAGAAAGTTCGAATTGAGTACGCCTGTGAACATTGCAGTGAGTGCTTTGCCACGGTTCTGCAGCTCCAGCAGCATGAACGGAAGATGCACTGCAGGAGAGGCAAGGCGGCACAGGAGCGCCTGTATTGTTGTGAAGAGTGCACTGAGAGCTTCAGCAGCGAGGACCAGCTGCGTAAGCATCGCCAACTACATGCCACACAGAGAGGGAGCTTCTGCCAAGACTGTGGCAGAGACTACAGCTCCCAAGAGGCCCTGCAAAATCACCGCTGCTTTCGTGTCAGGAGGGCCTTGTTCACCTGCAAGGATTGCGGGAGAGGCTTTGCCAAGAAACAGGATGCTCTCGATCACGAGAAAACTCATCATGAGGTCGAGATAGAGTACGACTGCGAGATTTGTTTTGAGACGTTTAGCTCCAAAGCTGAGCTGAGAGAACACTCTGCAGTCCACAGAAACACCCAAAGCTTCAAGTGTAGGCATTGTGGCAAACAGTTCAAGAAGAGAGGCTTCTTGACCAATCATCTGAAGACTCATGCTAACCATCACAGCAAAAGGAAATCCAACTCATCACATCCAGGTACTGTCAACAATCATGTTAAAGAAGATGGGAAACCAGACCTTGGACATGAATCTGTCTTCATCAAAGAAGAAGGTATCTACAGATGCCAGGACTGCGGAAAGACATTCAAGCAGAAGGGACAAACTATTTACCACCAGAGGAAGGCGTCCAACGTGAGGGCTTTCCCATGCACCAAGTGCTCCAACAGCTATCTCACCAGTGCACACTTGAAGGCCCACATGCTGACTCATTCAGCTGTCAAAGCACTAAAGTGTGATGGCTGTGGGAAGGAGTTTAATTACAAGAGCAACCTAACAAGCCACCAGAAGACATGCCCCCAAATTGCAAGCATCCAAGGTGCTGACCGAAAGTACTCAAGGAGGTGTGCTAAACAAGCAAAAGCAGGAACAGTCGATGGCAGAGACGGTGGATCATCTGTTGAAAGTGGTGACGAGGAGCAGGAGACCGAGGGAAGTGAACAAGGACAGGGGTGCCATCAAAGTGTTTATAACAAGGAGATTGGCCTGTACCAATGCAAGGATTGTGGCCAGACATTCAAACAGAAGGGACAGACACTGTACCATCAAAAGAAGGTCAGCAACCAGCGACAGTTCGTCTGCAAGGTCTGCAAGAAAGCCTTCCTAACCAGCCCCCACCTGAAGGCCCATGAGCTGGTCCATGCAGTCGAGAAGCCCTTGACCTGCCAGGGGTGCGGGAAGGGCTTCAATTACAAGTGCAACCTCAAGACCCACCAGAGGAATGGATGCCTGGGTATGGACCCGGAAGGCAAGCTGGCGCTGTCCAACATGAAGCTTCACAAGTGCGAGGAGTGCGGCAAGGAGTTCAAGCTGAAGATGTACTACGAGAAGCACCGGAAGATGCACCAGAGGAAGAACCAAGAACAAAATGTCACAATGGAAGGGTTGGTCGACACTGACAACATGGGACAAAGGAAAGAGCACCGATCAGACTACAATGAAGAGGAGGGCACATATAAATGCCGTGACTGCCATTTGGTCTTCAAGCAGTCTGGACAGGCACTGTACCATTTCAGAAAGTATAGCAACGAAAGAAATTTTGTGTGCAAGGTGTGTCCCAAGAGCTTCCTGACGAGTGCCCACCTGAAGAGCCACATCATGTCCCACACGAAGGAGAAGCCCTTCAAATGTTGGTATTGTGGCAAGGGTTTCAACCACAACTCCAACCGCAAATACCACCAGAGGACTTCCTGTAGCCAACGACCCCCGCAGGTAGAGCAGATGGAGGAAGACGCCCAGCAAGAGAACAGCCGAGGCCGTGGTGAAGCCAAGAAGCCGATCACGTGCGTGGTTTGCAACAAGCAGTTCATGTTGACCCACAGTTGGAAGGTTCACATGAGAGTGCATACTAGGGAGCAGCCGTTTCTCTGTGAGTACTGTGGCAAGTCCTTCCGTTGCAGGAGTAACTTGTACGTGCACCGCAACAGCCATACCAAGGAGCGGCCGTACCTTTGCAACTATTGTGGCAAGAATTTTGCGCAGTTGTCGCACGTCCGCGTCCATGAAGCCATCCACAACACCGAGAAGCCGTACAAGTGTGGCATTTGCGGGAAGAGTTTCAATCAGGAATTTTACCTCAAGAGACACAAAGTCATGCACACAGATGACAGGCCATTTGTCTGCTTCTGTGGCAAGTCCTTCAAGTATAGAGGTAGCCTGGTGTCGCACAAGGCCACCCACAGCACTAAGAGGCCCTATGCGTGCCACCTGTGCAGCAAGGCCTTCAAGCAGAGCTGCCACCTTAAAGTTCACATCCTCACCCACGGTGAACTCAAACCGTTCAAATGTGACAAGTGCCAGAAGGCGTTCATACGTAAAAACCAGCTGAGCCGGCACCAGCGCAGTCACAGCGATGAGCGCTGCTACCTGTGTAACATTTGCGGCAAGGACTTCAAGCACAGCTCCAGCATGAAGAGGCACCAGGAACGTAAACACAACAAGGAGCACTCTGAGACGGCCAACCCAACTTCTACCACCGTAGCCACCACCATGGCCACCACTGACCCCCAACCTTTATTTGACAGTGTGCCCTATGCGCAGCCCCAAACAAATGGCAAGAAAAATTTGTTTCGAGGCAATAAGTCCAAGACTCCGTGGCCCACAGCAGTAGATGGAGTTGATATCGAGGAGGAAACCCCAATGCACATGACAGCACAGTTAGAGGCTAGGGCGCAGCCAAACCAACAGGTTGATAACAGGGTATTAGCACAAATGGACAACAGGCTGACCGGTCAACCGGTAGAGTGCAGGATGGCCAATCAACCCATTGACTATAGAGTATCTCCTCAACTGACCGATCCAAGAATGCCCTCCCAGTCAGTCAGTAGCCATCTCTCTCATCTGGCATCAGGGCATCCAGTCTACTCAGAGGCTCAATACATCCAAGGTCAAGAATTCGCTTCAGTTCACCTACCACATATTGGTACGTTTGATTTCAGAACAAGTACCTCTGGTAGTGTAGACTATACGATATTGTAATTTGCCACATTAACCACTTCCTGCCGGGGCAGTTATCAATGTTGATGATACTGGGCCACTTACAAACAGGTGCAGGACTGTCTGGTGTCCACTCTATCCTGACAGACAAAATCTATTGATGCCTGCAGCCTTGTAAAAAGAGCCCAGATTGTGTGGTGTTATGTAACTTTCTTTTGTTCACAAACCAGACTCGGTGTGCTGCTGACCTCTT
>NW_019091514.1:398991-453136 GCF_001949145.1 Acanthaster planci | reverse complement strand
TTCGGTGGTAGAGCGCTTTTGTCCCCGGTGGTAATCTGCTCGCTCTCAATGCCCCAAACCGTGGTATATTGTTTCAAAACAAGGCTGGATTATCTCCACTTTTGAGAGTGAAAAAATGTCGGTAATTCCCAGTAGCCTGGTCTTTTGTTCCGAGTACAGTCTTTTGTTACAAGGCCCTGTTCCCTTTGTCCGAGTTTGGAGACCCCGGCCATGCATATAAAGCATACATGTCCGGATCCGGAATCCCCGGCAGGGAGTGGTTAATGTCATTATATCTGAAATATGAAAAAAATGTACATGTACTGTCTTACCTCAAAGCTGTGAAACCAAATGAGTTGACCCAAATGTATCTGTTTGTTCTTTCCAAAGCATAGCTGGTCAGTGTAGGTGTGGTTTTTATTAATATAATCAAGTATTGTATTTTGACCCGCTTTTATCTCAGTGATACATGTACGGTAATTTATACATGCGCATGTACATGTACATCTCTGAAATCCCTCTGATTACCCATAATTCCTCATTTTTGAAGGAAGGAGAGTTGTTTTTTAGGTTTTCTAGGCACTTTGTTTCTTAACAATCCTGGCTCTGGAGCATTAATATTATTCCCTCCAGCAGCCAAAATCCCAAACAAGGGTACTTCACTTGTAGCACTTAACATATAAGGAACCAGTAGACAACCTTGCCTTGCATTTCATCAGAGTTTTTATGAGTGTAAATTTCCACAAAGTCATAGTTGAAATGTGTCAGAGCTTATGAGATAACCGCAGATCAGGTGCTGCATGTACATGTATTTAGGATCCCCATTATATGTGTACAAACATGTCCTGTTTCCTCTTTATGGGAAAAAGTTTGACATCTGAAAGTGAAGCATTGTTTTTCCATGTCTGCCTGTGCATGGTGCTTGTTCAGCTACAAGTGTTCACATACATGTATGTACATGTAGAAAACTGCTTGTGTTGTACTGTATGCCAGGGTAGCAGACTCGTGCATTGAACATGAAACTAGCATTGAAGAGGTTTACTAATCACAAGCCCCTTGTGACAAGGGATTTCTCAGGCCCAAAAAAGAGAAAAGCTGTAACGATACTGAAAACACATAATTTTCAAAGCTTCTGTGCCATGGCTTTACTAGGTAGAAGGTAGGCCTACTGGACACCTTTCCCAGTCGGTCATTTTTGGTACAAGAGTAATTTGACTGGACTGCAGTGGTCATTTTATACATGTTGTGTCTGTACAGGGTCTGCTCTTTTGACATTACTGTCATGTTTTCCTACTGTCGTGTTTTCCTTTACTGTCATGTTTTCCTACTGTCATGTCTTCCTACTGTCATGTTTTCCTACTGTCATGTTTTCCTACTGTCGTGTTTTCCTTTATACTTCATAAAGTGTTCAAAATTCCACGCAAATGTCACAACTCCCGATAATAATACAAATACATGTGTACTACTAAATACAAAATGAAAATACAACCCTATTTGAAATCAACAGGACAATTGTCCATTTTGAATGAACTGGAGGTAAAATCGAAAACCAACCAAAAGGTGGTATTTCTGCCAACTTTGGCTGCCCACACAAGTTGTAGGCAAAATGAGACTGGTGTGTGGAAAACACAGTGAATCCTCATTAATAAGAGCACTGTTCATACAACCTTCTGCTTATAACAAGGAACCTCTAGGTCCCAATCCTAGGTTTGTCATTGTTTTTATTCCTGATGACACAACGTTCCTGTACAGGTACATGTCATCTGCAGTCGGGACTTCTTTGAGGTCCGGCTGTATTGTCATCATAGAAACCCACTCCCAAGACTAGTGGCTGTGACTTTCTTATTCGTAAATTAAGCTCAGTTTTGCCAACCCTTTGTATGCAGCCACTTATTAGCAAGCACATCAAAGTTTCTACTTGTCCATTGGAAACTGCTCATGTGGAAACCAAGTTTTTTTGGTGGTATGTTTGAATGGAAGGTTTGGGATAGACAATTACTCGGGCACACATACTTTTAAATAAGGGAATTATGTTGATAAACTTTTGATAAACTCTTTTAACATTTAATACAGTTGTCAGTGTGACTCGCGTACGTACATGTACTTGTATGCGTAAGCCTTTATGAAACCATTGACCTTTAACCTTTAAAGTAGCAGTGTGTCTTTTTATACCTTCTTCTTGCAAGTGGTCCGAGTTGGTGCCGAGTCCATCCTATAAAGGGAATTGTTTTTTACTCCTGAAAGCTAACATTTGTATAGAGGTGTATTTTGTGAGAGTGCACATGTGCAGTATTTTATTTGCTTATGAATGCATAATACATGTAGCAATGCAGTTGCAGAATTTTATGCGCAAGAAAATCAGCTTCTGTTTCTTTGCAGAAAAATGAAATTTTACAGAGAATATCAGATTATTTTGAGCTTTTAAATGTACATAGATTGGACATTTGAGTAGAGTATATTGAACTGAGCTAGTTTTGCTGCATGTTGTGAAGTCACATTTGTTATAGAACTCAGTAGTTACATGTAGCTTCGTGGCTTGTATGGGTCCACTGTACATTAACCCCCTTCTCGATGGGAATTTCTTTCTGAAAGCCGACTCCAAGAATTCCAGCCTTGCTTGGCCACGAAGGCCACCTGCCAAACCGCAAATTCTCGGTTTGTGGCCCAGCGTGCTCTGCATGCTTTGAATTACACAATGAAAAGGCTGATCCTTCGGTGGCATGCGGCTCTACTCAAGCTTCCACATTCCTGTTGCCTCTTTTCTAAGTGGGGACTATTGTGAAGCTGGTGATTATGATGCAAATTCGGTCTTTTCATTTCTGGGCTACACACAAAGACAATTACCATATACACAAGAGCCAGGGCCTGCCTTCTTTCACCGTGTTCGCTCGAGCGTGGGCCGAGAATAATAGCTGAAAAGCAGGCCGAGGATCTCAAGGGGTTAAGGAAGAAATTGCCGCAAAAGATAACATGGAAATTAATCTGTTTTCACCCCCAAAAAAGACAATATCCATCTACAGTGGAATAGATATACATGTAGTTGTATATGTAGCTTACCGTGTAAGAAATATGATGTACAGTGTATGTACAGTATACATGTGGTAAATGCATTTGGCTGGATCAGAGTGCTGTGGCAAGTAGGAGTCTGTAATTTGAGAATGTGGACCTTTGATTAACACCTTGGTGAAGTTTGGTGTGCTTGAAGAATGTTCCAGCTATTTAGAATGGACTGCAGTGGAATTACTGCAGGTGTAAAGGAAATCATGGAACCTTGAAGAGGTAATGTAGAGTACACATGTGGCATATCACACCAGTCAACAAACGTCAAGTTTTGCTGACAAGTCCAAATGGAGAGGCTACAACTTCTTACTGTGGTGTGTTAACCCTTGGACACTTTGCTAGGTCCTCCTCAGTCCTTCAAAATCCTTCAATTATCCATGGAAAAAATTGCAGTCATCGTCAATCCTCTAAGATTTTTGAATATCCTCCTTTGAGGGGTGCCTGCCACAGCCTCAATACTTCAAAACCCTCCAGCAATTCCCGTCTTTGTGCTGAAGCAGTGTGTATAATCTAGATATGAATTCATGCCTGGCTGAGCACAGACAACACAAGGTCCAACGCACAGCCTTGATACAGTGCATCCTTCTAAATCAGCCACGCTTTCATACCATTCTTCCTCAGTCGTTCGAAATCACTCGGAGGATTTTGGAGGCTTGAGGTGGGTTAGGGTTAATGGCAGAAATAAAAGCCTTAGCCACAAGGCACTACACAGACACAGTCTTATTGTGATTGAAGTGAATTGGACCATATGATGGTATTGTGAACTGTCTGCCAAACGTGGGTGATGCCCTACATTTAAATCTGTATGTGGTGTGTGTCCATCTGCGTGGTGCACATGTACTGGTTTTGAAATACATGTAGACTGCCACAAGAGACCATCATCCAGTAACCAGACTCACAAGTTAGAGGGTGAACATTGACAAAGGAAGGCATTAGTTACAGTTTACATGAACAGCTTGTGACTTCAATGGAGACTGGAGGTTTTATGTTGGTCTTAGATGCGATAAGATCGCAGTTACAGCATTTATGTGTAAATGTATTTTATTTCCCATGTAGTGTCAGACAGTAATGTAAAAGCCAGTAAATGGTCACCTTCATGTGACCATTACAGATCAATGAAGTTTCCAATTTAGAATCGATGTGTCAGTAAATTTGATTTCCCCGAGGGTGACTTGTCTAACCCTTATTATTTGGGCTGGATTCAAGGTTAAGCCCTTTGGAACATCACAATTATACTTGAGCTATGATAGATGGGAGAAGAGTGTTGACATATCTGTTTATTGGTCTTGAGTTGGTTCACCAACCTGTCCAAATATCTGCATGCACTGTACGGATTGTAGCAATGTGAAAAATAGTCTTTTTGAATGATTGCTCTAACCAAAAATGTACCGGTAGATTGAAAATATTTCAAATTACTAGAAACCTTTAAATGAAGTATGTTAAATTTAGGCAGTCTTGAGTATTTGAATACGAGTTCATAACAGAAGTTGTAGGCATCGTAGGAAAACTGCCTAAAGAAAGTGAAATAGAGGAAATAATAAATAAAAATACAACCATTGTATGAATTGGCTGACAACAGTTAAGGAATTAGATACAAACTTGAGATGTGTATTAAAATACTGATGATGAAAGTGATCCACAACAAGTGAAAAATCTTATGTCAGACTTGTCGTTCAGATGTCCATTTCTGACAATCAAAAATTCATTACAAAAGCACGTATTAGAGCAAAAGCATATACTTGTTTTAAGATATTTACAAGTGCTTATTTATTCAGATTTCTTTTCACAATTCCCAGACAAAACCTCACACCTGTTTTACTCTCTCAGCAGCAGTTGCAACACAGAGTTGTGAAAATTTCAGTTGCAAGAATAATAGCGGACAACTAAATAGGAACTACAATAAATGAATGTCACAATCACACACAACATGGCTTGCAAATGTACACATTAAACATTAGAACTGATTTGTGGTTTATTGTGTGCCAAAATCACACAACCAAGATGGGCAAAAGACCTTTTAATGTGCCTCTACAAGGTAACCAAACCAAACTGGTATTGTGTATGTTGGCAGGATAGAAAATTAATAATAATACAAGTACATTTTGAAATAACACCACAAAGTTGCTTGACTCAAATGGTGGAAAACTGAGCTACGGGGGAGGGGGGTTATTTTCAAAATAAACTTGTTCGAAAGAAAATGAAAGTTCAATCAACATGAATGTCCCAACAAGAATTAACTACAAATGGGACACACTCGGGTTACACCCACAACATGACAGTCGAGCTCACAGCAAAGTAAGAATAGTTTAAATCAAAGAAATAGGCCTTGGAATAATACACGATTCTGTGGGCTGCCTTTAACCACTCGCTCCAGTGTGTTCTCGGTTACTTCAACAATTCCACTTATTGCCAGCGTTGAAGAAATATGACAAAGTCAGAGGTTTTGTATCACAACATTTTCATTTTTAGAGTAAGCAAAGGGGGAGAAACTTCATGTCTTGGAGGCTCAATTCTTGCTCTGTAAAGAGGTGGTGACTGGTGTTCCGTGATGGCATGTCGAGGATAAGACTACGAGATGCCATTTTTCCGTCTCACAAGTCAAGTTGGCACATGTTTGGAAGTTACAAATTGAGGCATGTGAGGGTGATATAACAGAAAACTAAATGTACTTCAAGTTATCATCTACACCCAAGATGTTGACTGAATTTAGACTGCATTTCTCCCTCGGGGAAACATTTTATGAAAACTTGTACGCTTGGTCGATGAAACTTGAGAGAAACTCAAGTAAAACTGCTGCACTTGAAGATAAAAACCCTGACACGAAAATACATCACACAGTGGATTCAAGACATCCACTGCAAAATCTTTTACATGGGTATAAATCTGAAGTCCTGCATCCCGCATCAATACAAAATGCCCATGTTCAGACAAACAGTAAGCAAAATGCAGGAATCTTGGTCATCCAGCCAATGCAGTCACTACAGGACTAGAGCCTTGACACATTGTACACAGCAGGCATGGGCATCTCTTTTTTTCATCTCAGTCTCAGTGTCAACAGCCAAATCCTAAACCTTAACCACCACTCAAGGTGTGGTCTTGTAACTTTTAAGCACCACATCTGAATGCCCCCGTGTCTGTTAAGTATGTACAAATCTGAGCCTTTAAAAAGAAAAAGTTGAAGCCGGGGGTTTCTAGGACTGGCTCAATTTAGCAAGAGGGCCAACTAAGTTAGAGGGTCTGGAACCTACGACGACTTGTTTGATTGTCATTTAACCAGACCATGCTTCTTGGCTTCTACCTCATAGATCAATAACCTCCACATCTTGACCACAAATACCTCTGCCTCCTCGTCAAGAACCTGCAAAGATGAACAGAAGAAATGTAGTAAAGACCATTAACCACTTGTCGCTGGGGTTTCTGGTACTGGACACATATTCTTTATACGCGTGGCCGGGCTGAAATACTCCCAATAGATATTGTCTGTCAGAGTAGAGTAGAAACCAGACAGTCGTTTGTGTGGGTGTAAGTGTCCAGTAAATGAAGACAGAAGTTATAAATAATTTTGAAAACAGAAAAAAAATGATAATTATCCCACCCCAGCATCATTAACATTGATTACTGCCACCGGCATGAAGCGCTTAAGCAGACATCAAACTGGCAAAGGCATCAAAAGTTCAAATTCCAACTTACACAGCACTTTTTACGGCTTATTTCAATTACAAAATACCTTATTAAGTTGCAAATAAACTATTCTTGAACAGCAACAGGCAAAGTTTTGAGAGATTTACTGAGCTCACCAGTATCATTTGGAAAAATTAACTTGATCTCACAAAATGAGGATTATGTACCTTCCCACTCATCCCCTTTGCATACGCAATAGACACTTTTTGAAAGACTTGTATGCCGTATTGCTGTTCACTTCCTGCATACCCATTTAGCATGTCTGTGTAGGGTATATAAACTTAATATATTCAATGCACGTGATGGAAAAAACACTCTTTGAATCATACAGGCAGAAGAGCTGAAAACGTGGGGTGTCATATTAACATTTGCAAACAAAGATGGAATCTTTTTTTACGCTTCTACATTTGCAAGAAATGGGTGTGCGGTAAAAAAAAAAGAAAGAAATCTCGTGCAAAATGGAGAACCAAATGAGCATTACCATGGTGATATCACTCAGTATGCTCTCAGCTGAGCTGTGAGCCAGGAGCTTGGAGCAGATAAACTCAGTCAAGGTGGCCTCCTCCTCACCGATGTACTCAACGATTTTCTTGTTGATCCAGGGCTTGATTCGCCTCTCCATCAAAGACTAGCAGCAAAAAAAAACGGGGGAGGAGATTGGCATGAAAACAGGGCTACTCAAATCTTTCGTTAATTACCAGGGTATTAAAGGAACAGCACCTTCCATTGGTCAGCAATTCTTAGTACCTTAACAGTCTACTGGTATCCATAAGTTACTGTTACTTTTTTCTGGCTCCAAATACCTCCTTGTATTGTAGATTTTCCAGATTTGTAGGCTTATCTCATTGTCTGCTGAGAGGAAGCTCTGAATGTCATTCTTTGAAACAAGTTCTGCTTCTGTGCCTTGGGTTGACTCATGACCAGTTCTGTGTCCATTTAGGTTTTTTCAGAGAGACTCTACAAGAAGTGACGTACCTGGCCCATATAAAGTACGCGAATAATGTAAATCGATGGCAAAAGGTAGGCCAATAGTGGGTGGCATCATCCACTCCATGAATGGGTACCCCTTAGCCTACTACCAATGCCAAGGCCGTACACTCAATCCAAATTTGGTCAGAGTAGCACTGTAGGGTGCCGACCTCCAAACACACATCATCTTTTGTTTAGGGAGCTGGTTGTCAAGTCCGCGTCCGTAGCTTGTCAAACTGCACAAGTCACAGCCTTTCAAATGAGCTGTGACAATGGCCTCCTTTGTCACTGATCATCCTGTCACTTGTAGCCTGACAAGTCACTTGACATGTGATGGACTTGACTAAAAACTCCATCAAAGGCAGACTTGGCATCTGAGCCCAATAATTTGGGACCTACCTCGTCCACGATGGCCCAGTCTACTTTGTATCTGAAGAGCTCCTCTTTAGCGGTGGGAATCTTCTCAATCAGGTTCTTGATGGTCTTTCTCTTCTCCTCGGCAGCTGTAGCCACGGCCTGAGACTGGCCCCCTCCGACGGCCTTCATCTCCTCCTCCGAGTAGTCGATGGGGACCAGCTTGCGTTTCTTCTTGACGGTGTCTGTTGTGTCCTCGTCCTGGTTGAAAGCCTCCACCACTGACAGCTTCTTACGTTTGGCGACAGCAGAAGACTGGGGGTCATTCGCTCCCACTGGGGAAAAAACAAATCCAGTTGGCGACTTTTAAAAATTTAAAACTCAAAAAAGGGCTTGTTGAATCTGCAACAAAAAAAGATTCACCAAATATGATCAATTTCAGCAGAATTTCACCATGTAACATATGAAACGATGCTGTGGCATGGAATCTTTACAACCTCCAGATGTCTCTGATATCTGCATGACCTAAAATAAACCAGCTCTGGTACAGTTGCATTTCTTGGACCCTGTGATTTTCTGGACCAACTTAGAGCTGGCTTATCTTCTTGAAACTTGGCATGCATGTGAAAACATTCCTCACGACATTCATCCAACAGTATGTTTTTGATTATCGTCATTAATAGTTCAAGGCCTCACACACTGGCCTGCACGCACTGAGCACAGGAACATTTTGGCTGACCTTTCTCTGACAGTAGAATTAGCCTTTCAAAGGACCGTGTTGTCAAACTACCAAACCCCAGCTTACCAAGTTTTAGGCCTCCAAAACTGAGCCTCGGTTTGTGTGGCTCCTTGATTCGTTGGTCACTCTCCTCCTCGGCCGAATGGGCAGACAATGGCTCAGGACTTGCTTCCAAGGACTCTGGAGTTCGAGGGCCTGGTGCTGCAGGCAGGGCCTAGGGCATTCAAAGACACACTTACTCACTGAGTATTCCAAAACTCATCGACCAAAATACATAACATCTCTCTGTAAATTACCTTGTTACTCTTTTAGCATAATTAAAGCTCTGAGAACATGTTCCACTCATTCACCACTCAGTGCTCACTCGAGACCAATTTTGAAACAAACGACTCATTTTTAACCCAACCATACTTCTGGCTCACACATTCACCCTAGGATTTCACTTGCCCAACACTTAACATGAAGCATAACATTTGAAACTTTGAAACTTCCAAAGTACCTGTGCTCTATTGAGACAGGAACCTTTTGACATTATTACTTTTTCACTGAATAAAAAACTGTAAAATGTAAAAGATTCTTTGGTCCTTCAACTTTGTGACTGATTTCTAAAGCAGGGAGCCAGGAATGTTTGACTGAAGCTCAACCAGGGAGATTCTCCTTTTAGTACGAGCCAGAGGTATGTTGTATGTAGCGCTAATCAACCAAGGGTCCTTGGTGGAGCTTGTTCATTGGCTAAAATTTACTGTGCAGCGGGGCTGAGACAATAGAGGTTATGTGTTAACGCTTCCTCAGAGGGCAAGATTTTTGTTTCACTGGGATAGGCTTGAGTAAACCTTTTGTGCATTCGTTGTACCTACACGTAAATTAAACTAGCAAAACAGTCCCTAAGACACTATGGAGACCCCAGCAACACAAAACGTCTATTCAGTTACTCCAGTCTTCAAATATCTAACCTTCTTCTTGATCAAACAAGAACTTATCAGGTAACATGTACTGCCGCGCATGATTTCAAAGTGGTGTTCCCATTCGTCAAGTGTTGTACACATGCGCACATATTTAATAGGTACCTTTCAGGTGTCTATTTGAACATGTGCATTTTACAGATGTACACCCTCCACACTACAAGCAGCGTATATATTGTGTTCTTCAATGATGCCAGTGTATTCAATTTACATTACAATAACCTTTCATTTCCTATGAGTACACTCATGGCAGAACCCTGTACACCTGTGACTACAAGTAAACTCGTAGTTGGCAGTCAACGTGTTAAATACCAAATTATCCATATTCCCAGATATTACCGAAACTTCTGAAAATAGCAATTGCAGACTGGAAAACAAATACAAACAGCAGTTATGTTAAAAAGTGTTTCTGATGGGATAAATGTTGATAATTATGAAGCACTTTGTGAGGAAGTATTAAAGTACTTGTTTTAAGTCGTGTCGTAAAAACTGGGTGAATATGTAATTTGGAGCAAAAGTAATATGCTGGCCTCACTGTTGGACCGATCAATCAGTTGTCTTTAAGTTTCTGCATGAAATAAATTTTGAGAAAGCAGCTTTTTATAATTTATGTTTTTTTTATTTTGCCAAGTTTGTTTCAGTACAGTTTAGTTCCGAATATTCGACAAACTGAATATTTTAGCACATGATGTTTGTCAAATACTCAAATATTTGAATATCCTGCTCTAATGCTTAGATGAGAGATGTCTTCAACTCACAGCCATTTCTGGGTTTGGTTCTTCTGGAACGTCAAGTGGCTTCATCGTGGGCTCAAGTTTAGGTTTCTCCTCCTTAGGCACAAGAGCTAGCTGGGGTAACCGATGCTTCTCACGTTCTTGCTCAAGCTGAAACACAAACATTAGTCATTCATCTCAAAACAAGTCATCAAACAATGGACTATAACTTGGATAACGTTAGTCCCTACTTAAATGGTTGGTGTCTTCTACAGCTAATCTACGGTCGAGTTCGGCGGTCAAATCTGGGTTTCTTGTTCTCACGCTCGAACGGCAGGAACACGACTCAAGAACACTGTTCTTGGAACAAGATCACACACTACCTCCTCGTCAGGGTTTTACAGGAACACACGGAAAAACTTGTGAGATTTTGATTTTTGAATAGCAGCAAAAAGTAGAGAGATGGCTTCCAAAGCCAGCAACAATGGGCAGTTTTGCAAAATTAACATCAATAATTTTTAATAACAAGGAAATGAATGTTAATTANCCTTATGTGTTAACGCTTCCTCAGAGGGCAAGATTTTTGTTTCACTGGGATAGGCTCGAGTAAACCTTTTGTGCATTCGTTGTAACTACACGTAAATTAAACTAACAAAACAGTCCCTAAGACACCATGGAGACCCCAGCAACACACAACGTCTATTCAGCTACTCCAGTCTTCAAATATCTAACCTTCTTCTTGATCAAACAAGAACTTATCAGGTAACATGTACTGCCGCGCATGATTTCAAAGTGGTGTTCCCATTCGTCAAGTGTTGTACACATGCGCACATATTTAATAAGTACCTTTCAGGTGTCTATTTGAACATGTGCATTTTACAGATGTACACTCTCCACACTACAATATTGTGTTCTTCCATGATGCCAATGTATTCAATTTACATTAAATTAACCTTTCATTTCCTATGAGTACACTCATGGCAGAACCCTGTACACCTGTGACTACAAGTATACTCGTAGTTGGCAGTCAACATGTTAAATACAAAATTATCCATATTCCCAGATATTACCGAAACTTCTGAAAATAGCAATTGCAGACAGGAAAACAAATACAAACAGCAGTTATGTTAAAAAGTGTTTCTGATGGGATAAATGTTGAAAATTACGAAGCACTTTGTGAGGAAGTATTAAAGTACTTGTTTAAAGTCGTGTCGTAAAAACTGGGTGAATATGTAATTTGGAGCAAAAGTAATATGCTGGCCTCACTGTTGGACCGATCAATCAGTTGTCTTTAAGTTTCTGCATGAAATAAAGTTTGAGAAAGCAGCTTTTTAATAATTTATGTTTTTTTTATTTTGCCAAGTTTGTTTCAGTACAGTTTAGTTCCGAATATTCGACAAACTGAATATTTTAGCACATGATGTTTGTCAAATACTCAAATATTTGAATATCCTGCTCTAATGCTTAGATGAGAGATGTCTTCAACTCACAGCCATTTCTGGGTTTGGTTCTTCTGGAACGTCAAGTGGCTTCATCGTGGGCTCAAGTTTAGGTTTCTCCTCCTTAGGCACAAGAGCTAGCTGGGGTAACCGATGCTTCTCACGTTCTTGCTCAAGCTGAAACACAAACATTAGTCATTCATCTCAAAACAAGTCATCATACAATGGACTATAACTTGGATAACGTTAGTCCCTACTTAAATGGTTGGTGTCTTCTGCAGCTAATCTACGGTCGAGTTCGGCGGTCAAATCTTGGCATGGGTTTCTTGTTCTCACGCTCGAACGGCAGGAACACGACTCAAGAACACTGTTCTTGGAACAAGATCACACACTACCTCCTCGTCAGGGTTTTACAGGAACACACAGAAAAACTTGTGAGATTTTGATTTTTGAATAGCAGCAAAAAGTAGAGAGATGGCTTCCAAAGCCAGCAACAATGGGCAGTTTTGCAAAATTAACATCAGTAATTTTTAATAACAAGGAAATGAATGTTCCTTTAAAATAGAAAAGAATTCAGCCCAATTATCGAATAAAGTACATGGATGCCGCTGTGTTGCATGTCACTTGCCACTTACTACCAGCAACAACTGGTTGTATGTTCCCGGCGTTCAAGCGGCCGACTCATGAACAACAAAATCGATCTGTTTATGAACATACTAGAACAAGTCACCCAAACTCAGCCTACAAGTACATCAGAACTCAATGACCAGTATTCCTCTTGCAGACAATGGATTTAATGCCCCCATTTTGTTCAAGGACAACAAAAGATCCTTTTGTTTACAATTTGGTTGTTGGCGTTTTAGGCAGTATTCCAGGATAAACACATTCATGGGGGTCATTTACTGATGACAAAGCTGAGGAAATTAAGAAAACAGTTCCCAGTCAGCTAGCGGAAATCTATATCACAGTCAAAACTGATCTGTCAATTTTTAAACGAGCTTAACCCAAGGTAGGGAGTGGTTAAAATGATTACAGCTCCCTAGGGTAGTAGAAGTTTGTCAACTTCCAATACTTAAAAGAACTAAACTTGACCGTCCACTTGAAATAAGCCATGTTACATTTGTCTCACCGTGCCTTAGTTACCACTGAAGCTTCAGAAGAAACTAAAAGACAGTAAGCAGATGAACATGTGCTGCCGTCCATTTGCGCGTGGTGTTTATATAGCGCAGACAAGTGTGCACTCAAAAGTACGAACTCCACCCACGCGACAGTTCCATCGAATGTACTTGCGCGTATTTGACTTACACAAGTTTGGTTCTCATCATATGTATGAGGTATGTGTTTTAATATGTGAGCAAATTCTCCCCTTCCAACAAAGTACAGAGAGCTCAGTTTGGATTAAATTGGCAACAGCTGCCCAAGGGTACCTTCTCCATTTCCTCCTCTACGTTGTCACGTCCCTCCTCCAAAAGCTTACGCTTGATTTCCTCCAGCTCCTCTCGTTCTCGACGTCGGTCACGATTGTCGCTGTCAATTTCCTTTTCTCTCTCTTTACGTCGCCGCTCCAAGGCACTCCCCCTGCAGAGCAACAAGAAGATGTGGATATCAAATTCTTGCACTGTTACAGTAAGGAAGTGAAAGCACAATTGTATCCCAAGAGGATCGATAAGATCACCCAGGTGTCATGTTCTTGAGATCCCTTGAGACCAACACAAGACTACTACGAAACCCTAAAAGACCATGGCAAGAAATAGGCCCTGGTTTTTTTTTCACGCAAATGCAGATCTTGATCAGTGATCTGAACGCTAGTTTGCTCCAACCATAACGCAGGTTAAAGTGTTAGTGAACCGACATTGATCACTAATTGCAATCCGAATCTAGGCAAATCAAACAGGCCCAAGAGGACCTCCAGCATGGATTTGAGTCATGAGTTATTTGAATGATCTCAAAAGGCAATTCTTTTTCTTATGTTATTGTTAAACTTTTAGTTATGGCTGGTCTCCTGACTGGTCTTGTGACTGGTCTTGTGACAGTCTTGACCACAACACTGACCAAGTGAACTCACATGTAATATTTGGGATCATCTCGTTCGTCGTCGTAATCCTCCAGGAATTCCCGCAGTCTCTTGGCCTCCTTCTCCATCTCGCTTCTCTCGCCGTCCTGTTTGTCTCGCAGCTTCTCGTACTCACGGCCACGTTTGCGTTCACGGCTTTCCCATGCTTTGAGTCGCTGGTAAGAGATCAGGGGTCAAATCAAAGGAAGCACTGTACTGTGAGACATTTGCAATAAACATCCTCAAAGTTGATTTTATATCCGGACTCTAGCTTCATAACTCACTTTGATCTCACCTTTGCCAAGATCTCATACCCTCTATTGGGCTATTTGCCTTATGGAGTTTCAGATTCCAAGATGATATCTGTACTGGCATAACTGACTTTTTGTTTGTGACATAATTAAAATTATGGCAATAAAATCGCTGAAAAAAATAAAAGCATCATTGAAATTTCCCATCAGATTCACTACCCTGGCGTTACTCAGATCATAAATGTATACACAGAATAAGGAAAACATTGTCATTTCAAATCATTTTGGGACTGAAATGAAAGAACTGGCAGAAAGAAATGACATGTATGAATAGCCTGTAAGTCATCCATTGGTCTGTTCTGAAGTAATATGCTCGCAGTACATGTGTATTTTGACAAGGAAGTGTTATCCAAGAAGGCTTGCATATTGCATCAATCCATCAGGCATGCTTTTCTTGAATCCGGTGCCACAGTGGTATACCAAACAGTGCAGAGCGAGTAGCGACACCAGCAAATTTTTTTCCAGTTTAATGTGTGGTTTTCCTTGTACATGGTTTACTAGGGATGAATGGCACTTTTGCTAGTGCACAGCTCAAGTATTATTTCCTTCAGTCTGACAAATTTAGAATTATAATCGTATGACTTCCATTCTGAACAGTCAGAATGGAAGAGTGATCTGCAGTTCAGTATATCCATTTCAGAAGCATAAGAATATGATTGGTAAAGTAACTCTTGTGAGAGTGTGGTAGTCAAAGTGGTCAATTATTACATGTACAGTAAGTGTAACTGTTGCCCTGCAACTAGTCAACAGCACTACTACTGCCTCCTCTAGAGGGCAATAGTCCTACCTATTCTCACCTGTTGGTAAGCTTCTTCCTTTTCCCGCAGCTTCCTTTCCAGCTTCCTCCTTTCAAATTCTTCCTCTTCGTCAAACCTATCCCGGTCGTGTTCCCTTTCCCGTTCTCGATCGCGCTCCCTTTCTCGATCGCGGTCCCGGTCGCGGTCCCGGTCGCGGTCACGTTCTCGTTCACGCTCTCTCTCACGCTCCTTTTCTCGGTCGCGCTCTTTCTCCCGTTCCCTCTCCCGTTCCAGTCTCCTGGAATTAATGGACATGAAATAACATTGACCAAAGTAACCTTTCACAGCATCAATATTAGGAGCTGCTCCTAATTAACAATGTTAAGAACACCACTTCTGATGGATTACTGCAATGCCTAGACAAACCTTTCCATTATCACCATTGCTGGGCTCAACAAAATTAAAGAGTGAAGCTTGTCTCTCTAGAAAAGATCCCAGTAATAGACTGCGTCTTTGACTCTTTGCTGAGAGGAATTAAACTCAGAGCATGCTATGGGAGTGAATCTCCACAGGAACTTACTGAACAAAAAAATCTGAAAAAGATTTGCCTATACACGCTACATGTATGTCAGGCCAATGTTGATACCTCCTGCAAGTAATGCTTGTGCAATGTTCACATGTTCAAGATGTGCTAAAAAGACAGCACTTTTGAAAAACCAGCCATTTTCTCCTCCTTGTCAATAAGACTGGTTCCCTTAAATTCCATATACTTGGAGTATAATCATAAGGAAAGCCGGACAGACTCTGGCACGTTTAGCATGTCTCTTGAGTGAGTTTGTGAAAATATTGGACTTTTCAAATGAGCTCAAATATCTATGCCAACTCAAAATATTCCATTCTTCTCGGACCAAACAGCTATACATGAATGCCAAGTGTATTGTCTGCAATGTCATATCTCAAACTGCATCAGAGACTTGAAGGACTTTATCGGGACTTTCTAAAAGTTAGAAACAAAGAACAAACCAACAAGCAAACAAACACAAAACAAAAAAAAACAAAACAAACTGAACCCCCCCCAAAAAAGAAACTCCAAACCCAATATCATATCTGTTCAACCAATTTGGAGTGATTACCGTTCTCTGTCTCGTTTTTCTTCTCTCTCCTTCTCCAATTCACGCCTCTCCCTATCCCTTTGTCTCTCACGTTCACGTTCCCGCTCTCGTTCCTTGTCCCTTTCCCGGTCGCGGTCACGGTCTCGGTCCTTCGTGTCCCCCCGCTTGGAGTCACGCTCTTCCCGCCGCTGTTCCCGTGCTTGACGGTCCTTCTCCCTGTCCTCTGCTGCCTGGAGGTAAAAGAAGATAGAGACAAGAGAAAAATGCCTCAGTAGTGGATTTTTTAAAGTTCTCCTACTTAATCAGTCACAAGGTGTCGAGGTATTATGACAAGAAGATGCTTTGATTAGGCCAAGCTGGAGCCTTCGTACATGTACACGAGTAAATCAAACGCCTCATTAGCAGTGTTGAAACAAATTTCATTGTATTGAGACACAGTGGAAATGTTGGGTGTCAGATTCGGTGCTTGTGTCCTCTCATTGAACTATTTTTTTTATAAGGCTGGTCATAACTGAAGGTAATGACCGTGTTTGTTTTGGAGTCCAAGGTATATTCTAGAAATTGAGTTGCACGAACAGGCAGCTAGGCTACAAGTGTTGTCTCCTTGGAGGTTAGTAAAAAAAAAAATTTTGTCTCCTTGGAGGTTAGTAAAAAAATTTTTTAAATGGACAAAGGACACCCGGGACTTTGAGATAAAGCACCACGTGTACCCATAGTTCCACTGAAGGATGAACACTACGTTGGCTCTATAAGAAATCTGCACAAAAGCTCTTCTTATGGAGGTGATTACAAGAGGGAAAGTGGATTGGGATACCATGTGACTGGTTGGGTACAAGTCCATGCACAAACTGTAAAGCATCTATCCATCTGCAAGACATTAACTTATGTACAATGCATACAGGCAATAAGCAACCACTTATTATGGGTAACTCTCTGTGAATAAATTTTTACAGATCATTATGCATAGTGAACATCCTTTTTAAACCAGAAACACAGATGTCAGTGGCATCTTTGATTGTTTAAAAAACTCCCCCCCCAATGTAAAATAGTCAGATTAAAACTTTTTTAATCTCAAGACTTGAAGAAAAATGACAACTTTAGCAATATTTAGGACAACTTTGTAAAACCACTTCGCTCTGTTCAGTGCCACAAGCATCTTGCAAATGGATGGATAACATTCTGTTATACACCATTTTATCAACATAACATCATTGAGCAATCACACAAATAGTACAGGTTCAATACGGTCAAAGGCCTCACAAGCTCCTTGGCTCCTTCCCTGCGCTGACATGCTTGCTGGTGATGAAACCATGAGAATGGCTTATCTTTTGCTCGTTGGCTTTCTTTTTCTCGCGGTCTCTGTAACTTGAATTATCAAGATGCCCTCCCCGGAAGGCCACTTCAACTCTGCTACAGTTTGGTCCAATATTCAGTCCAAACTGAACCACAAACATTTCTCTCTTTTCTCTCTTGGCAAGCTGCAAGTCCGTCATTTTGAACATCCATCCTCTTTTTGAAGGAAAATGGGGTTCAAATTAAACTCGGTCCACGACTCTGCCCGCCCCCATCAAAGTCAGGTCAGAGGTTATGACCTTTGATATTCACACACTCTCCAACCAGACAGAGTGGGGTTTTTGAAGGCAGTGACGGAGTCTGTGGCAGACTTTACATTCAAGTATCCTTCAAAGTGATAATTCAGGATGAAAAGTATGATTCAACCTGCAAAGGAATCTTGGGATTATATGGACCACAAATAAAAGACGCGGGTTCCATGACAACAGTCTCCATGTAGACCCATTTGTGACAATAACGGGTTGCGTTTTCTAACTAATGCAATTGTCTTGATCTGACCTCAAATCTTACACCCAAAACAGCTTTTCATACAACATTCAGCCAAACTTGTATGATTTTTTATGGAGATGGCTCCATATAGATTACATCACTCAGTTTTGCATAAAGACAACATCGCTCCACAAGAAACTGCTGTCATGTATATCTACATGTATGTAGACAAATAAAACTATCATGAATTTGACTTCAACATTTTCCCCAAAACAAAGCATTTCATTCACAGGCATATCAAGAATTACAACAAGAATCTTATGTCAAAACTCCACTCGCTACATGTAGCTCCTCTGTTCACTAACCTCGATTTACAGGGCATTTTCAAGTTTTGATGTAACATCTGCTCACAAGTAAATGGGACCACAGATGCACAGTATGCAAAATTTGAATCTGCTCAGTCGAGCTTCATTTCCTTTTTGGGGTCAAGTTGTGTCATTCAAGCTCAGTTCTTCCAGGAGGCATAGCCTGATGCTGCTAAAAGCAGCTCTTACGATTGAAAAAACACAACCGCAGTGCTAATCTTCTAATCACAACATAACCTGCCTCTGGTAGACATTCCTGACAAGTTCCATCCAGGCACTTCTAAAGTCGGGGGTCAAAGGTCAGCCACTGGGATCACTGAAACAAATCACTCTCTTCATTAACGCTACGGCTACAGAAAATGTCACTGGAAAGTAGCACATACCTCTGAGCGGTCATGTTGTGTCCAGATGGTCAAAGACAAACACAAAGACAACTAAACTAACAAAAGGCTTTCAGACAAAAGGAATACTCTGCTACAGAGAGGGAACCTGTTTAAGCCCCCCCTGCAAAAAACTTCAAGCTCTGATTCTTCTGTGCTTGAGACTTTTCACTTCTATTTTGACGCAAGAAACAAGTTTGAACAACTTATCACATTTCTGTTTTCTTTTTGGAAAAGTGCAAGTTTGGACTTTCACAAACACTCGGCAAGTTTTAACCACCTTTCAGTCAAATGTCAAGGACAGACACTGAGTATTAATGTGGAGGGGGAAAAAACCGAAAGCAGCTTACTTGGTTTGAGCAGAGCAACATCCCGTCTCAACATTACACAGTAATGAACTGGCAGCTCAATGGACTGCCTTAAAGGCTGTATACTCACCAGCCAGAGGAAGGTTTATCCCTACGGAACATGAACAGCAAGAACGCCACTCTGCTGTATGGCTTCTATGGCGAAGTATTCTATAGCATTCTATGCACAGTGGGGGGTACATTACAACCGGCCATTAACATCTTATATGCCACACTGTATGGCTTGCTACAACTAGTAATATCACATGCATTACTGCAGACTGGAAAAGAGTCTAACATTCCATTAAAATGAAATGAAGAACTAGATTGATGTGGTCTACTTAATTCACTGGCCTTTAGCAGAAAGGTCATCTGATAGGGCCATACCATTAAGATATGAAATGGATTCATTTTCGTGGTGCCTGGAGCTAGGCCATGAGGTTCTCTTCCACAGGCAAAGAGGGAACTAGTTCGGAATGTAAAACAGCATTTTGAATGATAATATGCAAGACCAAATGTAAGAATACAAACTCTGGGAATGGATTTTTTTCCAAGTGCTGCTGATGCAAAGAAAATGTAATTCACGGTTGTTTCTGTCTATACAGATAAACTGCAAAACACCTGTATATCAGAAAACACACTCCCATGGACTCTAGTCAATGCAGCTTTGTGGAAATATCTGCAAAGAGCAGGTCTATCAAGTTCCAGTTTCCTGACCTCGGTTCCAATCCCCAAGCAGATGGTATGAGGCTGTTTAACCTAGCACAGAGAAAATGCTTGACTCATCTCTGAGACGAGCCTGGAGGCTGGACATACTTTGCTGCTTAAAATACCCCCTATGATATGCAAATAAGTCAGCAAGAGGAAGAGGAATGCATAGCTATAGCTTCTATAGAAGAGGCTGGAAAAACTGACATTTCACATTTAATCCTCACTGACCCATGGGATAGGAAGATCTGCTTGTATGGTCAAATGAACATTGAAAGTCTTGCCCATATTTGCGCATATTGGAAAACGATGGCCACTTCATGTTGAGAAAACCATTGGTCCAATAGGGTTGCATTTTGAAACTTCAAATTGTAACTTTTTCGGCTAAGTTTACCCGAAACAAACACACACCACATTGTTAAGCAATGGGGTGTGAACTTTCAAGCATTTGGGGCGATTGGACATGGAACGACCAATTTTCCATTGTGGCAGTTGATTCTGTCTTCCTAAGATGTTTTTTTTTCTGGCATGTATCTTGCTCTGCTACTTGTAATTCTCAGTCTCTGAGTCGTTTGTTGGCTTACATGTACTGAAACATTTATACTTTTATACACAAAGTGCATGTAAATTAAATCCCAGAGTAATGGCATACTTCTTCAGCATTGCCATTTGCACAGGACAGTTTGGGAAGAATCATAAAACTGGCATACAATAAAGGAAGAGTGATTTACTTCAATTCTTATGGTTCGCCTTGTGTTAAATACTGCTCCAAAGCCCATAAACTTCATTCTTGATGATTTTACAGGATTTTGCTGAGAAAGGTTAATACAGGTATCTATTTTCAGCATTTTAAAAGAACTTGCAAATTGTGAAATCCAGAAGGAAGAGTATAACTCTGTGATGTACTGACAAGTAGGGTCCAAATTAATGTGTACATGTATGCAGAGAATGAGAATGTTTTCACCTAGTTTTCATGAAACTGTACACACAAATCATTCTGGCAACCAAGCAATCCTTGGATGGGAGAAATAAAGCATGATCTCATTGCCATAATCACAGGTTCTTGCTTGATGTCGTTGCACTGAAGTAAAACTCCAGAGACATTGTGTGTGTGTGTGTGTAGAAAATCCAGCAATATTTTATGGCCAAAAGGGTAAAAGACTGAGGAACTTTTGGACCTTGATATGAAAAAAATTGACAACTTACTTTTAAAACAGGCTAGACTGTTTTGCTTTTTGTTTTCAAACACATATAACTCTAAAAAAGATTTGACAATGAATTTTTATTTTCAAGTAACAGAAATACACCTTTGGCAATGCCACACGTGCATTAAAATGAGCAGCATTTTCTGAATGGGTGAATTAATATTTTGTTCAATTTTTTGTTATCTCTTGCCCAACTGTGGTTTTATTTTACGAGAAGCTGCCTTCAGCTACCACCAAATGAGAATCTGATATTTTTCATGAGAGATCTAGCCCCAAGCAGCCATAAAAATGAATCACTTTCTTCAATGCCGAATGTACAGTCCCAGAACAATCAGGAATATAACCCACACCAAACAGCGATATCAGTTACCAGCACTAAAGCTGTCTGATTTTTGAAAAAGTTAAAACTTAACATCTTTACTCCGAAAGCTCATTTTGATGCATCAATAGGAACAAAAAACCAAACCAAAGATTTCAGGATACATGATTACCTACAAAAAACTTCCAAAACTTAAAGACAAGAGGGAAATATGAATTACAAACGATAAGATTTGAAAAATGATTTCACTGACATTCCAGGAATTTTGCACATCATAGCAACACAAGAAATTCTTATACAGTATATCCAAATAGCCTCGAAGAACAACATTCTGAAGTAACAATGCTCAAAAACATCAACAGATCGACCATTAATACTTGACGAAAAAAAAAAGCTATAAATATGGCGTCTAAAAATAATAAAACATAAAACTTCATATGGAACTTTTGAGAGGGAATCCTGGACAACCTACCTTGTATGTGTCTCGGAAGCGGTCAATCTCTCGGCTGATTATATGTCGTTTGTCTTCCTCGATGTTGTTCAAATCCTGGATATTTTCCTGCAGGACGGTTTCAAAGCAAAATGGATCCATTAGGCTGGAAATCAATACTAGGAAGGCCACTGGAATGTATCAAGACACTGCAATTAATCATAGCATCTCTGACACTCTTGCTATAAATGTGCACACAATGCAGAACACATGTAAAACACGGACCTAATACAGAAATGGTATCAATTTTCATGAATTAAGGAAGTTCCTCTCGTTGAAAAGAATCCCCTTTTCCGAATAAAAATCATTAAACAGGCCCTCTTACCAATCAAGTTATCATCAATTTTCTATATGCACTTAGGCCATGTCCGAAACGGGCTTCCAGAGCTATGGCTAGATCTATTGTCTACACGTCTCCACACATTTCAAATGGAACAAAGACCTAGACCTACCTCTAGACAACAGATTCGGAGGCAGCCTTATCTAAATTTACAAAACACACAGCTGTGATAGGATGTGCTGAGGGGAACAGAACAAAAGGGTGGATTTGTTACATGTGTGGTTCAGGTTAATACAGTGCACCTGCCACTTCGTTGACTGCTAAATCCAAAGAAATGTGTCATTTCGGACACAGCTACATGAAGGTTAGAGCTGAGGCTATTTACTTGAAATGAGAATGACAAATTGTTCACATTTTCGACAGAGGAAGGAGGGAGAAGGAAATATCAGACATTACATGAACAGTAAAGAAAAGTTCCGAATCTGTCCTCTGTTTTGGCATACCTTTTTATTCTTCTTAGAATCTTTGCCATCTTTTTGATCTCTGGATTGTTGCTGGTCTTTGCTTTGGTCCTTGGACGTCTCTTCTGGACAAGCAAAAACAAGGGATGAAAAATCAGCCCTCAAAGTTATCTGAAACAAACATATCCTCAACAACAACAGAGATGCTTCAAATTTAGCTCTTTGGTTTTTCTGACACTGCACCCAGATCTAGAAAACTGGCCTTTGGAAATGATGCTGATGCAATATAAATATGTGGCTCGGTATGTATTAATGAGCATCTTCAGGTGAAATACATACTGCTAATACGTGTAGGATAAAAATCATTAAGCAAAATTGTAATTTAACCACCTTGTGTTTCCAAGCTACCACACTGGTATTATTTTCTACCATTTCCTACAAAGCAAAATACAAAACATCACTCAAGGAACATGACCAAGTTGTGGAACAGAAAAAGAAGCGTAATTTTTTTCTTTCAGTTGATGAAACAGAGATGAACATTTGCAAGTGTCTGGCATGGCTTCAAGGCCAGTTTCAGAAAGGAGCTGACGTTTTCTCCCCTTTGTGGTAAATGGAAGGAAGGCTCCCTTTAGACGATTTTGTTTTGTCTGAATAAATTTTTGGGAATGTACCGGTACACAATTGCAGGAAGTTCTGGTCAAGTAGTGAGCCAGCCTACCTTGTGGTTTGTTGAGGGCGTGTTTATAGTCATTGGTCAATCGGTCAATTTGACCTTTGATGTTAGCGTCTTCCGCTTGTGTCTCATCATCCAACTCCTCTGAACTCTGTAAAAAATTAAATGAACCTGTGTTCCTCATCCAGATGGCCTGAACGAGCCATCTACAATTTCTTCACATACTCCACCCAGAACGCATGCTGAATCCATATCATAACGTCACAATTTCAAGACATGTATTACAGTGATGTTTCAATCAGGATACCAGATATTGAGAAAAAGTACGCCTCGTCCGAATCACTTGGCTGTGGATTGAAATTACACACAACTCTATGGGAACTGGCCGCAGCCACTACCATAGACTTGTGTGTGTAATTTAAAGCCACAGTTATGTAACTTAGACAAGGCGTTACCTGTCCCTTCTCTGCAAGATACTCATCCAGCTGAATCCGGGTTTTAGCATCAACTTTGACCTGAACACAAGCAAACAAACAAACGATGGCACTTAACTCATTAGCGCTAGCAGTATTTCACAAGTACAAGTGAAACGTGTTGAACATTAAAAACATTACCGCTGCGAATGCTTAGACTTACAACATGAACATTTCACAGTTTTTCAAGAGCAAATGCTCATGTTCATTTTACTTTGAAAATGTTAATCTGAGACATGAAATTCATGCTACAATCCAAGGCACATATACAGGTAACACTGAACACTTTCAAAATGACATCTGAAAATATGAAAGAAATGACACATAAGCAGTAAGCTCCATCTCGTACAGATTGTACAGTTTTGCTAAATATTTCAAAAATGTCAGAAACAAATTACAAAAACTGGACCAATATTTCAGAAAATACGGACTGATCACAATTCATTACAATGTCTATTTCCAAAAGTGATCGAAAACAACCACAGCCTGGCGGAAGTGAAAGTACTAGTCATAAGAGCACTTGGCCGGCAGTGTAAAATCAGAAAATACGAAATTCAGGAATCTAATCAGGACAACAATATAAGAAAAACACGAAAATAATATGGTTCAAAAATTCCGACACTGCTAAGCATGTACATACTGATTTTAGATAAAGGTGAACTATTTGGGGACGGATTTGGACATGAGTTGATCCCACGCATAGGAGAAACCCATTTTGCACAGATCATTAGACACAGCGGCCACCTTGACTTAATGGTTTGACCACTCAAATTTCAAGTTCATCATGTTTTGTAAAAACCAAAATCTCAAAGTGGACCCCTACAGTTATGTGTACGACTAAGAATCCAAAATAAGGGTCTACTTACCAGAAGTTTCTTGTCTCCTAATTCTAAATCATGTAAGAGTCTGATGGCCCTAAGGCTGGCCTCGGGGGCACTGTACTCACAGAACCCAAAGGCCTGTAGTTTACCCGATGCTCCCTGGACCGTTTCCAACTTGATATGACGCCACATTTCTGCCAAGAAGAGGGAGAGTGTTTAGTGAAGGTAAATATATTCTGTCCTACCTTGGCACCAAAGTGAACATGGATATGTGATGACACAATAATTTTGTTTATATTGAGCAGATTCTTGTATTCTCCTGTGTAATTCATGATCCATAATTGAACCTTTATGACTTTGTTGACATCACGTACGTGACCATATTTGTTTTTACCTTTGCAGAATACGAACTGCACATCCCCAAAATAGTCATGTTTGTGATGCCGTGAAGCTATCTCCACTTATAGTGTACTTTGTGTACTTTTTATGAAGGGAAAACAGGAGGGGAAGACCTACGATATACGTATGTGAATTGACGTGGTCCCTGATGGGATTTGTGGAACTTGGCAAACTGAAAACTGACAAACAGACCCACGTCCATGTATCAGGGGTCCAATTTCGTGGGGGAAAAAAAGGGACCACAGGGCCAGTATCTAATAAAATTTATACGACCAGAACACGTGACAACACTGACACAAGCACTAAACAAAAGTGACTAGGAACTAATTTCTCCTTACACGTTCAATCTCAAAGTACATGAATGTACATGTACCTGTACATTTGTGCCTTCATCTCAAAGAAAATTAAATTTGTGCAATTCAATTTTGATGGAAATTTTGGAATGATCTAGATCAAGAAAAACCACTAGACTCCTAAGCTTTTGCCAGAATGGTTGCTACTGATGTTAAAATCACCGGCCTCGGTCCAGTGGGTCGTTCAAACCCCAATGCATGTTTATCCCTTGTGTTCTCTCCCCACTTACAGACAACATCGCACGGATGAGTGCGTCCGGGGCTCTCTCCGAGATGTTGCCCACAAAGACGGTGGTTTTGGGTTTGTCGCCGTTGGCCGCCTCCTGCTCCCCTGAGGGACTGGACGTGCCCTGCTGCTGTTGCTGCATCTGGGTCTGCTGTTGCATTGGCTGTTGAAAAAAAAAATTCCCTAAATTGATTTCTGTGATGATATCTGTGGATTTGGAATTCCTAAATGTCACATAGGGTATGTTGTGTGTGTTTTGTTATGAATGTTATTAAAAAAATGATATTTTGAACTACAACTGTTCCAATACTTTTTTGTTGAAATGATTGTAGGTATTATTGGTGATTGGGAAATGTTATTGTCAGTGGACAATAAATTCAGCTATTGAGTGATTAACAGAATGTTATGTTGGTTGCATCTTCACAAATATGAGAGTTTTACACATTTTTACAACACATGTACAACGACAAATTCACACAAACTTTGACCTGGTTGGGGCAAGTCACAGTAACATGTCTGGGTGTGTTTTCTTTTTCCATATTTTTGTGTGGTTTTCATCCCTTGCTTTCAACTCACTGTTTCTTTCAGAATGAAGTCTGGGTGTGGTACATGTTGCATACGCCCCTGTGAATGACACACAGACTATCACAACACTCTGTCCAACACACACAGAGGGCTCACAATGTGTAAAATATCCACGGCTTACCACAACCACTTGCTCTGAAACGATTAATTATTTCTTTGTCCAGTTTCACGGAGTAACAACAATTGGCCACAGGCTACATATATGGTACGTGTCAACTCAAATCTTCCTTGACGGGACTTTAAAGGTATGAGCACGACTTGAAGAGTTAAAAAAAACTACAAGAAGTGTGTGAGATGGCACTAACCAGCTGGAAGTTCTGTAACATTCACATGGATGGCCATCTCTTCCCTAAGCACCAAGTTGTTTCTTACTAGGAGACTTTCAGGATTCCCTTCAAAGTCCAGCTTCTGCACTAAACAAATGGCGTGTTCTTTGTACTTCAGCTCTCATGGGGCATCAAATGCCATATAAAGCATTGTAGCTGCAATCTACAAACCATCTCAACAGATGGACTTCCTTACCCCACTGGGACGCTCCTTTATGTACAACACATTTTATGCCCGTTGGATTGGGAAGGGTTATAGGAATGATGAACAAGAAGTTGAAACAATCTGGTAGAAGACTGGATCATGTCAACATGTCCACACTACCTGTGCCTTTGGAAATAGCACAACGGAAAACGTTCAAACCTGGTGCCACCGAAATTGCATCCTCTGGGTTCCAATTAAATCAATGCACTTACTGGGAACCTCTGTCCAGGTATGGGTGGTTGTGGAAGATTGGGTCTCATTCCAGGAGGCATCTGCAATGTTCAAAAATGTAGAAGAGGAAGTTTTTAAGACAGATATCCACAATATCCCCAACTTTTGAGATAGTATATTCACAGATATCCAAAACTTTGCTCTCAATCAGCTATCCCACAATTGCTAACACACAGTGCAAGTATTTACTATAAGAAAGCCAAGAAGAGATATTCACAATCAGATCTCCAAAATTTCTGAGAAGGAAAATTCACAATCACTGATTCCCAACTTTTGAGCTACATACCCCCAGTTATGAAGCACTATTCACAATCAGATGCATGTATCCATGCTTATGCATGAAACACAAAATGTGAGCAAAGACTTCTGACCATATGCTAGGGAATGAATTTATATGTGTCTTGCTTGTACTGTGAGTAAAGGAAGTCCTCCAAAATTTCTTGAAAATGTTACTTGGAGGGGTGGCTAGTGCCTCAAATCTTCAAAACCTCTGGCAATTCCTGTCATTATGTTGAGGCAGTGAGAATGGCATTCTTGAGCAGTGCGGTTGATTCAGAAGAATTGGGCTGAAGTTACGCACGAATGAGCAAGAACACAAGGTCTAACCCACGACCTTCACTCATGGCATCCTTCGCAATCAGCTATGCACTTTTGCCATTCACCCTCAATCCTCCAAAATCCTGCAAAACCGCCTGATGGATTTTGAAGGATTGAGGAGGGTTAGGGTTAATCTGGTTTAGGTCGACAGGGTAGCCACCGTTCAAGCTGGTAGTATGACCGTCAACTTGCCTTGGACATGGGAGGCTGTGGTAGGAGGCCCATCTGGGGATTCATTGGCATGCCTACAACAAAGACATGAATATTCATTACTTAATTTGAATAAACATTACCTTCTCACAAGTGTTCATTACTTATCTCATTGAGAAAATGGTTCCAACAGGCTTAAGTGAAACTTTTCTCGAGTTCATTTTTATAGTAATGGCTGTGGAACTATTCCAATCATGAAAAAATTCTTCCAGATTCATTGTGTGAATTTCGAAGGCGGCATTTTGAAGGCAGCACAGAATGTTTTAGGGAGAACAAAAACTTCCTTTTATAAAACAAAGAGGTTCTTGGTTGGAGACCAATTTATTTTGTGCCAAAAAAGCCACACTTTTTTCCTTTTATGTCATCCTATGTTAATTGCAGGTCATTTCACTGTCTCTTTGTGGTTTATGGCTCTAGAGAAATGGTTAACATGTTTACAGACCTGTACAGTCTGCCATTTGTTATTTGTACGTTAAATTCATTTGAGACAACAAAAGTACTCAACAGATAAAGAATGGGGCTTTACAACCAACCTTTTGATGTCTAAGCTGAGCTGCATTTGAGCTGAATGTTGTATACTCCAAGAAATACATCAGTTGCAGAGTCAGTTAGAATTGCACCCAAATTCAGCATCTGGGACACTCTCATACAGCCGATTTGCACACTGATACCACAATTTATGGCAACCATACAAGCGTGTGCATCATGCCACCCCCTGAATTAAAAACAAACTACTAATGGCAATTTCCAAAAATGGGTCTTGAGAGACACTGTTGAAAATGGCCTTTCTTCATTTCCTGCTGGCATGGAACCGGATGAAAATATGTTACCGTTCATTTGCCGCATCGGTACAAAAACCACATCAGGGACCATTTTCACAGTCTAATGGTCACTGATGTTTTAATATTTAGTTGCACTGCAGTTACAGAGACATATATCCAGGGAAACTTACCAGATGGCATGGGTCCAAAAGGAGGGAACTGATTCTGATTAACGCCAGCAGGCATTCTTGGACGGGCCATGAAGGGGTTACCGGGTGGGGGAAAGGACATCTTCAACAATCTCTTCAATAGCTTCTTTTTATACAACTGAAGGATAAGGAAGGAAATGATTTTTTGTTGGTCAAGCTAAATTTTGAAAAAGTGTGTACTTTCAAGATTTAAGTAGTGCGACAACATTTCAACTCGATGATCTTATTCCTGATATCCCTCAGGGTTGCTGTTTATAAACCTTCTTTTTGATGCCTTTTTGGATCCATCCTCAGTCATTTAAAATTCTTCAACTGGCTCTACCTAAACACTGGATGCTTTGTTATTATTTACAAAAGGTGATCCCTGGATAGGTGACTTCAATCCTTCAAAATCCCCCTACAATTCCTGTTATTGTCAAGGTAGTGCCAATGCTAAACAGGCAACAGCAGATGATTTGAAGTATTTTATCTACAGCCTAAAATTAGACATGGATGAACACTAAGGCATCCTTCAAGCTCAACCACAAATCTTTCCATACAGCCACAGTCCTCAAAAATCCTCCGCAAACCACTTGGCCGCTTTTGCAGGAATGATGAAGATTAGGGTTGGGGTCAAACTCTGTTGGACCGTAGCTGAGTTTGGTGCCCAAAACAAAAAAAGAATTCACAATGAGTGGTAAGAAAACAGTAAGTGTTGAAGAGGGAATTACAATGTATCTATGTACATAGTCATTCATGCTGAAGCCAAATTCATTACTAGCAATTTGCAAATATCTGTAATTTCTACCCACACATGCAGCACATGTTGAAAACGAGGGCTCATAAAATTTGAGCATCTTGGCCAATACAGCACTAAGCTAAACTAACAAAGCATCCGAGACGGTATAGTCACCAGGTCCCTAATTTTGCCGCCTAGGCCTTCAAGTATTGAGAAGCCTGATTGGTTTGCATAGTAAGTGGCGAAATGTGGGACCTGACAACTACACGGTCATGGACGTCAGCACTAGGTTAAACAGATGCTACAGAATGAACAGATGAGGGCTAGTGGTGAATAATATGCTACCATGCATGTCTACATAGGCCCTGTGTCATGTATATAGTCTGATAGTTGAGTCCCCTAACATGGCACACTTCGACGTTCACTTGACTTTCCTCACACAGCGTTGCCAAACCTTTCTTGAAAAACGTAAACCTCATTTGGTTAAAAACTGGTACCCCTTTCATGATAAAGGGTGTTGAACCTTTGTAAACACTTTCATTGTCATGAAATTATAATCCAAAACTGTCAACGTCTGGAAAGTGGGTTTAAATTCAGCTGAGTGTTCCCTGGCTGCCAAAAGTGGCACACTTCAAATAAAATATCAAAAATCCCACATAAACATGTACGCCATGCTTACTTTGCGGGAAATTTAGCACAACTCCACGCGTCGTGATTTATGAACAATCTTCATTCATCTAGTAGTACGCATTTGCACATGAGCGAAATGCATAGCAAGTGACCACCCATTAGCATGCAAGGAAGAGCTATGAACATGAATAAGTCACAGATAACTTACAGAATTTGGGCCGAGCTTTAAACTCAATGAAAATTAGCAGTTTTGGGGCCGAGTTTTCTTTACACTTGTGTGTTTTGAGCATAGCACCATGTCGTCCGTGCATGTGTAAAGGGCGGCTGGTTCCTATGCTTTTCGCGCATGCGCAAATGTGTACTACTAGATCATTCATGAACCACAGCAGAAATGGGTCCGAACATGGAGGAAGGAAGGGTCCGAGCATGGAGGAAGGAATGGTCCGAGATGGGTTCGAGTCTGTCGTGGGTCCGAGTTGGTATTGGGTCCGAGTTGGTTTGGGTCCCAGTTGACTCAAAACCTTATTTTGGAGGTGAATTCGGAAGATTTCGATTCGAAGAATGAGCTATTTTGAGTGAAATGAATAAATGGAACAAAGACCTATTGAAGGTATGCCTACTTCACCCGACCATAAGCCTAATCACAAATACTGCATGGGTGATTTTGCACTATTGTAGAAAGGCATTGTGAGAAGGAAAAAAGGACGATGTTTGCTTCTTTTTCCTTCCCACAATGCCTTTCTACCATTGTGTAAAATCACCCATGCAGTATGTACGATAAGGCTTATGTCCAAATGTTGCTTTAGTCACTTCCCCCTATTTCCACGTCACCCCTAGCCACTTAGCCCCATCCCCACTTCGCCTCATTTCCACTTTGCCGTCCGTGCTCGAGTAAGTGGATGGGGCGAAGTGGTTAGGGGCGAAGTGGAAATGGGTCGAAGTGGAAATGGGGCGAAGTTACCGACACCCCAAATGTTAGGCCTAACCATTATTCGGCCGAGCAGGCCCACTTTTGACAAATCATTTTAACCGTTATAGATTCTAAAATATTTCCACTGATCTCATAAAAACACGTTAGAATTCAGCATAAAACAGGTGACCAAAGAACTCACTTTATGTTAACCACTTCTTCCAACGTGACCAGCGCAAGCCTTCAGGTATACATGTGTGCGCTGTACGTACGCACATATACATCAAGATGGCGCACATCGATCGCACGGTACGGTACATGTACAGTACAGTACGCGCGTTCATTTCGCGTAGGTTATTTCGTGGCGTTTCCCCACAAGGCTGCATACAGCGCCCTCTACCGCATACAGATGATCGCGATTTCGACTTGTATAGTTGTGAGTTGTATAGGCCCTACGCGCCCTTAAAACAGTGCCGCCTGGTGACTCTAATAAGAGGTTGGCTTGACGTTTTCACTGGAAATTCAATATTGTGGCCGGAACTTCAGTTTTCTTTTCAATTTAATAAGGGTTAGTCGTACAAATTTTCTTTATTTGCCCTCCCCCAAATAGTCGTAAAGCTGAGCGCTCACCTCTGAACGTAGCCGCCAGCATCTAGGCCTGTGCAAAACAGGTCCAACAGGTGGGAGGTTTTCGTGAACGAAATACCCCGAGTTGGAAACCGTAAGTCCCAAATTAGAGACTTATAGAAAATCTCGATGATTGGTTTCACTTATGGTACCTCTTTTGTAAATAACCCGTGGGATCACAAAATAACGATGAGCTCCCGTGGAAATATAGCGATTTAGTGGAACGCACTTGAATATGGGCGATTCACAATAGTGCGCCTGCAGGAGTTTGCAACGCGTTGGCCAATCACGATGGGCAAAGTGTGCGTTTGGAAAGGAATTGCCCATACTGAGGCTGACCGGGGAGTACGTCAAAACCGACTTTTGTCTCCGTCAGGATTCGTGTCTGATATCTCTGGCCTCTGTACGCTTCCGTACTAAAGTAGGTAATACAGGTATGTTTTATTTGGTTTGGTTTGTTTTCAAATGAGGTTTGCTTCCTTTCTATAATTTTAGTTTGTATAGGTTTAGAGGAAAAAATTACCTGAGCTACCTGCTGCCAACATAAGTAATCCCTTTTTATCCTGATGAGAATTTTTTGAGGGGGATGTCACAAATTGAATTCAATTCAAGTTATTGACGGTGATTTTGTGTGTGAGGCACTTTACTCTTTTTCTTAATGTAACGGATCTTTGCTATCAAGCGAGCGCTTGGTTCTGTCGGCACGAGGTGCTCTTAGAATGGAATCAGGCATCGTTCCGTCACTAGGTAGCGTGGTAACTGTGCGTGCCTCCGGCCTCCCTGCCCTAGGTGCCACGCTGATAAATGTATCCTGCTAAAACAAACCGGACACCTGCTTTTCATTTTAACCCCAAACCAGTTCTGATTCTTTATTTCAATGATTTCCACTCAACTAATACTGTATTAATCTCAGTCCCTGTAATTAATATCAGAGCATTAGTCATTCTAAATCCCCTCCCCTTTAACTGTGATTAGACTGTGCAAACCTTCCGTAATCCATGGGGCCAATTTCATAGAGCTGCTTAAAGCACAAAATTTGCTTAAGCCCGAGAAAACCTTGCTTGATAAATCAGGTAACCTGCCAAAGCTCTATGTGATGTATGTTGTTTGGGAATTGTGTTTAGCTGTCTTTTGGTTAGCATGACAATCAGATAGAGATTGAGCTGGTAACCTTTGTTTTTTAAGCAAGGTTTTTTGCGCTTAAGCAGCTCTACGAAATTGGCCCCAGTTGGCTGCAGATTTTGTGAAGCGTGATCACTGCACTGCTGAGTCACAACAGCGCGCACGGGCAATCGTTTTTCCACCAGCGAGAAAGGTGAAACGAGCAATAGAGCCTTCGCGCCTACTTTATAAAACAGTGGTACCTTAAACAGAGGACGGCCCGACTTCGTCAAATCATCCCCCACCGAACAAAACCAAACGCTCCTGGGTTCGTAAAAAGAACAAAACAAGATTTGCGAAACCCAACATACAATTCAAAAGTTGATTAATACATTTTTAACAGTAAAGGCAGTATGAAGAAATACAGAACACATAAAATTCTAAAACGTTGAAATGCTGAAGCTACAAAACTTACTCAACCAACTAGTGCTCTAGTCAACTCCTTAAATTTCTCATTTACATTTCCTTCGATACATACATTTCTAAAGGGTATGTTTGGCAACAAGTAATATTCTGAAAATTCAAGATTTCATGTCAAACCTCTCTCTGTGTTACCAGTTGCTTTCCGTATCAAGTAAAGCACAGTATATACGATCAATAATTAATTAACTAAAACATTAATCAAATGATTGATAAAACATTCAGGATGTTTAAATTGTCTCTGATTAGTATTTTGTGCACAGATCACGTAGGCCTAATGTAGTGTCCAACTCAAATTTGTCGTTCTAATCCCTTTTGGAATTACTCAGAATTTGAACTTTTTCAAAGACTATTAGGATTCAATAATGATTCAATTCTTATTTGCCAAGGACCAATAAAAATGCGATTAATGTTCATGTTAACTTCTTAGATGCATGGTTTTCTTCGTAGTCATGTGCCAAATCCGCAACGGCACCGTCTCCAAGACGAAGGCTAAGTCACTGCCGACAAATTTCTGAAAGTTGGCTTTGGTGGCCAGACTACTGACGATGCTGCTGAATTCCTCTAGCACTTTGACGTTGCCCATGCTCATCATCTCTAATGAGATTATCCCGTGCATCAAGGCAGCAAGAAGGTCCCTGCTGAGAAGGTCCCTGCTGTTCTGCCATAGTCGTATGGCAGCCGGGCCCTCCCTCTGCATCTTCTTGGAGCCTACCTACCAGTATGAAAACTTACACTTATCGAAATATTCGGCCATATCACCATCGGGGAAGAAACCGTCGTTTCGCGGTATTTCCGTCGGTGCTATTGCTGTTTAGGCAGCCCACAGCTTGTTGCTTAGAGTGAGCTCCTCCAAACCAAGTGGTGGCCAGGACGTCGTACCTGTCAACCCAACACTGATCTGGAGCCCAGAAACGGAATTCCGTCCTCGGTGTCCTGCTGGCAGCATGGAGGATACCATCCATACCGTTTCAAGCGCTCTTCAATGGTCTGCTGCTCCGGTGGAGCTGTTGCGTTAGGGTCATTCGTGATCACCTGGCATCTGGATTCTCTAGCAGCTGTTTGAGGGCTGTCCGGTGACTGAGTGCCGGTATCCATACTCACAGGCATGGATGTTTGAACCTCTTTAGAAGGTATCTCGGATTGCTTCCTCACATTCAGGAAATACTGCCCCGATTCTATGTCACGGGGATGGGTACCGTATTTGTCTGGCAGTATCATGCGGAACAGCCGCATAACTTCAGGACTGTGGGGGTACTTGGTCTTCCATTACAAGTCGTTCGCGGGTATCCTCATTCAATCGAGTGAGCAGGACAACGAGGGGCCTTGGCTGTTCCTACGCCAAACGACGGTCTCAGAAGAAATTGGTAGAGACCTTGTTGATCATACGTCCTGTATACGAGTTTCACTACAGGGGCACGACTCTCCTTGAAGAAAACATTATGGAGAGTCAGGTTACTGACGAATTCCTGCCCACCTGCAGAATAGTCGGCCGGTTTTTCGGCGTAGGACTTCTTCACATTGGATTCACTAAATGAATGGTATGTTGGAGGTAGTCCCGGTGTAAATGGCTGACCAACCGGTTTTCCCTCCTGCCAGAGAAAAGAACCTTCTAAGCTACTCCAAGCATGTCTCTGGTAGCTCCTGGTGTCGGTGTTTTCTGAGACGGGGAGCCCTTGTAATTACAGATATCAGGCATGGCTTCTTGGCAGGAGGATCCAGCCCAGCCGGTTCGACGTGGTGCACTTCTTCAGCAAAGTTGTCGCCTGTTTCATCTGTCAACGTGAGTGAGGCTTCCTGGCACTAGGCAATCACACACTCATCTGACGGCAAGAGATCGTCAATCTGGCTGTTCATACCAGGTGGAATGTCTTTCTGAACGCTTTGTCTCTTCCGTCATTCTTCCGTGGCATTGCTGGCATCGGCTACAATCTCTGGGGTCCAGTTTGTTGGGTCGTGGGTATGGCCATTGCTCCGGATTCCTGGCGAACGAATAGGCCACGTAGAGCTGGGCAAAGCAACCATTTGTTGCCTCATGTCGGTATGCTTGATATGACGGCCTGTTGAAGTTCCATAGTTGTTTCACACCAGGGACACACAGTGACTGCTGCCGATGTAGGTTGGTAAGATGAGTCCTCGTGAGTGTGAGGGTGCAGCTCTCAAACTCTCAGCCCTGGAATTGGCATCGCTAGAGCCCTCCCTCCTTTTTCCAATGACAGCGAAAGGTCACAACTGCTTTTCTTGCCCAAAGGTCGCTTGCAACAGGTAGGCCTACTCTGCAAGAACTAAACACAAAGTCGATGGGAATCATCAGTGCAACTCAATGCCATCGGCCCCTTAGTTGACTATCGAGTTGGTGCAAACACATAGATTGTACTTATCACATCCTTCAACGCAGATTAATATTGTTTCCTTATTTAGGATTCTATAACGTTAGCGTTACATGCGCATTTCCAACCACCCCGGTATCAATCCATCTTCGATGCCTGATTTATCAGCTGGACAAGCAATCAGCAAAGTCTTACTCACAACTTATTTCAGGTTTATAATCCTTTGTCTGGATCAACACTAATCTCCTCTTCACAGTTATTGAAAGACAACAATGACAACATTAACGTACACAATACTACAACGTACATGTACATCTCTGTACAGCTCTTTTGGGCCGACCCCAACAGAGGTAACACGGCCATCACCTTACCTTACCCCGTCTTCACGGCAAGGTGTTAATTAAGGAGGAACAAAGCAGGCTGAACTTCGTTCTCCGAATCTGGCAAACATGTGGACCACAGCTAAACGCGTGTTTGTGCGGCACCCGTGTAACACAGTAAAAAGTGATCAGTCCCTCAAGTGGTACACTGCTTCGATCGTAAGATGAAAGTATAGACGTGTATTTGCCTGTCTCATGACTAAGAATGAATCCTGATGCGCTTGTTTTCTTCCGTAGCAATAGCTGATCTATTTACGTTCCTTATACTACTGTGGCGGATTTGCAGCTTTGTATGGCTTGAACTATTCAAATGCACTGCACTTTGGGGTTTGCTGGAGGGTGCTTCTGCACCCGAGATAAGATAAGGTCCAGTCCATTTGGGTGTGAGTTTTGAACACACGCCACGTATTCTCGATGGGTCATACAACCATACTGGTTGCCCCTGCCTTAACGTCTCCTTATCAGCCTTCAGCTGATTATATTTTTTATCCTGGTACTGGGCACTCTTGTGCAGCTTGATGTGCTTTTTGCAATTTCGCTCTTAGATTATCAACATAACCTTGGGATGTAGGTTTGCGGGTACACCATGTAATATTCTCTTTTGGGAAGAGGTGTGGTTCTGAGAAGAACCGGTGAGTGTTTCAGAACCACACCTCTTCCCAAAAGAGAATATTACATGGTGTACCCGCAAACCTACATCCTATGTACTTCCACCATGCAAAGCTTCAAATCTTACTCAACATAACCTTCATAGTCTTCCACATCTGACTCACTGGATCTTTCCTCTGCGGGCGAAGCTACCACTGCTTCAAGGGGCAGAGTTAAATTTCTCCTCAACATCATCTCATTTTGGAGTTTGTCAGTAGTCTCATGCACAGTGGTATGGTAGGCCATCATAACGGATGGTAGAGATTCATCCCACTTTCTTTGGTCATCTTCTGCATACTTTCTCAACATAGAAAGCAACGTTCGAGTATAACGCTCCGCCATACCATCACTTTGTGGATGAAACGGGGTCGCGCTTGTCTTCTCCATGCCGAACAATTTACACACAGCCTTCAAATACACAAGACTCAAAGTTACGACGTTGGTCGCTGTGTATCTCGTCCATTGCCGAACCCACACAACAATTCTTTCACCAGTTGATGGGCTATAGTTACTGCTTCTTGGTCCAGGATCCCGAACATCTCTGTCCATGAGGTGAAGTAGTCGGCTACCATCATGATATAACGATTTCCATGATCAGGCTCTTGAGGGGGCCCTAGTATATACTTATCATGGGCAATGCGCCCATTCTCTCCTCAACCCTGTATTGTTAGAGTCTCGCTCTCTCTTGCTTTTATGGAGGCATCTTAGAGGCACACTGGTCGCACTGCTTACAGTATTTTCTTACGTCCACCTTTCATTCTCACTGGCTCTTCGTGGAAACGGTGTTGGCTCAGGTCTAAACGTCTTTTCCGCTGTTTCCTTAAAGGTACCGTCCACCATTTATAATAGTAATTGTCGGTGTATGTTGTTTTGAGATGACAAAATTATTCAAAATCTAAAGAAGGGTGCCTAAGGACATTCCGTTACGTGATGAAGTTTCAGCCCAGTATGTTTCAAGAAAAGCTGTATTTCAGGATTTCCGTTGCAGATCAAAAGTTGCTGAGTCATATTTTGAAACTGACGCCTGAATTCAGAGTCGGAGTACGATCTCACATTCATTCAGTTGTTGTTGGGTGCTTTACCCCCTCCGGACGGCATAAAAAATTGTGTCAATTGAAGCACCATTTCCCCATAGTTTATTGGTTATATATTGATGAACATAATGTCAACAACTGTTCACCGTTTGCAGCGCAGTTATTTTTCTTAGCAGGACTTGAGGTTATGTGTGGTGGGCATACTAAACACGAAGAAAAATATTCAAGCACTTGTCCTACTATTTTGATGCTGGATGACGAAGCGCAGGAATTTGGTCTTGGGAGGATGTCATTTGCCCACAGAGGGTGAGATTGTGTTGGGGTCAAGACGGACAAAGCCTGTGGATACAATGGTGAAAAGGGGAAAAGACATCGGGACTAACCATATTTTTGCCTTTTAATTCTGAGTGAAGGGGTCTGCGAAATGATGTTCAAGTGTCTCCGTCTTTAGGGTATATAGAACAGTCTAGAATTTTCTTGAAGCGTGTAATTACCCGGGTTAGAAGAGTCATAAGGCTTGTATATACTTCCATTGCTAAAGTTCTATCTTTGGCTTTATACCTAAGCCAATTGTGACATTAGATCCTTTTAAAGTTTTTATAGGCATGTTACAGACATGTTAGTGAACCATAAATCCAACAATCTCAACTTGAGGTTTCACATATTTGGGCACTTAATCCCTGCTGAAATTCTTTAACAAATTTAATCAGTTGTGTCCACTGTTGCTTCCAAGTCAATAACCTTTGATTTTGTTTACAACCATACCGACTTTGTGTTGTCATCAAGCAAAATGATAATTTCATTTTAACAGGCTGTTTGAGTAGGAAAAGATATTTCCTTTCTGGATTAACTCTATTGCTGCTATAAACTCTATTTTTAGGTTTCCAAATAGTGCTATTCATGCAACAGATATCAGGAAAGGCACTACTGAATAGAGTGTATACTTTAGAAAAAGAGTGTCCACTTTCTGCAGTTCAGGGGTTATATCGCCCTGAATTATTTTCTGACTGTTCGAGGTTAATTTATCTTTGAATGGTTAGGCCAGCACCACCCAATCTTGAGCCAACATGTATGGCCTATCTTTAGGCCCTATTATCACGACACAAACACAAGTCGAGAAACCTACATGGTCGAGAAAATCCTCAAACCTTGTTGCCTAGGTCCCCTTTGATATTGTGGAGGACAAAGTCCTGATACCCGGCTTTTAGTTCTCAAAGGCATTTGTTTTCATTTGCCCACAGTACCCTGTCTGCCACGAATCACTGTTGCCTGTGTCTATTTCGGCAAAGGGAGCGAATACTTGACTGCCGCAGGTTCCACACCGCCAGCAGCGCGCCAGTCCATGTCTTCCTCGGTCGATCTTTGCCAAAACTCATCCTGGGAGCGGGAGTGACTCGAATCGAACCACACCGACATGCTGTGCTGCGCCCAGGCTGCCTCGTGCTGGTTCCCCGCTTGGGTGCTCATTTCCAGGCAACGTTGTAGCTCAATTCTGGCTGCCCGCCGACTGCCATTCAGTTGGCGCATGTAGGCCTTGAGGTGATGCAGACGGGGCAGTAGTCCAGGGTATCGAGTGATATCAGACTTCAGAGCCTTCATAGTCTGTTAATTGCAATTATAGTAAATGGACTGGTTATCATAATAATGTCCAACAGTAGTGATGACACGGCAAACTACAAGCAGAAAAGTTGCAGCAATATTACCATCATTGAGAGCGGGGGTGAGGCGTTGCACTCCCACTAACATCATTGATGTTACCTCTCAGCATGACATCAAGGTTTTGCTCATGAATATGAAGAATTCATTAGCTAAAACAGGACAGCAAAATCCCTTGGAAGTTATTAAAACGAGGTTTATCAGACACAAAGGTGCACTTTAAAGGTCTGTATTTTAAAATGGCCTGTGCATATTTTTTCATGACGCACGACAATAACCTCTGTAAAAGGTCACACAATCATTTTTACTGTTTTTATTAGAGTAACCACTTTTCCAGTGCTGGTTTGTCTATAAACCTAAAGAGCAGTTATTCGACAAGTAGGCCTACGATCGGTGCCATGGTTGATGGTGAAATTCATGAAAGCTTCTCACCCTTTTCAATTTGCTCTTAACCTTAGCCGTATCTCTGCCAGCCTTGATTGTATGACAGTAACTCAGTAGGCGGCATTCTAGGATCTTGAAACCTGTCCTGACTGCCATGAAGGTGGGCAGACGATGAGAGGGCAGACTTTCCTCACTCCTAGCCAACCACTGCTGAGCAAGATCCACGCAGTCCTTCCGCATGTACCTAGGATGGCATACGATGCTAACACTGACACTTCTTACCCTTATAATTGTGTTTAAGGTCCTAAAATGTTGCCCCTGTTCATCAGGCCAATAACATTGCTAAAACCACCTCAGCTCTCCGGGGAGTTTATAGCTCAACGCTGCCATCTCTGGTGATAACGGCTAGTCAAACACATTAATCATGGTTGCCCGCCCTCACATGCACCAGAACTAGCTTTCTTAAATTCTGTACTCCCCTAAACCTGCCCTAGGAATGCTACCGTGTAGTCACTATTGAATTCATTTTAGGAAAAATTCAACCCCACGTTTAAACAAAATGAGACAATTCATGGTTACTGACAATCACAGCTTTGAAGCACGCCCTGTCTCTATCAGGTTCAAATTTAATCAAATCATCCGATAACTCCCTTGACGGTTATTAACCTAAACATTTCCTCTTATGGTCACTGCCTTGGGAAAAAACGAAGCCATTGTAGAGCATTATATGGATTTTAAGTAAATTTGTTGAAGAAAATACATTGTAATTCAGAGGCCGCTTTGAAGCTTCAAAGGCTAAGAACGTACCTACCATAATGACAGTGAGGCCATTAGATAACATCTTGACGTGGTATCAGAGGCATAAGCTGGATCGTGTGATACCTGGCTACAGAAGGTAACACATGCCTCGTGGGTCTCCAGTGCAAATCCTAACCGAGTAAAGCACATTAAATGGGAACGAAGTTCATGCAAGGTCTACAAACTGAGCTAGTCTGGGGCCAAGTTGTCTCATACATTTTGATATCACTGTTTAAGTTGGGTTGCCACTACGTAAATTTTGACAGTTTTGGGTGCGGCAAGCACAAAATGACATTTATTGCATATCAAAAGTAATCAGGCATTTGGAGAAAGCGAAGAGGAGAGCTTTTACTTTAATTATAATCTTATTGTTTTAATTTTGAATAAAATTCTTTTTATAATAATTCAGTTAAAATGTCTATTTTGGTGATTTTTTATTGAGATAAAGTACCTGCTTCTAGGATGAGGTCTAGGCAACCGCAGTAATACGCTCCACGGGCCTTAAAGTCCTCTTCCTCGCTAGCTGCGTAAGAGAGCTTACCCAACATCTCCACACAAGATGCCAGCCTATATTGCAGACGTGAAAATATTGGTGAAACCGTCGAATTGCTTTCAGACGACTTCGGCAGCAAGAGATTGACGAGGGTGGTTTTTGGTTTAGAGCTATTTGGATGGGTGACTGCATGAGTAGTTTCAATAATATCTACAAATGACACTTTAATTATTCAATATTAACGTACGAGGCACTTAAAGACCATATCCCAAATTAAGATTCAGTCGTACAAGCAAGTTAAATGCTAACGTGTGGTCATCAGTGGCGAATCCAGCTTTTGGTGGGGGGGGGGGAATTCAAAAGCAAATGCACTTTCAGGCTCATTCAACATAATAATGAAGTTCAAAAAATATAGCCTGCTTATTTGGTAAATAGATATACCAATTACTTTCTTTCTTATTGACCTATGAAGTAATCTCAGTTAAAAAACACATTTTAAAAAATAAAAAATGAAAAGATTTGTCGGGGGGCACGGTGCCCCCCCCCCCCCGCTGGATACGCCACTGGTGGTCATGTCCTTTTATGGGCATTTATGGGCACCGTACCAATGAAGTGACCTTTTATGACAACACAAAAGTTTTTGGACATTTTCGTGGCTTACATCTTGTGGATGCACGGCAACGTAAATAAATTCAGGCTGTATTGTACCGATAGAGAAAGCTTTTGTTAAGACCTAAAGCAAAACAACAAGCCATAAGACAAAAATGCACCCAGTCTTTCGTCATTCAACACGGCACTAAAAACATATTATTTTCGTTAAGTTTTTAAGTAAATTCTTCAAGTGATTTAGATTTTAATCTATGTATAGTTTGCTTATGAATGAATGTGTATATTTAAGTACTCGTATTGGTGTTTTAAAGGGCTCTATTGTATCTTTAGATTTGGTTTTTATCCTCTATAGCGCATTGAGCTCGCCTTGTGATGTAATGTGCTTCATGAGAATAAATTATTATCATTACTGTAACACTCTCACCTGCCAGCAAGAAGCAGCGCGTTTGCCAAGAGAGGCAGCGTTTTAATCTGAAGATTGATGTCGTGAATCTTTTCCGATATCTTGAGTGCACTGTAACCTGTCATGGAGAAATCAAAAATAGTTTTGGCACAGAAGAGATATTAACAAACTGTTCAGAGACTGGGTGTGACGTAGTCATGTTAAAGCGGATTACCGGGCGATGAACCGAACTGTGTTTAGAAATAAAGTTCACAATTTTAAAAAATATTATTCCTAAATATCATTGGTAGTTTCAGCACACTGATTGGTCCAGATCCCGTCACGTGGTAATTTAAAGCACCGACAACACTGTGGAAAGTGTTTAACACGTACCAGTCAGCAGGGTGGACCCTTAAATCCGCAAACATAAATCCCGAACTCAGACAAAATGTCAGATCCTCCAAAAAAGACGAATCGCTTTTCTTGGAGTGCATGGGCGAAGTAAGAAATTTACAAACATGTTTCACTTTGTTTCTTGATATAGTGTTATCTAAATTCGTCTTGAAACGCATCAAGGAGCAATTATGTCTTTATTGTTTGGATCAGATCAGCAAAATATCTGCTGCTAGCATGACTAACTCTGACCAAACTGAAGAAAAAAGGCGTACCTCTCAGTGAAATTGTTGTCACAGTGTTAAAGCGTGCAGCCTTGAAATTGGCGACTTTATATGCTTTGTAATACTGCTGTGTGTGTGTGTGTCTGTAAGTCGACTTTTGATGAGAAGGTGTGTCTGAACATGACAATGAGCGTGCATGGAAACATATATTTTTTTAATTTAACATGGAGGAAATCAAATCGAAACTGGGCCAATCATATTTCCAGGATGTTGAGTTGGACATTCTCCCTGAATTTTGCACTTTTGCTTCTTTGTATTAAATCACTGAATGTCACAAATCTCAAGTTGCCTAGTATGCACTTACGGAATAGTTTGTCGACTGGGTGTGATCCATATTGGCGTTCATTCTATCTGCATTTTTATTTTCAACTAGAGTCAAATCGTCATTGCGTGACAATCAAATGAAACGACTTTTTTCACAGCATGCTGTTAAAGGGTCCATGAAGACATCCGTGGACAAACTGTTGATTAATTGTTCTAAATGTTCACTGCTATGCCAATGAAACGATAGGGGATGTAAAAATGGAACACAATTCCCTTTGCTGTTGTTCATTTTACTGACCCCTCAAATGAATACTTAATCCTGACAAATGATGGCGTTATGAGTGACGTACATGTGATAACCTAAATGATAGTCAAGCACCCTTTCGGTTCGTATAGACCCGAGGGGAACATCGACATTAGACACTTACGTGCCCGCGTAAACTGTTCAAACGTAAAATGTACAATTCCATGTATACGATGCCCACGCTCTCGGTAAAAGCATGTGCATATGCGGTAGAGCCAACGTATGAGAAATTGCATAAGGTATTGAAACGCATCTTTGTTGTTCGCGTTTCATGAAGTTCCTCGTCGTCTTTTACAGGTTTCTTTTTTTATTTATTTTTTAATTTTTTTTTATTTCTCATAGATCGGAAAACGAGTTTTACGTGTTCGGAAAAAACACTTTGACTCGAAATGCGCACTGCGCAGTTTAGAGCTCTCTGTCGGTCCTAACCATTTGCCCGGGTCAGTCTAACTAAATTTCGCTTTTGTTGGAAGGTTCTTCAGGCTTTTACAATCTTTAACAGCAGGAAGCGGCAACAAATCTGATCGGAATGATCTGTTAACCACCAAAAATTGGACTGAATTTTCCAAACTTGACCTGAGATATGCATGCATTGACGCGCTAGAGCACACTATAGCGGCGCGCGGCGATGTCTTCTCAAATGTATACATCACAGATGTGCAAATCTTCTATGTTAATGAGATACCTTTAATCAAATACCTTTTACATTCTGGATATCGTTTAAAACCTACAATTTCCTTTTTTAACAATTAAAAACCCCTTTTCAGGGAACCTTTAAATGTTTATACAACAATGAAGTATTGGGTTGGAGATACAATTTCCATCCAGGTGTTTGTTGCCTCTCAGAGGATATACAAATTCATTATTATGAACTGAAAGGAGCTGATCTAAATAAAAGTCAACTGGATTTGATGTTGAATCTAGCTGCTCCCACAACAGTTATTACTGCCCAACAGCGCATGAGAAAATACCGTGGGTACTAATGATACGACAATTTACGCAGTTAACCATGCAAATGGTTAACTGCGTAAATTGTATGTGTAATGTATATGTATGTGTCTGATACCAAAAGAAATGAAGGAAAGTTTGAAAGATGGCCAAATCGAATTTTTTTCCAATCTATAATGAAAAGCGATGAACTGGAAAGTTTTGCCAAGAGAAATGGGGCCTACCTGTATCAATTGCACCCTGTACATAGCCATTACTAAGCCGAATTCCCGTACTGACAGCGTATAGGTGACCTATGGTAATGAGGTCATCTGGGCCGACTCCAATTGGTGACTCGATGCATCTGACCAAACAAAGTCAACCGAAAAAATAAGTGTTGTGATTGGACTGAGTTAAGTTCTGAAGGGGCACTACAGTCATTTCAAATATGGACAAGTGCGGCGCAGCACGGTAATAGTTTCCTTATTTTCCTGGGGAGTCTCCTTCGGAAACGTATATTTATTTCGTAATGCTGGAGAGTTGGAAAATCTCTTTCAATGGACATTCAACACCACAGTTTTGTCTGCCTATAGCAGTTTCGTATTCCGTCTCTTACATTTCGTAGCGAACAGCAAGTCTTACCTCCGCATTGCAATCTGCTCGTAACGGCGGCCCATTTCTGTCCACTGCTGCATCTGACAGCATAGAATCATGTTGCTGTATGCGCTGATGAGCTTTGAAAAAGTAAGAAGGGAAATTCAACCTGAGTTTTCAAGGATAGCTTTGATGCAGACAACTGTATGAGTTTCATATTTTGCCGCTCTCAGCAAGAGCTACGATCAGTGAATCATAGCGATTCATAAAGATTTTCGTGAGACCGAGGACATTTATATCACACCTCTCGCTGGTGCTTAATCCTGGTTGGTTAAAAAAAGGTCAGGTGGCGCTCACTGATATAGGCTGGTTCATGAAATATGCGCACGCGTTATTGCCTCAGTATACTTGAGTATATGAGTAAAACGTGGTGAGTTAAGTATAAATGAGTATTATATTCTCATTTTAACTCCCTCTTGATGTTGCTAATGCTCATCATGAAACCGAAAACTGAAAGTTTCTTATCTATTAAACTTTTATGTTAGACAGAGGTTTGTAATGGAAAATGAAAATACCGGCATAATTCGGCCAATAGTTCATGTATATGGCCCTTGGGTACTGTTAGTGACCAGAATAAGACCCTTTCCCTTGGCCTTTGACTAAGACTGTTGCTTTAAAGAAAAGCAAGAAATTTACGTTCTGGGATTGTGGTATAGCTACCGTATGATTTGATACGACTAGACTTGACCAACAAATCCTGTTGCACCCATATGCCATCCTGATTAATACCCTTGTAATTATTACCTCGTCGAGGTCATCATCAGCATTTTCGGCGAGATTGACTTGTTGGAGGGCCGCTAGGAGACACCGTAGAGCGTCCTGCTGCCGATCGTATGAGTGCCACATGTGTGACAGGCAGCGGGCCTGCTCCAAATATTTCTCACGTTTGCTATCAGTAAATGAAACTTTAACTTTTCACAACACAATAAATTTTTAAAATTTAAATTAGATTTCTCACACCGTAAACGACTGCACTGCAAAATTCCATAGGGACGCTTTATGTTGGCACAATGGTTCTAATAGTGAAAATAGTTCTGAGCGGTACCGATAAGTTTACAAGGTCTTTTATAACACAAAGTTTCGAGTCAAAACTTTGCGTCAAAACATCACAAAGTAATTAAAAAGGTTTCACAGTTTAGTTTCAGACTTACGACGGATTTCCGAAGGTGCGTTCCGGAAACCAAATGTGGAAGAGCTGGCGAAATCCTGCACTGAATAATTTCAGATGCGCGCCAAATTTGGAAGATGGCTGTCGGTTGCCAAGGAGCCTTAGTGATTTGTGGAAGTGGGGCATAGACTCGTCCAGTCGATTCATTTTGAATAAAGCCTGTTTAGCAATGATAAACAGATCAAGGATCTGATGGGATGAGTAAACAACAGACAACATACTGCCCAGTGTTGGGTTGAGTTTTACTAGATGTCAAAATCTGTCAAGCAATTAGGCAATAGATTCGTTTGACAGAACTGTCAATTCTAATAGCAGAATTTTTAAGGGGTTTTTAGAGTGAAAGGAGTGCGTTCAATTAAAGATGCGGGTGCACAATATCGAATAAGCCCGATTTTCCAAATAATTATTATTCATTCACATTTCTTTCACACTCTGCATAGATACAATTACAGACATTAGGAGCGAAATATATATTAAACAAATTCTACTTCAAATAGCGAAAGGAAGTGATGTTAAAAGTAGCTGCAGTGTGAATACATCCAAAAGCCAAAGACTGAGTCGAAAATGCCTTTAATGAAAAACATAATAATGACAAAGCAATATTGATTTAGGATGAAATAAGAAATTAAGGACTACAAAGGCGATAAACGTAAAATGATGCCAGACAGAATACAGTCTGACCTGACCCATCGTGCTTTCGATTTTAGCGCGCTCATGTTTGTCGATAGTGACAACCTGCGTCGGATCATCTGTCAATGGGTTGTGGCCTCTGTCGATGTCTTTGATGATGTCAATAGCCTCTTGCAAGTAAGACATAGCCTGTTAATGATTTTAAAAAGAAGACCTTGAATGCTACAAGATCGTAGGAGAAAAAAAAAACAGTTCCACCTTCGTTGTATCTACCACTCTGATCTTTAATGAGCATTCTTGAATTTCTGTCTGTTAATGTAAGCCTACCACAGTGTTGACTGGTTAACCCATTTCTATCCAGTGGAAGAACCGCCACAATCATGTGATAATAAATAAGGTAAATAATAATCTTAAGCCCACAAGTAAGGACTGATGAGACGAGGTGGCCGAGTGGTTAAGGCGATGGACTGCTAATCCATTGTGCTCTGCACGCGTGGGTTCGAATCCCATCCTCGTCGAAATATCAGTCTTTTTAGGGCGCGGTTTGTGTATATTTTCGTTTTGTTGACGGTAAGGAAGAATTGTGCATGGACTTGAATTATTGACTCAACACGATGATGTAAGTTAGGGACAATTTTTCTTATTCAATGTTATGAAATCAAATGAAAAACCAAAGGACAAGGCATAAAGACGAGGTGGCCAAGTGGTTAAGGCGATGGACTGCTAATCCATTGTTCTCTACACGCGTGGGTTCGAATCCCATCTTTGTTGCATTATCAATTTTTGAGGGTGTGGTTTGTATGCATCATAGTTTCTTCGTGTGTGGACGAAGACTTAACATGACGATGTCGGCCAGGAAATGATTTTTCTCATAACTCTCTGTTTTAAAAGTGGCAAATTCAGAAGTAATATTTTAAAGCTACATTAAGACGAGGTGGACTGCTCATCCATTGTGCTCTGTAGGGGGGGTTCGAAACCCATCCTCAGTTTTTGTTTGGAATATCTTTGAGCTCCCTAAAATATTGGGAGGATTGTCTCATTTTAAAATTATAATACAAATAATTTACACAGTGTCGCTGTCTTTTTAACAGCAAAGTTTGTTTACTTCCCTAGCTTTTCAATAAACTGCACGGAAGAAAATTACCGTACCAAGTTTGAAAGAAAGGTTCCAGTGATGTCAAGCACGAATGGAAATAAATTTCATTTATCGATTATTACATAAATTATTTAGGGTTGATTTTGGTATTATGACCTTAACCGGGGGAGCTTTCTTGTTAAGATACAATTTTCAGTCAACTGTCATTCTACGTTTCGCACCTGCATGTTGTTTCCTGTAGCCACAGCCGCACTGCCGGCTTCCGATAGGAAATGAACAGTCTTGACTGTGTAGCATGCAGCGCGCCAATGTCGCACGAGCTGCGGATAGATGGAGTTGAGGACATCGGTGCATCGACACTCACGCAGATCCATCCGCTCAAAGTCTAACGTGCTACGGCTACCCGAGCGGCTACTGGCTGGCGAGTCGGAGATCTCACCAAAACTGACATTTGGTTGGAGAAAAGGTCTGATTTAGTTAAGCTCTGTTGCTAAGGTTTCTCTTAATAGGTCATTTGCGTTTGAGGATAAAATACTTCAAGCCACGAGAGGAACGGTCGTTTTCTGTGATTAATTGTTGTTTGTAATACAAATTTATTACTGTCAGGTCATTTTCCATAAGGAATCCGTTACACCATGGATACTATGCGAAGCTCATGCGGAAAAAAAATCTGATACGGCATTGTTATGGAGGATTTGGTGCTGGTCCACGTAACGATGTTCTTCGGCTCGAACACAGATACCGGGACGATACTTCGGTGTTATTGTCATCTGTACTCCCTGCCTTTCCGAAGACATCAGGGTTGCGTAGGCCTACACATTCAACTGCAAATCTACATTGTATGCAGAAGGCCCTCGGCTTCTAAACCACTTCTAATGCAACAAGCGTCAATGCTAGCTCATCGAGGCTGACTCACCTGATCACACTGATGCTGCAGTCTAACGAGCCCTTACGCAGTACCAACGTACCCCTTCGAGCAGGTAAGCCCTTCGCCGTGGCTGAAGGTGGCTTCTCCTCATCGTCGCTGTCTTCTTCTTCGTGGAGGAGGAGGTGTGACCCACGTGGCTCGTCCGTATTTGGTGAAACTGAGGCCATCTTTCGACGTTTCAGACTCTTCTTCAGGGAACCCATCATATTCTCAGTCTGATCCTGGACAAAAGTCTCTTGCTCTATAAATTGATATATACAATAATTTACTTTAAATTATTCTACATAAACAAGGTCTCAAGGACATTAATTAGCGTTAAGACAAAAATCTTGCACACTTTTGCAGATTGCAGATTAATCACATCGATTAAAAATCTTAATATTCATACTGACGCTAAAAATGAAAGCGATCCTAGAACTAAATACCGGCTTTAAAGCTTTAAACACGTTCTCAAGTGTTGCCAGAGCGTGCATTTTCAAATTTGTCAATGTGCGTACATGTATATACTTTTGATCGGAACAAAATGCCACTTTAGACAAATAATCAAGCAAGCAAATTGGTTTTCAGTCATTGCAAGAAACAAAGAAAACGAAGTCTTTTATTCTATGACATTTTTTTTTCGGAGATGAACCAATCGTTCGAGTCCGAGCCTCTACGGCGTCCGTTTTTGAGGAGGTGAATTAAAGCGTATCCGTGTTTAAGGCAATGAGTACATAGGGATTAGCGCGTACGCTACATGTATTTAGGCGTACGTGAAAGAAATAAAATATGCACGGATGTAAATATTCTATCTATTTCAGATCTAGGGAAGGAAATCTCTTCAGTTCCATGTTGTGGCTCATTAACTACCAACTCTTTGTTTCGAGGAATATTTACTATGTAATTAGACTTAATTTGTCCAAAGAAGAGCAGGTGAAAATCCAATTCTATTGTGGTTGAAAATTTCTTCTGTCTTGATTTTCTATCCAGATGTAGATATCGTCACCAAAAATGCTTTTAAGGCACTAAACTGTCATAGTCTGAGAACTGACAGGGTTTTCACCTGCTATCAATTTGTCGAAGCTCACATGTCGAGAGTAACGACCTGCCAAAAAGAAGTTACAAACATGTTAAATAATGGCATTGGAAATGTTCTATTATCAGCTATACTGGATATGAGGGGAGCGCCATTATTCGCCTTTGTTGGTGTTAGTAGGTTCATTTCCTTTTCTTGTTGGGGAAACTACATTTCTGAGTCATGGCTCCACTGTTTGTGTCCAAGCAAGGACACTTCACCGAGGTATCCCATCAGCAGTATGAATTCAGAAGAATAAAGGGCCTACACCCATTGCATTCCTCCTTTGAATCCGTGGAGTTGAACTTAAGGTATACATAAAGAATACACAGCCTGTTCAAGTGTGAGCCCATTGCTCCCGGCCTGAGGGTAGTGCCAACTTCAGACTTTGGAACCAAAATGACTGGTCAATTGTCCATGTGCACTGATGCATAATCCACCCATTTCGGTTCCAATAACTGAGACACTCATGTCGGAATTCCTGTATAAGTGGCTCAGTGCTCGGATAGACAAGTACCCCCTCATTGTGCAAAGAAAAGACAGACTGGTGGGGAGTTTTTCAAGCTTGCCGCTTTCCTATGGTGCGTCTACAAGGCTACCTATACACAGACTGCACAAAACATTCCCAATCTGATAGCTGCACAGTACTAGAAAACTTACATTGCAACTGACATTCAAAATGGTCAAGTGGTCTGAAGTTGATCTGATTACTAGCATTTTGGCTAACCTTCTTCAGTTTTATTACTTAAATCTGTGTTTGTACGGAGCTCTTGTGCCTGATCGCCATTGGTCATCTTCGTCGTTACCCTCTTGAGGGTTGTTTCACCAGTTAGTTGATGGCCTCCTGGGAGGAAGTCGCCACCGCCGCACGCCACACATTTATGTGCCTGGGACTCTAGGAATTCAGCGGCTTGGCGGTGGAGTTTGCGTCGCTGCTCAGCAAGGAACAACCCGTAGGCCGTCTCCTGCATGAAGGCGCTGGTGAAGCGCAGATTGGTGCAGTCGGTCACAAACATATGGGAGGAAGCGGCCGACACCTCCACGGAGCTCAACTCCGCTTCCTGGCGCTCCGTCTTTGGGCAGTGGCAGATGACTCCGGACGAGAGCCGGTTGCCGCGACCAAGCGCCCCAAAGTAACTGGAGAGAGAGCTGGCAACGCCCTGGCTGGGCCGCTGGGCGGAGCTGTGGAGTGACATGTAGTAGGTGGCGCACTCGAACACCCCGGCCTTCATCAAAGCGTGTAGGAGACGACGGATCTTCCACGGCGTGGTGTTTGGTGTAATCATCTCTAACATGCGGCGACTAAACGTCAAGCCGAGTACAGCAGCACACTTGACCAGCATCTGTTCAGAAGGCTTCATGTGATCAATACGAGCCAACATCATTCCTGGTAGAAACCAAAAGGGCAAGATGGACTAATTCAGACATTACTAAGATTGCACACAGTTTGGGGGGATTAGTTTATAATCATGGAACATATTTTTGGGCTTTTCATCTAAATCAGTGCTGACATCAAATATCTATTTTGTGTGTGTGATTTTCATTGATACTTTCTGAAGAATAAATGAAAATTTTACCCTTATTAAATTATTAAATCACGTCATGTTTCGGCATTTGTTTTAGAATTAATGATATCACTGATCTGTTTATCTTGTGAAGTGGATGTGTTTCGAAGTCTGTTTGTTTCGACTGCGACTGTGAGACTTTGGATGCCGAGGTACACACAACGTGAAATATTACTTCCGTGTGAGAAAGGGGGTCTGATCGTTATTGCGCACGGGTCAGTGAAGTTAAGACTGGAAACCAAACAGTTCCAAAGGAGGTAAAGAGTCCACTTAACGGTCAGAATATCACACAAGTTCAAATCTCATGTGACATTGACATGAAAGGCAATCAAACCACCTGTCATGGAGTCTGGTATCTGTAGGTCAGTCAAGTTGACTCCTGCAGCCAGCACGCACACCATCTTAGGCTCATCATCATCCTCTTCTGCAGCAAGTCCTTCCTCTTGCAGCTCCTGTAGTCTCTCCAGCAGAGTCGGAGGTATCGGTTGCTGGAACATCGGTGCAGTCTGCGTAAGATTTTTTAACATGTATCAGCCTGGTAATTTGTTCCACTGAGCAACCCTTTTTTGTGTGTATTGTTATTACGATTTTCAGAAAAGATGTTTCCTGTCATCAGTCGCACCGCACTCATCTTGCAAGCTGCATAAGTAGCGTTGGGGGGGGCTGGCCTCCTTATGCTTGTCGCCATTTTTAAGTGCCACTAGTTTAGAAACGGTACTATGAGAGGGGTGTTAAGACGTCATTTACTAACGAAAAACATTGGACGGTCGTTTCAGAAAAAGTCCAATTTCACTCCTCCGTACACAAGAATTGGTTACCGTACGCCACTTACCCTTTGTCCGTCATCACGTACAGCAAGGCATGCATCAAAAGGGTATGGAGCAGTTAAAGAAGCTAGTGATTCAAAAGTTGTTAAAATGGACAACAGATTACGGAGTGAAGTGCATGCAATGATGCTTTAAATCTTACATAAATTAATTGCGATGGACTGATGAGGCTTTAGCCATGCACCTGTATAACGTCATGGAGGCGCCTTTCCATACGCGCGTCAACACTTGCATCAAGCGTTGGATATCAGTCAAAATCGCGCTTGGAGCGATTTTGACGTATAAACCGGGCAGAGTATTCTGTTCAAAACACCAGTGAAATCCTGTCGTTTTAACAGTGAAATCCTATCATTCACACATAAATCTTGTCTGCATTACAGATATAGCGTCACAGGATGCCACCTTACCCCGCTATCTACACTGCTCCGCCTGCTACGACCAGGTACACCACCGCTGGCGCTGCTGTCACGTCGCTTCTGAAGCACGGTCAGGCTCGGCGTAATGTTGGCGGTCTGATCCTCATCCGCGGCAGCTCGGTTACTACCCTCCGGCACGATCAGGAGTTGATTGGCTGCCGTCAGTTCCTGGAGTAGCTGCTCACACCAAGAAGCTATGCCGTGGCTCTTCTTCTGAAGTATGCTGAGAGGTAAAAATATTCTTATTTCAAGAAGATTGAAACTTTTCTTTGGTTGTGTGCTTGTTCGAGAATCAACTTCTTTGTTTTGAAAAAGGCAAAAGGGATACGCGCAATGAGCACATTTTCTAAGCCAACTGGCGCACATGCGTGACGTCTGAATTCAATTTAAGACATCCAGCATTATACAAGCACAGTCTGTTATCATTTCCATCAAATTTAAGTGTTTTTTTTCATATTTTGTGAAATAAGTGTATCTTTTACCCAGGGCAAGTTCAATCTATCAGTTGCAGAAACAGCCCAAACAATTATCCATGTTTTTTTTTTAAATATCGTGGAATTGACACATCGGTTTAGACTTTATTCTGAGAGTTTGAAATTTGGTGCTAAGTATTATTACAGTCTTTCACTCAATAAGCACAAATGTGGAAGTTCATCTTGAGCCTGAGTGAAGATTGAAATGACTCCAATCACGTTACTCAAGCGGACTCGAGTCAAGATGTTTGTCGACTCTGAACTCAAGGCACTACAAGTTAATGACTCAACTCGAGTCACACGAGGTACTGACTGACCGAACAAGGTCTTCGGGTACGCGGACGACATCCAGCAGCTGACAGGCCAAGGAAGCCATCTCGGTAGAGCGTAGTCCACCTAATTTGATGTGCAGCGTGTTGGGGTGAACTAGCACGCGATGGGCCGCAACGCAAGGCGGCTTGTCCGGCTTGAAGGGCCGCATAGTCAGCACGCAAACTGCCGAGGAATCCTCGGCAAAGTCCGTCAAGAAATCCCAGGAGTCTGGGTCTATGAAATGTGCATCGTCGACAGCAAATATGACACACTGGTCCAAGGTGAACTGGAGGTTTAATAGAAAAGTATGAATGATCTGTGAACACTACGCACAAGTTTCCATGTGACAACAACATTTTGCTAATGTTGGTAATTTGCTCAGGATGTTTCAGTGAAACTTGCCGAATATTTTAATGCTTCGGGAGAACCAAGTCAAAATACATACGGTACTTTGAATTTTTCTTTTCTGATTTACGCATGCTATGGTCGCACTTTCATGATTGAAGCAAATATACTACGAAATAGGCTTAAAGCAATCGTTTTCCAAGTTGATTCAAAGCTTCCCCACCTGATGTACTATCTTGCCGAGCAGGCTATGCAACTCCCCAATACGCTGTTCATTCTGCATAATCTGAAACCTGGGATTTACTGGAAGCTAAGGAGAAACGGAAGACGAAAGTGCGTGAAAATGTGTTGTTACCATATCTGACTTTGGTGATCATTGCGTTAAAATTGAAATAACCATTTCATATTGTTGAGGCTCGTCAAGGGAGGCATAAACAGACCAGACAAAAGGAAATTTCTTTTGTTTATTTATGAGCGTCTGGCTCCCAAACGTGTTACTATGTATTTCTTTCATGTTTCCTACGTTATGGCGACAGTCTTACTTTGAGAACGAGCAAGTCATTCAAGAGGCAAAGATCTTCCCGCAGAGTCTCGTTCTGAATGTGTTCCAAGAGAGCATGCTCCCTTTCTACATGACTGACGCAGTCTTCCATATTAAGCAACATGGTGACCAGATGCTTGACGGTGTAGTACGGTACAGTCACGTCGTTCATTGTCAGCGCACAAGATATTACTCTACAAAAGAGGAGAGCTCCTTAATGAGTGACTTGATATCATTATCTTTTGTCCAACAATCGCAAGAGGGCATTC
>NW_019091514.1:235612-398609 GCF_001949145.1 Acanthaster planci | reverse complement strand
TCGTTTCATTTCTCTTTTCTCCCAAAGCGTATAAAAAGCCCCCGAGTGTAGCCTCAAAGGACAAACAAGTTACACGCAAACAAGTTTCAACCCCCCCCCCGTTCGGTCACAACAACCCCCCCCCAAAAAAAAATGGCTTTGGATTCGCCTTTGTCTTTGAAACATCGTGGACCGGCATTTACTGCATCGATTTTACATTTTTGTCATTATGTTTTCCTCACCACCACTCACAGATAAACACCCAAGATGGCAGTTTGATAGACGCATTACCATGATTACTCAACAATGGATAATATATTCATATCATCCGCTTCGTGCAGAAGCAAGTTACCAGAGCCAGTCCCAACCGATATATTGACAAAGTGTGCAGCTGTGAATCTACTTTTGGATATCTCGGCTGAGTACCTGTTGCCTTCGCGGACAGACTCCTCAATGACAGCATCTAACATTCTGGTCTTGCCTATGCCTGCCTGGCCGTCAAATATGATGACTCGTCGATGTTCTCCTCGTTCCCTGTGCTCCTGAATCATCTGCAGCTCCTTTGAGAATACTCCCATTTCTTTATCACGACCTAAGATTCGAGCAAATACACTCAATTATAACGCAAATTTTGGGGTCACTGTTTCATTTTCAGAAGACGAGGTGGCCGAGTGGTTAAGGCGATGGACTGCTAATCCATTGTGCTCTGCACGCGTGGGTTCGAATCCCATCCTCGTCGGGTGTAGTTTTTTTTGGGGGGGTGAAGGTCTCTCATGCATTAAATTGGCATGGCGTTCCATCTTTAGAGGATGTAAGGCAAGAAATTCTTTGCATTTAAACTTTCAGGTGCAGTGAATTATGTCTGATTTAATTCTGCATTTAAAAGTTTGAAATAACGTCATAATTTCAGTTATTATTTGCTCCTTTGGTTACGGTAAAGGAATGTTAATCAGTTCTGCTCCCCTCACACAGCTTCAAATTTCATCCTTATCGAAACGCCATGTCCCTTTTAGTTGCTGGTTTGGGATAAACGTCCGACTCTTACAAATGAAGTACGCAGTCGAAAGCAATTCTTTCCCTTGGCGCTTTAAATTAATTTTTGTTTAATTAAAACGTAAACAAATTATATAAGTCTCGTGGACAAACCATAAAAATAAGATATTGAAAACAGTTTCCTTTTTAATTCAAATATTCCCCGTATCTTTTGCCTTGGTTGTTACGTCTTATGTTACTTTAATGTATTCAAATTGTTTTCGAAAATACTGTGTTTAGTAGATGTGAAATTAAAACTCGATAAACATTTCTTACCAAGTAACGGGAATTCAAACTCCGGCACACTGCTTCCCACTATAATCTCGGACCTACCACATTAGCAAAAACAATATTAACACGAGCAGGGTGCCTCAAATAGACCTCTTTCTTTTCACACCAAAGTCGTAGGTGTTGCCTTTCAGTGGTTTCCAAAACATGGCTGTCCGTCAGTAACACATCAAAAGGGTATTAAAACTCCAAAGCTATAAGAATACCGGTATAATTACAACACAAGGTGAAGAGAGCTTCCGTCCTAATAGTTACCAACAATAGGTCACTTGGGAGACATTCCCATAGGAACGTGCACAAACTTTTTCAAATTTTACCGTCCCATAATTCAATATTCCCTAATCTGATCTTAACCAAACTTTGCATGTTTTCCTTTCAGACCCTAATCTGTCATCTGTCAAAATGTAGACTGTAAAAATTTTCCTCCTTTTGGTAGTTGGAGCATTAGGGAGACATTGAAATGTCCTCCTAATGACCGATGTCTCCCTAATGTTGAAAAGTTACCACAAAATGTCTCCCAAGTGACCTATTTGGAAATACAAATGTAACGAGAAAAGAGGGGTGTTTTCTGTCGAAACTTGTACCCCCCAAAAGGCGAACTTTGGCCTCCCATACAAACACTCCGCTATTTGAGGTCTACAATTTTCGTGACGGAAAATCACGCAGTAATTTCTGTGAGGGGCTTTAAAAAGATATTAGATAAAAAAATCTCAAATATAGAGAGAAAACTTCTACTATATATTTTCTCTTGAAGTTAAGTACTGTTTGTGAATTCTTAATTTCGTAGACAGAACTGGTTCATTGTATCACGGATAAATATACTTTCTCACATACGAAATGTATCCAAAGGAGGAAAGTTTTCACTAGGTTGAGTTGAATAGAGTTATTGCGCCCGCTAAATTACATGACTTATAGTGGGGTTCAACCCCATAGAAACGTGTGTTTTGAGTGTAATTTACAAACAATACAGCCAAGTTACAGTAAAGTATCCAGCACATAGGTGGTCTGAGTACTGTACCTATACCATCGATTTTATTTTTTGTAAAAATTAATGATACTTGTGAAATGTTTTGCTTTTGGTGGACGCCATGTTTGTTTATATCTAATACCCAATATAGATCACGTGACTTAGCAGACCCAATCGGTCCATTGTGGATTGGCAAATGTTGTATTTGAGCGATCGGTTCAACAAAGCACGGCTCTGAATTCTTACTGTTCTCCTTCCACGAATTCCTGGATAACACCAGCATTGCGGACACCTTTCATCTCCTTATGGGGGAGTTCTCGGAAGAAGTGCCTGGCGAGCTTGGAGTGATGAAAAGTCTCGGGATCACAGGAGACCCTGCCCGGGTAATGCATCATCAGACGGGCAGCCATGTTGACTTTCCTCCCAATAACTGGGGTGACAATCAGAGGAATGGTGCTTGTTTTACGTTACCTCCACAACTACACACTACTTTCCCAAAAACTACACTGGAAAAAAATGCAAGAGAAGGTTTGCTCCGGCCCAGCATGCAATTCCGGTTTTATCTAACAAAATTTATCCGAACCCCGGTACATGCACACCAACCTGACCTACCGCAAACCAACTCGACCAAGTATCTCCTCCTAAGTTTTTCAGGCAAATCTTCCATAATTTTGACTTACTTTAGGGGGGCGGGTCATTGGGCTATGTCCGAATCGGCACTGTTTCACATATCTCGATAGTGCACGGAATTTGCAAAAAACAATCGGTCGCCGCACGATTTTAGACTTGAACAGCGATTTTCGTGTCCGTCAAGAAAATGTGGTACTGCTTCTCTTCTTCGTGATTACTGCACGCCTGACATTACCTTAAAAGTTCCGTCACGTATTTGAGAAATTTTTGAGACTGAGGTTAAGTATGTGGTGTGCTCACTACTTGACGGTCTCTTTGAATGCAAATTAAATATCTGTCACCAAAAAAATGAGTGTTAAGGAACTGCTGTATAATTTGGCCTAAAATAACAGCTAGAAGATCAATCTTAACTTTCTTTCTAATACAGGACAGATTAGAAAAAAATCTTACCCGTATACTCATGTCTGTGGACGTGACCAATCACGCCACAGAATGTCGACCCGGTGGTAACGCCGATCGACGCTTGCCTGCACAAACAAAAATTTTATTTTGAGATGTCTCCCTCCATACCTCATAGCTCTTGTTTCACAAAACTCCCACAAAAACGCAAGTCATGCTCACGTGACATTAGGGGTTGCTTTCAGGTGTTCAAGAAGACGGTAGGAACACTGAAGTGCGCGTGCGCAGTCGTCCTCGTGTTTGTACCCAGGAAGACCAAATATGGCAAGAAAAGTGCATCCCTAAAGATGAGCAAAGTATGTCAGTTAATATTAACAAAACTTTTACCATTAAACTGTTCCTACTCTCCCCCAAATAAATTCATCAAATACTTGTCACATGTCGACGCTTAAATACATTTTATTTAAAAAAAAAGAGTGGACTGAATAAAAAACATATCAATCATACCTTGTCAAACATGAAAACTTTGTTCACACAGCCTGTAAAAGGGAGAAAAAAATGTCCATTTTCAACCATGCCGTAGCTGAGTTTTGTTTTGGCAAATTCGATAGAAATCAAATTAAAAACTTGTTCAGTTATATTGAGACCTACATGTCCTCTGTGATGTCAGGACAATCTGTCTTGTGTATATATTTATAAAATACGACGCGCCATAGTTCTTACTCCAAAATGAGTAGATAAATAAAACTTTTAAATGTCTTGGGGAAAAAAGAACACTGCAATGGCTTCTGACATCGATACCTTGGTACTCTTTCATGTCGTCGTAGACCACATTGAAAGCTGTATGAAGGTTTCTTCTCTCGGTTTCATGGTCTGATGACGTCACAACTAGGTTGATGAAGACCACGCTGACCTGTCTCATCTCCGATAGATATTCCAGCGGTAGACCGTCATCAATCTACTAACACAGACAAATCTTGAGAAAAATCGCTTGTGCTGCGGGACCAACCCAACTCTGCTCAGGCTAACCATAATCATCAGCGTAGTTTATACTAAGCCAGGCTGCATTTTATCACTTTTTAAGGGAAAGTGTCTGATAATTTGATGGTTTAAAATGACAACTGATTCATCATGGGTGAGTGTTGTTCTTCTACCCACATCGCTGGTAAACTTTTTCTGTCTAAATGAGGAACCATAAATCTTTTTTATATTTTCCAAAATATAGAGGTTGCATTTGTCTTAGCTTAGCACGGGGTGGATTACCTTTTGTAGAACTGGCTTGATGATGTACATGCGCAGTCGGGCTTTTTCATCGTCGGTACTTGACCGGAAGGCAGACTCGCGCTCTGCATTACACAAACACAAAATAACCAAACAAATGCCCGTATTTACTTTATCTCATTTATTCAGTTAGCTGTATAAATAATACAATTACTGCTCTTTCGCCCAGGTAGGGGATCACTCATGTATTCACAAGTCTTGGGAAAAAATCTTCTCAGCTTTTGAATGTAATGTTGTGGGTGCTCGATAAAAGTGATTCTTAATAACGTCAGATCGAAAAATAGAAAAGGATTGCGCATTGTATTCACGATCAACTTGCAAACAGTCTTGATATTTTAAAAGTAATAGTAAATAGTTATTTAACTGATTTGTCATCAATGACACTGGAAACGGGACTGTGGTATTCGCAGCATTAGCACTAAAATCATTTCAAGGTCATCAGGTCGACAGCGTTGTGAGTGTTTCTTCGTTTTTAAAGACAAATTGAGTTATTGCCATCTGGATATCATGGTAAAATAAAGCACTTAACCGGAATCAAAAAGCAGTCTGTGGTTGCCGCCCTGTTCAGATTGTTTGAGTGGTCTACAGTGGAGGTCATAGTTATATTTGCAAGAAGCACGGGGCGCTGAAAAGGAAGTGTTTGTGACCTCAACAAAATGGATAACACCAACATGGCGAATAACTACACCAGACCAAATAGATTAATTTCTTCGAAGCGCATGCCAACTTACTCCTGCCTACTGCGTCTGAGTAGTGTTCGTCTGATGAGGACGGCTTGGAACACGACAACCTCATCACTGTGACACTGGGTCCAGCTGAACGGAGCAATCATGAAAGAGTGAATTTATGATGGAGTTGAAGTCATTGTATAAAGTATGCCCAAGACGAGGATGTTGGCACCATTGGCATCATCGTTTTGGTTCACTACCGTAAACATTATTAGCGAAATCTCGCTGAGAAGACCGTCCAAGAAGACCTCTATTATACCACAAGCTCAGGGCCCTCCATCTTACCAGTAAGGTTGTCACCGCTCTTCCTTGTGTACTGATTGCCGTAACTGAGATCGATTCTGACATCAGGTTGGTCGATAGGTTCGGCTAGTATTGACAGAACCTGCCGATTAAGCAACGACCACCAACAATGAGAAATCCGTTCAAATAAAATGGTAAAGTTTAATGCTGATATCGTTGGTATTCTTCCTGGAATGACATCACATTTCTTTTTCATAAATATTCAATTGAGCATTGCGCATAAAGATGAAAAGAAACCGAAATACTCTTAAAACAAAAAAATGGAAATTGAAACAAGATTTAAAATGGGACACAAAGTCGCATTTTCAAGAACTGCACTGAGAATTATTCTGCGTGAGCCCCTTGCCGGAGTCTAAATGACTCCCTGCTTATAGAGGGAGGGAAGATGCAATCGTAGTTAGTCGATCCACCCCACCCCTTTAAAGTTTTCCGAAATGTTCCGATTCAATGAATTATGAAGGGGAACAGAGGCCTAACGACCGACCGAGATATGCCTGCGGTCCTCCAACACTCGGTACTCTATGAATTGATGGTCCGGCGTGTAGGCCCACGCCTTGGGCGACAGCACCAGTGAGCCCGAGGTGGCAAACTTCTCGGCCTTGTTGGCATCGTCGACGGCCAAGCCGCTGAGAACGTAATGGCGAGATTCCTCGTTGCCTACCGTGGTGACGCGAACCGGACCCAAAGACACACCTGAAGAGGACAACAGAGTGAAGTCGGCCTTTCAATTCCTGAGGAATGAAACTTTTTTGGATTGGCAGAAAAACGGGAATTTTTTTCCAAATGAGATCCCCAAAATACCCAGTCTCCCCCCTTGAAATTGGTTCTTCAGAAAGCAGATAACTATTAGCAATTTCAGTCCAATAAACCTTATTAACTCCACTGATCAAAGACCCAGTCACTTCAACAAATTCTCCCGTCTGCCTTAAACGACAGGCAAAGTACAAACAAGACCAACATCGTAAATTTGGCCAAACATTTACGCTTCATTCTTCAAAATACAAATTCCTGATAACCATCAATCTTGATGTTCATTGTCGTGGGTTTGCATTCTTGATCGGTTCAGTTTTTTTTTTTTATGGATGTACATTTTACATGATTGTATCCCGTCATCAACGAAGACCGCGTGGCCTAACGGATAAGGCGTCCGACTTCGGATCGGAAGATTGAGGGTTCGAATCCCTTCGTGGTCGTCTATAATAGGTTTTTTTTAATTCGGTCTCATATTTTGTCGTCGAGAAGAGTTGTACATGGATGGAATCATTCGATTCCCAGATTAATACTCGTCCGTTAAAGAACTTTGGTTTAATATAAAACAAAGCTGGAATCCAAAATCAAATTCATGCAGATCTGAAGGTAATCGTAGGTCTACAAAGTGACTGGGAACCTGTTACCCACTGCCACGAGGTGCAATACTTTTTCTCTTGGGCACTGGGATCGGATTCTATATTTCTGTAAGACCCAATGGAGATTGAATGGTTTAACTTCATTATTATGGGTACCGAGGTATTAATTTAGGTACCTCCAAGCAGTTGCAAGGGGAACGAAATATGTTGACTGGGAAAAAGGCGCTTTTTCTACCGCCACAACGCGTCACAAAGTCACTCATTTGGTGGATACGCGGCCAAAGTCGTGGATATTTTAAGATTAGGCCTACCTAGTTTGACACGAAGCTTGACGCCAACCTCGGTATCTCTATTGTCGCATCTCTCCTGGATTCGTAGCCCACACTTGATGACTCTCATAAGAGTGAAGTCCAAGTTGTCTCGCTTCAGCTTCCACAGGGCCAAGAACGCGTCTCCTATGCAGTAATGGGGGAAGAGAGAGCGAATCATCCACTGTGACTGAGCTGCCTGGGATTACTCACCGTGACAGGGCTGTATATCTGCCGAGAGCAGAAACCCCCTCATCGGTTGAAAAGAGCTGCTTTGGTCGGGTGTGTTCAATTTGTTGGTAGCGATGCGACTGTGACGTGTGCTTTTCCTAGTCTTTCGTGAACCAGCAAAGGTCATTTCTGACCAAAGGAGCCGCCTTTGGTAAGAAAATAGCGCCCTCTCTTGGCCGAGCTCGAGGCCCATAAAAGGACAGTTTCCCATAAACACAGAGCGTCCTATTTGTTACTGCAACACACATGTATTAATTTTGGGGTGCATTCACTTTTATGTAATGCAGAAAAATGTTGTAGGCCTGATGACATGCCCAATCACCACGTGTTAATACCTAAGGCCGTGTCCGAAACGGGCTTCTAGAGCTGCGACTAGGTCTACTGTCTGCGCATCTCCAAGTATTTCCAATGGATTGAAAACCTAGACCTACCTCTAGACAACAGATTCGGATTCAGCCGAAGACATGGAGGTCGCCTACGTTTAAATAGCAATGACCCCTTTTACTAGCTGTATCAGATTCATTCATTATTACTAGTTTTCCGTTTGTCTTCATGGGCAGTCCCTGTAGCGCAATTGGATTAGCGCGTTGGACTTCTAATTCAAAGGTTCCGGGTTCGAGTCCCGGCAGGGATGATGCGAAGCTTACTTTTTCTTTGTTGGCTTTTAAACAAGAGGGGAGTTCCTTATGGCATGTGTGTGTCACTTATATTCTGGTTAGAAACTCCCAGAATTATTCATTTCTTAAGGGCATCACATCGGTGCATTAAATAATGAGGCTGTTAATCAATTTAGTTTTTCATTTTTACACCGATGCCACAGTAGTATGAGATTGAAATGCGTAAAAAAGATGAAAAACTCAACAAACTCGCTTGTACACAAGGTGGGTGAATTTAACACTAAGAAACTGAGTTGTTTGTCTATACCAATTCATAAAGGTAAAAGTAAGGCTAATAACACCTTCTGGAAACCGAGATCGATTCACACCAGACTACCCTGCAAAAAATATGACAGCTGGCAAGTAATCTCGTTTTCTCTTCAGAAAAATCATTTCTCAGCTGCGTCTCAACTTTTTGTGTGTTGCATGTACTCTTTACTTGTATGTGCAAGTAAAGAGCGCCATTTACGACCAACATCGTCGATTTTTTTCACCATTAGTGACAAAAAATAGTTCTTTGTTGAATGAAGGCATGGTCTACGTTTTGTTTTTCGTTTGTTTAATGGGGTTTGTTTGTTTCTAGTTATCTTCCACAACAAGACTCCATCGAAGTCTATGAAGTGTGAGTTTTCATATTGTGTCATTAGGTCTGCATTTCCGACGTCCCTGTGGCGTAATTGGATTAGCGCGTTGGACTTCTAATTCAAAGGTTCCGGGTTCGAGTCCCGGCAGGGATGGTGCAGCCTTTTTTTTCTTCCCCAAGGGTGAGTCCCTTGTGGCGTGTGTGTCACTTGTGTTTTCCTCTGGTATCAAGTCCTAGAATGGGACATGTATTAAGGGCATCACATCAGTCCGTTAAATGATTAGGCTGTTTGTTATTTTTTTCTTTTTATATATATTTTTTGCATGCTAATGCCACAAGACTACGTGATCGAATGGGCATAAAAAGAAGAAAGGTTAATTTAAAAAGAATAAACTCGCTCGTACACAAAGGAGTGTTGTCCAGGTGGGTGAATTTAACACTAACAAACTAAACTGTATGTCTATGTCACTTCAGAATCGAATCTCACGACACTGCCATGCAAAAAAAACACTTGACAGCTGGCAAGTAACCCCGCTTTTCTCTTTAAAAATATTTGTTGCCCTCCGTCTCAATTTTGTGTGTTACATGTATACGAGGGGAAAAAATGCCATGGAAGAGCAACGTCGTTGAAGTTTTCCACCATTTGTGGCAAATTAGTTCTTGAATGAAGTTAACGGTCTAAGTTTTAATTTTGTTTTGTTTGTTTGTTGGTATCTTGTTTGTTTTTAATTATCTTCCACAGCAAGACTCTGTCTGAAGCCTATGAGTTTTCATATTGTGTCATTAACTTCACATTTCCAACGTCCCTGTGGCGTAAATGGATTAGCGCGTTGGACTTCTAATTCAAAGGTTCCGGGTTCGAGTCCCGGCAGGGATGAGGTTTTTTTAAACATTTATTTTTCAATTTATACGTTAGCGGCATTCATATTTAAGGTTTTTCTAAATCCAAACCTGCAAATTTAAGAATATCTCCCTCAGACCCGATGATATTCTCCACGATGTCTCCAATGTAACTATTGAGGGCAGCAGACAGTTTTTCTGCTCCGCAGCTGTTACGTGAACTCATGCTGTAGCGTTCAGTTAGTGCGGTAAATCCTTTAGAAAAAAAGTTGAATGTTGGAATCAACAGCCAGAGCTATCTTTGTAAGCTAAAAGTGAATTGACATATAGAAAAGTGATGACTTGATCCAAATAAGGTAATAGTAAAAGCAATATCAACAACGAATTCTTTACTAACTCTTGAACCCTAATATCTCCATTTGACGGCGGGACCTTAAAGTTGGGGCACGTAGAAGTGTAAATTAAGAAAAAAATCCGAATTATTACGGCCGGCAAAAACTGCCCAAGGAAACCACTCACAGTGGCTCGATCTGTATTTGGTAACACCATGTACTGCCCGATATTTGGGATGCGGCCTTGTCCTTACTTTAGTTATTTGGTGGCATAGTTTCCTAATGCAGTTGGCCCTCGGACTACACAAACACTTTAGTTTTTATTGCTAACCTGAAATGTCGGCAAACATGAGGATGCCGTCAAATTTCTGGCTGTGAGGAAGAGATTTTATTTGAATTCCTTCCATCACCAGGTCAGGGACGTGTGTCGCCAGTTGATTTACTGGAAAACAAGAAAAACATCAAGATTGCCATACTGGGAAAATGGAACAATAGAGGGATCCCAATACGACGCTTTTAGCGTCGGTCTGCGCATTTCCGCGTTTGAAAACGAGGCTGTTGTGTTAGCTTCAATTCTTAATACGATTAGACGATGGAAAGTAAGGAGTCAAGACACAAAATACATAAAGGTATGTTAAATTAAGACTTTCCAGGCTTCAACTTTTTTTGGAAGAGTCTTTCAGGATGACTCAACACGTAAAATCAAAAGAAAAAATAACGGCAGTTTACCGCGAACTAACGTACCTGCGATGGTCGTGTATCTTGTGCAGTGGGCGTGGTTTAAACTGAAGTGGCGCCACACTTACGAATCGGATACTGGATGTACTGTGTCGAGTCGGCGGGCTCGCACGAAAAAGTTTAACACGGAGAGCCTCGGTTTCGATGCGGATATGCGCAGATGGAGCTAATGTAACATCCCTCTATTACACCGGCCGCGCCGGGTCTGAGGATAGGCAGCAACCTCAATTCCATGGGTTTCGTGCGCGTTCCATGGTGGGAACCAGCGGTTTTAAGCGCAATAGTAATTGGTGCTTTAACAAAGGGTTTATTATAAGAATTCTTGGCAGTAGAATATAAAGCAAAACAATGAAACAGCATGACGTAAAAATAACAAAATAAAGGCTTATTATAATGGGCAAATGCGTACGGAGACAATAAGGCCTATTTCTTAAACTGGTCAATTTTTGCCAGATGCCCGATAGCCTGTATAATTTCATGCAAAGGTTACCAGTCAAAATCGACCGTTGGTTAACCATTCAAATTCAAATTAAAACAACATTTATTTTCATACTTTCATTAAAACACGAATCAAGAATACACGTAAAATAAATACGAGCCATGAATACAATGTAATATAATTAGAGAAAATAGAGGGAACTTTAACAAATAGAAAGTATGGAGCTGTTCACGTAAGCGACGGCTTGTAGAAAACAGGCTATAGACAGACAATAGGACTAGGGACAAAAAACACAGAAAACAGACAAGAGAAAACGCGACAAACAGTGAAGACTAGACTGAACATCCAAAACAGAAATAAAGAGTTGAAGATCATGAAAATGAGCAGTAACATGAATAGATACAGGAGTAAAGGCGAGATAAAGAATGAAATAAAGGAAGACATTGTCTAAGGATTGGAAGCTATGTAACATATTGTGAGAGGAGAGCTCTTTTGTAGGAGGACTTGAAGCGGCCAACGGACGGCATTGTTCTGATTTCGCTTTCAATGGTGTTCAACCGACGGGGACCATAGAAGCGAAGAGTAGAACTAGAGTACAGGGTGCGGGTGAATGGAACATACAAAGTGTGACGGGATCAAGTGGAATAACCGTGCGTATCGTTGATTTAAGAAAAAAAGAGAAGCTGATGGGCAGAAGATTATGTGTGAATTTGTAAATAAAGATACCAGTGACGTATTTACTTAAGTCGTGAATAGCAAGAGTATGTAACCTTCCAAACAGAGGTGCAGAGTGCTCCTGGTCGAATTTACCCAATGATAATAGGCCTACTTGCCACATTCACATAAATTCTACATCTGAACCTCACCGTATAAGTCGGATAAGTCCAAAACTTACCCGTTCTTTGTGAAAAAATCGCATTTGACTCGTGAAAGAAGAAAATGTCAGCTAGGCTTAAATTGATTTTATAAGTAATGATGAAAAAATGCATAGGGGCCTACACAAAAGGACTGTTTCGTGAAACCAAACTCACCTGTCATTCTGATTTCTCAAACGTTGCAACAATAATCTCAACAAAAGGCTTTATTTACCCCGGCACACCTTGCTGCTGGTTTAAAAAACAGACAGTGTGTCAGATGGCACTTTTACAAGCAAGAAAGTGATCTGAAAAGAAATTTTACAAAAAAGAAAAACCAAACTAAATTCTCCACTGTTCATGCCTTGCATTACATGTATCGAGTGTTATATTGTTTCATATTGTGCTTTTTATTACTTTCAGTTATGTCTGTGAGCTTTGTTTGCTTGCAGAACACGCAGACGCGCTGTACCTATTCACAGAGGGCGCCATTTCTCTGTGCTTGCGCATTATGCGCATGATGCGCAGTCATCCACTTAGGCTGCATCATATAGCTAGGTCCGGGTCTTCCCTCCATTGGAAATGCGTGGAGACGCGTAGACAATAGACCTAGCCGAAGCTCTGGAAGCCCGTTTGTGACGGCCAAAGAATTGTCCAGCTCCTCGGCGCGGCGCTAAACGATCTTTGGTGACAACTTGCGTATGCTTAATTGTATGTCACAATGATGGCACAAAAAGTAGCGTTAAAAGATACGGTCCATCATTTTGTGCATAATGTTCCAGTGAGGCAACAAAATTACTAGGAATCTAAAGAAAGTTACCTACTGAAGACAAACTTGACGAACTGTCAGTTCAGTGAATACTATGCCGAGAAAAATAGTATAGTTGATTGTATTCTAGGATTTCGATTTCAGATCGAAAGTTATGTTTTGAATTGCGCCCATGGAGCTATATGTAGCTCATTGATTGCGCCTTAATTCGGCGTCTGGGACACGTTATTTATATAATACCTGCATAAAGATCTATCATCTGATCGGTGGATCGTTGATCATTAAATTATTCGTTCTTTTTAACGGGTAGGGCCTACAATTGAATAGAGCGTCATTTCACTTGTCTGGTTCCTGCCCTCAGTTCATGTGTTTCCCCGGATGTACATGTATTTCATTCCAAAGAGGAAAGTAATATAGGCGGACAGGAACCAGTATAACATCGCACAGTACCACCAGTGCGGTGGCTGCGCTTCGGACACAAATCTGCCGCTTAATCGCAGACATTAATTAATTTGTTCGCCTAACAGAAGACGACATTATGAGGATTTATGCAGTTTGTTTCACATTTGTGCAATGGTGAAAAAATTTCATTCTGTGATAGATGAAATGTTCCATTCCACTCGCTTTCGCGTGCCGTGTCAACGCTCGCACCTGCTTCGAATAGCAATTTTACCAAAATGCGTCTTTACACAAAAACTGAGGTGTCTTGACCCAGGGAATTGGATGCTAGGTAACAAAGCGCCCTCCTTTCCCCACTGACCCCATAAAAGCTTAAATAAAACACAGACTCACGGGGATAGTGTCTGATTATTTCTTCTGACATTTATTGCTGACTTAAAACCGTGCCTGTACTGTATGGGTGACACAAAGTGTACATAGGCTACAGAATAACTAGTGTCACATCACTCAGAAAACAAAAAAAGGTCCATGACAAGGGAATAGAAATGTAGGACATTTAACTGAAAGACATCCAGTAGAGAGTCAGCTGATTGATGGTAGAGTTTGTGGCAAAATGTTGTGAAAATGGTATCACATAAAGCCAGAAAGCGGAATACGGAAAGCACGATCCAACAAAAATGTACAATATTCAGTAACATTTTAGCTCAAATTTGATTCCAGAGATTACACGTGATCGAATGAAACTATTTCTTTTAAAGTAAACGTTAGTCTTCATTGTTGTTATGCATGAACTGATGCATTACAAAGTACGGTATTTATTTTATTTTCCATGATCTTATCAAATAAAATAACACAATACTGTTTTAAATAGCACACTCAAGCAGTTCCCTTTTTTCGAACAGGATGACTTTGACTTACATTTAATGAAAATGCAAGGACACTTCTAATAAGGAAAAAAAGTTGGCATCATTTGGGTGTAATAAGAATACATGTACCTTCAATTATAAAGAACAAATATTTTACAGTGTGTGATCAAATAACTACAGAGTAAAAGTACCAAACGCATGTTTCTCTGCACAAGTCTTTCACGCATGCCCAGCTACGTCATTAACGGTTGCTGTCTAACACCCGTATTGTGCTTAATGTCACGAATAAGGAACAACAGAAATTCTTAAACTCTGACGATTTAAATAATGAACCAAATTCTGCTAGGATTTCTGCGGCTTCCTAGCATCAAATTCGCCGCATCATCAAGCTCAGCTGTTCTCATACTATAAAGGCCAGATATACATAGAAGTCAACTGAATACCCTGTTTGAACGGCTCATACGCAAACCCAACTAAAACGTATACGGAACAGCACAACCCTAGGCACACGGTCCGGTACAGCACAATTCTCTGTGCTTCTCGGTAGTCTGAGCCACTCGATCCGTGGTAGAGTGCAGCGAATAACACCGTGTCATATGATCAATTGTAAATTTATATCTAATTATCGGCAATTTTCCAGGATTAAAGGAATCCAGTTTTCACAAACCTTGCAATGTTTTAGAAAGCGTCTGCACATTGCAAGTAATAAGACATAAAAAATACTCGTTACCACCTTGCCTGCCACTCACGATGACTGAACAGAACTAAAGGACGTTAATGTTAAACCTTTCGTCAGCTCCAATTGAAAGTGCAACACCATTCACTGATGAGTTCCAGGTAGTGTGCAGTTTCGTTTCTCGTGCGGAGATTTATAAACCAATTTAAAAACCATTTTACAGTTGTCCCGCCCTTTCATAATTTCACAAATCTAAATGTTGATAAGTCTTAAGATAAACACTGGAATGCATAGATAGAGTTAAACTACGTTCTGCTATACACTATGTTACTAGGATGCCAAGATTTTATCGGTGGCTGACGATGACACGGAGGTAGCCACTCTGGATATACGCCTATCATTAATATTACAAGGACAGGATTTTTACAATAATTTAAAGACTTGTGGAAGTACATACATAGTGTAGGCCCTATAGCACTTGATGCCACAAAGGTGCTTTATGAACAAATTCCAAATCAAAATAGCACCAGCTACGGGCTTATAGCAACTCTGTAAAAAAAAAGCCGAAGTACTTGGACTGCACTTTATCCTACCGTCTCTTTAAAGAAAGTTTACAATTCTTCACAGTTGTCAAGTATCGACATTACCATAGTTTTAAGTATAAAAGGAACCTGACTATAAACATCTGGACATTACCCCAATAATGCGTACCCTAATATACAATATTGGGGGGAGGGCAATAAAACTAGATTGACCAAGACCGTAAAGGTCACTGGACAAAGAAGTGAAATATGTGCCATTATCTCATTAAAAAAACACTTCGTGTGTTTAGAACAAACAGAACTTATTTTTGTGTATGAAATGGGTGCTGAAATAATATTTGTACAATTTTTTCACGAGAACTGTAACGGTGGAGGGTATAATAAACGCACAGTAAATAAACGGCAGTTTGTATCAACGGGGCATCATTTTGAGTCTCTGTTCAAATAAAAATCAATTAATCGAGACGATGGAGTGATTGGGTTCGGGCCAAAAACACCAGAAGGCTTGAGTATTAAGGTAAATATCCCCAAAGACGTTTACAACAGGTGGACTCTTGGAGTTATACTCCCAAGAGCGATAATTTGTCTGCCTCAAATAATCAGAATTCATGAAATTCTAGAGAACTGTTGGGGTATACAAGATTGTTACATATATCTGGGTGCTCTGTTTTTCTCAGCATTAACTCTAATCCTCAAGCTAGAAAGTCTGTGTTATTTGCTTCTCATCCAAGGTAGGGCTAAATGTAGTTTAGACAACTCTTGTATCACTGGTATGCAACACGCGCAGCTGATGAATATGGTTCATGACTTTTGAATAATAGCATACTTGCTGTCATCAGATAATCATGCCATGTTAACAAAGAGGCAATTTTTAACTTGTGTAAATATTTTTTGTACAGCTGGTCAGTGGTTCATCCCATAAATACTTTGATGCTGGGTCAGACAGTCTTCGGTTATTCAAAGAATGATACTGTTGGTTCATTCACAAGACAAGCCAAAAACCTTTTTCATACGTAACATGCTCTACTTTTGTAAGTTTTATACAATCACACAATTACCCACACTACATGATGGGTGATCAATACAAGTTCTTATTAAAAATATCTATTTATGTGAATTGACACTGATTTAAGCTGAAATATATAAGATCATGAAGTACAACACATTGTTTTCTCAACATCCAACAGTTGACAGATTTACATATTTTTTGTCTATTTTTTATAGTTTTTATACAAAATACATTCAAATTCACATTTCAAAGAATATTTCATTATACTATCAGGAAATTAAATGTATAAGTTCAATAAATCATTATGAAATGGGAATACATGTAATAATCCAAATAATTTTATACTTTAATTTAAAAATGAACAGGCATTTATAAACAAAAGGTATACTTTGATACATTTTTTTCGAGATTCTGTTTCCATGTAGACAGAAGCAATACTAGAAAAGGAGGATATTCCATTTTATTCCTGAAATGAATATTTAATAAACTATCCGGCAAGTACATATTCAAGTTCATAATCAACTACTGTCCATCAATGAATCTCAATTGAATATATGCCAATTTAAAGCTATTGGCTACTGTGACAGTGGCTTTATCACTCTACATGTTGGCTTTAAAGATGTCTATTATCATTAAATTTGCAATTATAAAAAAATGACATTTCAAAACATTCTTGATCATCGCTAAATTGCTGATTTGAGTTGCTTGGAGTACTTATCAGGCATGTATTATCAACCAAAGAGGATAACTTTAAATAATTATGTTTTTCTTTGTTGCAGTCTTAAAATCAATTAAAAAAAAAAAGTCAAGCACATCCTGGTTTTTCCATCACGCACACTTCTGATGCTCGATGCTCTGGGGCAATTTCTTGGCACTTGTAAGAAAATAATGATTTCTATCATCAGGCAAGTTTTGATAAGTTCCCAAGACAAAAACCATGCTTGCCTCAGTGTTGGATATTTGTTTATTGAGGCAAAAGCCATTAATTTGAATGGTTGACAGAGTATGTTTACATCTGTTGATGCAACTTATCACAGGATTCCTTGAAAATGTCTCCAGAACTTACCAACTTTACAAAACATTTCAGAAATCAACCAAAACACAAACATTGGCACAATCGAATAGAAGTAACTGCAAGAAAATCCAACAGATACAGAAAATTGCTTTGTTAAAATCTATCACCTCTAGTAATCACTCCACTTCGTGCCCTGCTGGCATGAATCCAAATGCAAATTGTGTGGCAAAAACAATGTTTGCATCAGAGGTTACTCAAGTTGAAATTCAAAGTGAGTTATATTCCAAGCACATCAAGCCATTATGAAGCCAGAAACGAGATCATCAGGGAAACAAGTATTTCCACATTCAAAAGTTGTCCACTTTTTAGGAATATAAGTTTTCGGCATAAAAACAAACCATCATCGGTAAGGAATGACTTGAAAGTGCTTCTAAGGACCCCCCATGGACAAAAACTGCATTTCTAAACAACAAATAAACTGTACAGTTGAAAAAGCTGGTGATACAGCCATTCCAGGATAGCACAAAGGAAAACATATCTGCGGATAGGAATTCAAAGTTACACAAAAAATTACAGTCACATTATTATAACCCGGTAAGTGGCAAGTATTTAATATAATCTACTCACCAATAGAAACTCTATCCTATTTCCAATTTATATTTTATCTGTCTTTCGTGGAACACATAATACAACCACTCAAGAATCTACAAAAACTAACCCCTCCCACTTTGTATTGTATAAAAAAAAAAGGTGAACTCGAATGGTGACAAATAACATTTGCCAATCCTCTTTATGTTACATCAATGCATACAACTTAGTAAAAAAAAGTTCACTTTGAATTTCTGAGTTGTGAAGATGTAACGGTAAACATCAGACGTACCATTCTTTAGTTGCATACTCTGGGGGGAGTTTAGGTTTGATTGGTTTGGTCGGCAGTGTACCGTTGGTGTTGGGCTGTTGAGCAGCTTGTTGCGATGGCAGTAACGCTGTGCGAGTAGCATCACTAACGCTGTAATTCCTGCTCTCGTTGATGTGATAGGAGCCCTCGTTTCTGTTCCTAAACTTGTACAAAATGATGACCAGCAGGAGAAATATAAGAGCACCGGCGGCCACCAGGCCGATGACCAACCAGGTCTGGCCAAGGAAGCCCAGCCCGTCTCCTGTCGCCTCCTCCGGCTGGACAGAACCGATGGTGGGTTTATGAGTGGGTGGCACGGCTCTCCGTGTGGTCTTGGGAGGTACCGGGGGTGGAGTGGCTGCCGGGCTGCTCTTGAAGGTGGTGAAGTTGAAGTCTGGGGCCGGGCTGGGTGTGGCATCCCCAGAAAGGCACCCAGGGTTACCCAGGATGTCGCACAAGCTCCCCGAGTAGCCGGCGGCAGCCGTGCTGTCCATCAACGAGGTCTTGGGAGATGGAGTGGTCGTGATCGGGACAGCAGTGCTTGGACTGGGTGTGGTCTCACTCGGTGCTGAGGTGGACTCCATCTCATCGACTGGAGTGAATATTGCACCATCTCCTATACATAACACAAAAACGCTTACTTCCTCCCTTCTATCATGCAGAACGTAAAAACACAGAACTGAAGAAGACTTCCTTTTATAAAGTGACAAATATAAAAATAATGACATCAAGTAAAAGTAAAAGGAGAGCACAAAGAACAGAGGAAAGAACTTCTCCTGTTATCAAAATACAGCTTTTGATCATTTCTTTTGAGTTATCACTTCAAGGGTACGAATTTGGTAAAAAAGAAAATTAATTTGCGACCACAAATTAGAGCAGGAGTACAAGTAACAAGGAGAAAACCAGAATACACAAAATACAAAATAAGATTTTACAGTAAAGGATTACCCAAAAATCGGGATGTGACCCAGGACAACCAAAAGGTACAGCTACATGTATGTTACAAGTTTCCAAAAGATTATAGGCATGGTTCAAGACCAGCATGATTAGGATCACTGCAAAGGATGACCACAGATGGTTGGAAGATTGTATAAGGTGTGGCATGGGTTAAACGGGACAGGCATGGGGGTGGGGGAACCAGAGGGTACAAGATTCTGACAACAGGCACTGAGATATCACATGAGGTATGAGAGGAAGATGGTAGGCATGGGATTACACCACAGATGCGTAGAGACCGCCAGTCTTGCTAGTAAAACCATGCCTTGGATGGATGGCAGCAAACACCACTGCGTTCGGTGAGCCTTGCTTCTTGTAACATGCTAACAGAGGCTGACATTATTTTTGCTTTTAGGTCGTGCAACCTCTTCATTTCAGTGGCCGAAGTGGCATTGTTTTGAAATGATATGACTCTTCGACTTTGCATGATTTCCCTGTACTTTAGAGAGATGCCCATTAGTTTCATCTTAGTCGGGCACAAATTGCGAAATGTACATGCGGTTTATGGTACGTGTACACCTGTGGATTAAACACTGAGGACATGGAGGTAAAAAAGCAGGCGCGGTGGCAAAGTACAGCTGTGGCTGGGAAGGTGGCTGAATTTAAACCTCACTGGGAATAATCAGGTGTAAGTCATGGTTCAAAAAAGAAAAAAAGGCAGTCACCAGAATGATAAAAATCACTGCTGTGTTGAACTGAACGTTCAATGTCCAAAACGAAAAAAAAAAAACTTCATGCATAGACAAAAAATTCAGATCTCACACAGTAAAGCACACAGTAATTCTGGTTCAAAAGCAGTTAGAATGCACAAGTTTGCGTACCAATATACAAAAACCCCATAATTTGGGAGTTTGAAACAATCATTAAGAATTTTGTGGACATCTTCAGGGTACCACTAAAAAGTGTTGTAAATTAAACCAGTTGAGAAACCCTGACAACATACAACTGCCAAAATATAAGAGTGTGGAATGTTTTACAAATGTTCCAAGTATATCCCATATTTGAATTCCTTCTTTTGAAAGTTCTGTCCAATGCAATATTGAGGCAAATGTCAAGATTTTGTGGAGTTCAGTGAAAAAAGTTAATTAACGTGGAATTCACTTTTGATAATTATTTGCTTCTGTTTGTACCATGAAAGTGAAAATATAACTACACTCTCAACTGATCCAAGAAAAAAACATTTGCGACTCTACCATTACGAAAACAAAGAGAAGGAAAGACATCAAGCACAGCAAAATAAAAAGTGGAAATGAATTTTACCTTTGGTTACTGGAAATCAAAGAAAATTGCAAAAAGGAAGAAGAGAAAGCAAATTAGAAAATGCAGAACTGAAACTATAATCTGTAAACTTCTTCATGTCTGACAGATCTTTGCTTGAGACTGATTGAGATTTTCAGTTTAAGTAGTTTGTGGTCATTCTCTTTCACCACCCAAAGGGAAGTCCAAATTTTTAAAAAGTGATTTTGAATTAATCAAATAGAAATATGTAAGCAATACATGGGCAACTTAATCAAGTACCCAAAAGATCTCCAAATGGATGCAACTACATGTAATCAAACTTGCTGCGGATTAAAGGAATTAAACATTTGTGATTATATCTAAATCTTTTACATCATGTTTAAAAAACTGAAAGTGAGACGAGGAACCTAAAATAGTCTGGCACCACACCATTTAACAGATAACACTGAATAAGACAGATCTTGGAAACAAGATCAAAAATGGCTTCCCTGCAAATAACATGCACTTAATTTTCAACACTTTTCTGTATAATAGCTGTTATATAGAATGGCAAACATTCTTGTACACAAACACCATATTCATGTCTGTTGGGGCTTGAATAAACTGAATTTCATAATCCGGTTGGTATGATGGGCTACAAGAGACAATATTATGATATCTCGCTTAGCGAACAAGGCACAAATTACTAGCCTAAGGGATGGCCACTTTGTCAAGTCTAGCCTAAATTGCCAGACCAAATCCAACACTCAAATGAGCACTTTCAAGCCTTTCTGCATTTGTATTATCCGATGAGAAATCCTTCTCTTACCCGATGCTATCTGACAGTCCTCGTCATCAACGGAGCCACACCCAGACTGCGTCACAAAGATATTATCAGGGTCGGTGCCAAAGTCAATATCACCATCAGTGGTTGCTGTCGACATTATCATCTGTGAAGAAATCATTCTCAAGAGTTGGTACATTCTATCAATAAAAGACAAGATCATTTATATTATGTGGCTGAAGGGGAGGCTTTTAATGGAACACTGAAGATAATCGTTTTCAAGACTGTTGGGTACATGTCGAAACATACTCACTAGTAAACACCAGTGTGGTCAACACTTCACATGAGGGTAATTTCACATCAAGGTGACAAATTAGTACCAATTTTGGCAGAAAAGCACCACCATAATTGTTGAATTTCTGAAATGAAATCCGCCATAAGAAGCAATGACTGTTGGGGGTCATACATGTAAGTAAATACACCTGTCAGTGTGACTGTGTTATTTTACAATGCTCCAAAGCCCCGACACAGAACAAAAGGACTGACTGCCAGTCGGCCGGTTGGGGTCATTATGAGCAACATACATTAGATTTGGCCCGTACAGTATGCCTGTACCGCCGTTATACAGTTTTTTTTCCGACTCCCAAAGTGAAAGAGCAGTAGCAAAGTTTAAAGGTGACGTCACGTGCAAAGGGTCTAGCCCCCACAAAAGAAAATTGGCTCCAGAACCGCGCTTACTAAGCACCGACCTTGGTTGGTCCAGTCAGTGTCTTGTTACCGCTGACATGGGGAGAAGGCTCCGGTTCAGGAACGCCTGGCTCAGCTGGTTTGTCCGTGACGTTGGCAGTGGTCAGCGACACCGTTGGAAAGGGCTCCGTCACATACTCCCAGATGGCATAGGGAGACGCCAGAGACACATCGCCATCAAATGTGATGCGTTCGTCACCAGATGCAGCCATGTCCAATATCCGAAGGTCGTTGTACGCCAGGCCAGCGACGACACCTTGGAAGGGGTACATGATTGCTCGCCGTTTCCGTCTGAATGGGGAACTTGTGGCACCGATATTGATCTTTGATTGGGCATCAAAATAGCTTGCTCCTCCCTCTGTGCAGAAGAAAGACAGTCGTACTATTCATTATAACACCTCTCCAAGTGATTCTATCAATCAATGATTCTATTGGACTATCACACTGGGGAAAACCATTGCAGGCTCATTCTTGATATTTGCATGGTATGCAAATATGGTGAACTATATCCATATCAAGTATTGCACTCACAGAAAATACTGCGGATTGTTAAGAAGTTAACTGTTCTCATAAGGGCTATCCACATGCACTGGTGATCTAGAAGTACATAAGTTCTAATGTCTTTGTTTTAACTTGAGGTTATAGGCATAGGGTCCATCTTGAGTGCACTTTGGTGTATGTAGTGAAAAGTATACACATTGTTAAGGAGCACATGCACTGATTTGCCCAATCAAGACGAAGCTCTTTTTCAGACTAATACAAGTTAAACAGAACGATGAGCCCCAAGCTGGATCAAGATTTTCCTTGTAATGGGGCTCCTTTGGTTGGAACTGCACTTCGCTGGTTCACAAACGATAATACGTGCGATTCACAATAATGTGCCTCCAGGAGTTTGCAATGTATTGACCAATCATGATGCGCAAAATCTGTTTACCCAAATGCACATTTGGACCCGTCGACAGATTTCGCGCAATGTGATTGGCCAACACACTACAAACACTTTGAGGTGCGCTATTGTGAAACGCCCATATTATATGCATGTGTTAAGGTTGCTTCCAGGAAAATTAACACTCCCAACCAACCTTGCTCTGTTCGACCACTAGGGAGCACTTCTGCTCAAGGCAGATTGCACTGTTCTGAACATGTGAACAGAATATGCTAGTTTCATGGTTGTGGTCAAATGAGGTATTTGATTGGTCACTCTCCGTGCATGCAGCTCAAATTTAGAACATAAACCACACATGCAGGCCATCAAAGTACCTTCATTTGGCCCATGTGGTTACGCCGGATCATAACTACCTCAAACAATGAACACTGCCTAAGAGCAGAGGAAATATTCAACGCACAACACCTACTTCTTCCGTAGTTTTGAAACAGCTCCACCTTTGGGTAGAAGTCCACCTGCAGTGTGGAGTTCTCTCCTCGACGTGTAAACTGCACCGTGTGGTACCGCCCGTCATTGACCCGATATGTCTTCTCTCCAATAACATGGTCTTCAGCACCAAAGTTGTACCTGACGAACAAGTGGCCGTGGAGCTGCAGAGGGGATAAAAGTTAGCATTGGACTGAAACTGTGGATGAAACATACAACACAAAACAGGTCACCAGGTCAAATGGGATGTTTTATATACAGCATAGCAAAAGCATTTCTACATGGAAAAATTAGGCAAAGCTAAGTGTTATAGTAAGTGGCAGTCTGAACTTCCAACTAATATTGTGACCCAGTCATTGTTCACAAGTCAAGTTGCAAGCCATTGTGTCCTGAGCCCAGTCAAGTCACAAGTCTTTTTTGTCCCACATCAAATCCCGTGTCAAAAAAAAAATGTTTTATAAGATGTTAGTATGATGAATATAAATTTGCCTTTGCACATAAAAAAGTTGGCAATGTCAACAATTTCATTTCGCTCAAATCAAGTCCAAGGTCATTATTCAAGTCTCAAGTGCAAACTACATGTTTTGTGACTTGAGTCTGATTGAAGTGCAGATAAGCCACTCAAGTCCAACTACTCGGACTCCAACAAGGGGAAGTATCTCTACTATTTCAACCAGAGTGGCATTTAAAACAATGTTCACCAGTTGGAAATATTTTTTTGCGGTACCTGCTGCTACATCTGACTCAAACCAGCCAGCTGACACCGCCAATATCGGTGGTCGAGTGGTTAAGACGTCTGTACTAGTAAGTGGGAGGTAATGGGTTCGAGCCCCACCCGAGTATGCTTGTGGTTTTTTCACAAGCCTTTGGGGACAAATAATGAGTATACAGTGTTAAAATACACCTTGGGCAGGGCAAAAAATATCCAAAGTTAATATTCACCAGATCATCAGAAGCACATGTGACTTGTCCACCAGTGTCACATCAAAAGAGGGAATTTATGCTTTAGGGAGGACTTGCCAAGTGGACTAATTGTAAAAAACATTTCCCTATCATTACTTGGAGACAGGTGTGACTAGTGACCACTGGGGTCTGTATACCTACCAGTTTCATGTATACCTACCAGTTTCATGTATACCTACCAGTTTCATGTATACCTACCAGTTTCATGTATACCTACCAGTTTCATGTATACCTACCAGTTTCATGTATACCTACCAGTTTCATGTATACCTACCAGTTTCATGTATACCTACCAGTTTCATGTATACCTACCAGTTTCATGTATACCTACCAGTTTCATGTATACCTACCAGTTTCATGTATACCTACCAGTTTCATGTATACCTACCAGTTTCATGTATACCTACCAGTCTTATGTATACCTACCAGTTTCATGTATACCTACCAGTTTCATTTCAATGTAATCATGGGAGTTGGCACTGCTGATGTGGGTGAGTATGCCGTCCTGTGACTCTGCGACAAAGCCCAAGCTGAGACTGTCCCTGTCCGATCGCAGCCACTGGTCCTTGGGCAACTCCAGTGAGATGAGTCCACCTGACTCACCAAACTGGTAGCCAATACTCACTAGTGGGGAATAAAACCCACAAACATACAAATTCATTGTTTTGGTCGAATAATAATAACTTTGACTATTTTTTGCCTAAATAGACTTAAGCTTTCAGTGGACTGTATTTCAAACATACAGAAAGAACAATGAATCCATACAGCCTTCAGTAAAAACAGTAGACACAACAGACTTTGCAACATGTTTTTTACCAAAAATATAAAAATTTTCTAAATTTTAAAACTATTTAAGAATAGCAGAAAGTGTATTACTTGCACATGAATTTTCAGATTCTTTCAACCAAAGACATGTCCAAATCTTGTTTCCAGAGCTAATTCGACTCGGTATTCGCAGGTTCCAACAGATTCAGCAGTAGCTGTGAAAAACCATTTTCAATATGGCCTAAGAAGCCTATCTTGAGACTTCTGTCTGACTCTGGGACAGAAAGTCACAATTTTGAAGTATGTTTCCATAAGGACCCCCCATAAGTACCACAGCAATAGCACTGAATGGCCTACGCTGTTGATCATGTCAAAATATTACATGGTCTGAAGGGGGATAGCATTTTAGCTCCCTGAGGAGTTGGAAGTTGACAAACTAGTTTTGGAGATCATGAATATGATCATGAATATATGTGAGGTACAGTAGTTCTCCTTGACTGATGGGATTGAGTTCAGTCTCACTCACCGTTACTGCAATACTGTCCGGTGAAACTTGTCCTTCGGCAGTCACAGGTATAAGTATCAAAACCAGGGACACAGATGCCACCAAAGTTGCACAGGTGATCGATACACAACTCGCGCTTGTCTGAAAAAGGGAGGGAAAATGAAAGGGGGCTCTATGAATTTACATGAAAACCGAAGACTTCAGAAGAGTTTAACAGCTCGGTGTTTTTTTGGACTGCCACTTCCTTCATTGTGTTATAACTTAGATCAACGGGAGATGGCACTTTTTTATGCAGCAATGGCATCCCACTCACAAGGATAGATTGTATTGTACACACACACACACATTAGGATGGGTCCCATTCAGCACATGCAACCAAGTTCCTGTTGGAGGGTACAGTCTTCACATGAGAGCTGGACTGTGCCCAGTCTCCTTACGGCCTTCTTTGCCGGTGGGGCGGGGGGGAGGTTGCCTTCTAAAAGACTATGAACGACAGCTTCCCAAACGTCCTTGGATTCAAGCCTGCAAGTTCTAGCTGACCGGCCGGTTTAAATACCAGACCACCAAGCTCACAAGGGTCAGGCAATTTCTTTTAATCCAACGTAGTGGCAGATAATGGTCTCAATGAAATTTTAATGGAAGTTTTCACCAGGTGATATGAATGGTAATTTGACCTTTTGGGATGTAGGATTTTTTTTTTGATTAACTTTAACAAACCTACATGCAGTCTGTTTAAGAGCAGAGCCCTGAAAGAAAGGAGAACCATATTAAGTAGTTCCATGGAGGCAAATGTATGAATCAACACGTAGTGTTGACATACACCCATCTTACATTGAAACTGACTCTGCATATAAAGTATTGCACATGCCGTTTCACATGTTGTTTATTTTACAAGTGCTAGGGCAACTCGGTTGATGATTAATATTTCCCTTTTGTAATTCTCTTCCTTTTGAATTTAACCAGTCAAGAATCAATTACAGGGCAATTGTAAGTCATCCTGAAGAAGGTAACAAAGAGATGTTAAGTATTACAGGTTGGAGGAAAACAACCGAAAGATTCCAGGTTGAAACCAATGGAATCAGTTAGGGACTGGAAAAATACCAATATCAAAACCTATGCTTATTACACATTGAATGGAGTTTGCTGACACCAACGTTACCTTCGCATCCTCTTGTTAGTTCCTCCTTTAATTCCATGCTTACGGCCGTCTCCATTAGGTCCTCATGTCTTCCGTTTATCTCCAGAGAAGCTAGACATCCCTGGTAACCTTGGGTCGCTTGGACCTTCTCGGGCAGAAACTCAAAGGTCTCCTTCCCGCCCACAAACAGGTTCTCTGTGAAGTCGAAATGATTGGCGTCCATCGTGGACCGTGACCGTGCAGACCGCGAGTCCACCTTGAGGACCTGGCGGTCGCGGCTATCATGGGAAATGCCCACCTCGTGCCAGCGATTGTCGTTGAGCCGTTCTCGACTGTTTCCCCGTAAAGTCTTGGCCCCTCCGCCCAGATTGAATGTATAGTAGATGAATCCGTCCACCAGCTCGATGGCCAGGAAGTCCAGCTCTCCCTCAGTGTAGAAGATCAAACCATCCGCCACCGTGGTCTTGAACTGGAAGAAGATGGACAAGCTGGGGTAGGTCTTGATTTGGGGCAGCTGCACCAGAACCTCCGGGGTGTGAAAGGTGAAGGGATCGTGGATGGGACGTCGGCTCATCTGCTCGCCAAAGCTGGCGGTGTTTTCGATGAAGTCGGGCATCTCCTCACGAGCCAGGTCGAAGTAGTGGTGGTTGTTGTAGATGAACTGCTCCATGTGGCCCTGGAAGTTGGGGGGCCGGTCGATGCTGCTGGTGAGGTGCGGCCGGCTAAGCAGACTCCCCACATCAATGTAGCGGAAGTCAAGGGTGCCGCTTTCAAAGTCGTCCCCGGCTGCATGCAAAAAAAACAAGGAGAGGAAGACAAAGACAGCTTTGAAACCATAAGAAATTATAAGAATTCTGTTTGAAATAGATTTTGGTTGAACACCAATGCTTGGATTATTTACCTCATGAAACTCCTGCACTGCTGGTGTGGCTAGGTTCTTAATTTTTTATAAAGCTCTATGGAACGTATGGAACGTATGGAACAAGTTTGAAGTATGTTTTAAACTTCAGATTTATAGGATTAAAATTAAACAATCTGTGATAATTACACGTTGCAAGAATGAAACCCTACTCGTTTTTTGCTTGATTGAAAGACTTTGTTCGGAAATTTCTTTCACTAGAAATTATGTTGATGAAACTAAAACTATCAATGCAAATTATCTTCTCATTTGTGTTTGATGTCGAGGAAGCTGGATGGATTTCACTTGGCTACCTGTATCAATGTATGCCAAAATTAATACAAGTTTAGCCAAACATATATTATGTTTATGTCGTACAAGTTTTTTTGACCATAAATAAAATTGTAGCCGGCCTACAGCTTGATACTGACAATGCAACATTTCAGGTGAGATGACAACATGTCTGAGTGCAATGTGATAGTCTTTTTCCATGCAACCCAGGCCTTTTTTTCTGCAAATGTTTATTCTAACTTTGAAATTCAGGCTGCTCTAAACTGGTGATCTCCAACTTAACATTTTAATTACTTACTATCGACAACAAAAAATTCCTTATTTCCTGCATCCGTTATTCTGAACGATGTCATGAACTGATGAGGCCCACCGATTTAAATAGCAGTTTCTGTTTTATGAACAAGAAGCCTGCATTCATTTCAATACAAACCAGGATGATTCTATCAAAACCTACGTTGATACCTCCAGTAAGTTATGGACGTGTATTTGTCCATAGGGTCGCAAACAAAAGTCTTCCTTTTTATGCCAGAACTGCACAAATCCCAATGCTAAAAATAAGACGGATTAGAGGAGACACAAAATTGCATAGATTTAATGGACAGGGCAATAAAAATGGGTAAACTGCATTTATGCCTGTTGTCAACAGCCATCCCTATCCCCTACTCTGACTGAGGACTTGGAAGTGAACAGGCCAAAACTCTAAGTTGGAGTGAAGAACCAGTCACAATGCTGTTCACTCTTATCCCTACTTCATTTTCACTGACAAATTCTGTTGAGAAGGTTTGCTTTTTCTTACACAAAATCTTCCCCCAAAAAAATTTTGTCCGCATTCAATGAATATAACTGTGATGCTACCTGCGTTAACACATGAGTTGTTACTTGTTGACTGTTTTTTACGATGAGGATGAGTATAAACCCTCAAGCTACTGGATTACCTCCAAAGTACCCAAAAGCTTTGACAATTTTGTGTCGTATGGGCATGTATGGAGTAAAGGGTCCAAACATGAACACTTGATGTAAGACTGCAAGATTTCAACTTCGATGCCTTCTTGTATGAAACAAGAACATGTCCGTGCAACATTTCTCTTAAAGGCATTAGATAGACGTTTAAATTTATGAGTTCAACTTTTATTTCTTGCATAACTTCAAGAACACAAGAAGATATCACTGCAAGGAAAAACTTTGAACAAGGTAGGGAAACATTTTCCAAATTCAGACCCTATTTGGTACCCGAACCCTCTCCTCAAGTGTCCTCTACCCTCCAAAAAAGAATTCATTTGGCGATCTCATTTGAAAAATTAACAGCCCCAAATGAAAGTTTCCTGAAGGATAAGATAGTGCAAGCTTGTCTTTTTGATGATTGCCTCGGCTCCCACATTCCACTCCAAAAATATCTGAATTTCATTTTCTCCTTTTTGATCAAGTAGATGCTTCTCTTAATGTGGGGACAACAGCCTGAAATTCTTCTTTAAAAAAATTCCTTTAAAGAGGCATCCATTAAATGTGCCATCTAAAGAACATAATTAACCCGATCAAAATGAACTGATTGGTTGCCTAAGAACTGAATCTTTATATGTAAAAAAATCTGTGACGGGGATAATAGTGTACTAAAATATTTTTGTTTAAACTTCAGATAATCTAAAAAAGAAAACTGAGATGGGACCTCTAGTAATGTAGGAGTTAAGTTTATGTACAATGTCAAAATTAATCTTCTTGTAGCTGTACTGATGAGAGCTTTACAATTAATTATTTAACTGACGAACAGTTCTTGTGAGGAAAAAAAAAAGAAAGTCAATTTGTTGGATTTAATATATGAGGGGAGCCGTTGTCTTTTGTCGTCTCAATTCCATCTGTACTTACCTCGGCTGGATACATTATAAGCTGGGAATTGGCAAAAAATCCAGAAGCATTTTCCAGAGTTTGACAAAGAGAAAAATGGCAGCGGAAGAAAGTAAAAGAGTGAGGCAGTTAGACAGTGTGTGCGGTAGATTGGTGCAAACAAGGTACATGGTATCAACAAGACATAAACAGGGCCTACATGTCAACATGAGTTAGTAGAGAAAAAAATAGGAGGGAAGGAAAGTTGCGGCAAAAAAATGCGATACCAGGGATTGGCTCTCCGATTGATACCATCAAGGTCATATATGAGCCACAAACGACTGGAAATCTTTGTTTTCTTCAGAGGTTGATGCTTTTTTCTTTTGATTCATGTCAATGTCTTTATCAAGGGTACTGGAGGTCCTTCCTTGCTTTTGATTCGTCATGTCCAAATCTTCATTGCAGAATTAAATTTCTGATATATATTACCCTGTGGTTCTTTTTTTGTCCTTACCAACAACTGTGACTGAGGAATTTGATGCTGGCTCCATCCTAAATGTTACCTGTGAAGTTCGGCTGTGAATACAATTGCTTATTTAGGAAAATTTATCATAAGTTTAAGTTAATCGGAAGCCAAATTGATTCAAATGCTTCACCTTTCAAATAAACAAATATTTGGGGCATTTAACATCCTATTGATGGAGACAAGCTAAATATGAACTCGATATTAGGGGATGTTTTAAAGGTCTGCTAAAAACGTGTTAATAAATAAAAAGTTGTCTGAAAAAATGTCATAATACCTGTAGGATCAAAAACTTCAAAAATCTTGTCGGGACAAGAAAGCCTGTTCAACTGTCTGTTATCGAGTTCCCAAGGCTAAACACTACAGAGGTGCTTACTGTGCAAATGGAAGAAATGCATGCAGTTCCCTATATGTCGGTGGAGCTAAATAAGAAAAGTTTTCATTCATTAAAATGACAAGCAATGACACAATGATGGTATAATTTCTTTTAAGTTTGCTGCTGATGAAGAAATAGCTGATAGTTACCTTCTGCTTTGTCAGAATCATCCACTGTTAGGCGTAAAGTTCTGTCATGCCTTTCTATACTGAACGAATGCCACTGATTGTCGTCCAGATTGGTGCCAGCTGTTATTGTCGTGCTGCCTGTGCCAAAGTTGGCTGTGACCCGGACCTCTCCGTGGGACAGCTCAGCCAGCAAGATGTCAATGATGGTGTCGGAGGTCGTCGCTATGAGCATGCCATCCGGGTGGCTGGTGCGAAAGCGCAGGAAGATTTCCTCCACTTTGCTGCGTGTGGTTTCCCTGAGGGTGATGCGCATGGACTGGTTGCCATTGAAAGCCAGCCGTGCGACCTCTGCAGGGACAAAGAGACGTAAGTTGGAATTGATAATTGGAAAAAAACACATTAATTTCAATATTAATCTAAAGGAGGTTGTGAAATATTTGCTGGATGGTTTTAAAATTGAAAAAAGTGTTCTTGCTTGGCTCTTCATTACAAGACATAAACTATCAATGTCAAATAACCACAAAAGAGAGATGGGTCATTCTATAAATTTGGGGTCCAATTTTTTTCCTGTCCCTGTTACGTCTGGCATATGATTTTTCAATGTTTAAAACTCATTGCTAAATTCCAAGATTGAATAAGTACTGCAAATTACTTGCCAGACAAATCAAAAATAGTTTGTAATCAATTTTAGTGATACATCCCTTGTCAAACATGTCAGATGGTATACATGTCAGAGGTTACAGGGACAGAAAAATATCACATTGGACCCAAAATTTATACAATGACCCAGATGTACATGTACTGTGATTACTTTTCCTCTTAAGCAAAAAAAATGGATTAAGGCTAGCTTTATTCACTCTTGGGTTAAATGGTACTATATAATTCATGGAAAACTAAACAGATATACTCTACTGACATGTTTTTATATCTACCGGTGTAAAGAGCCATCTATACACTGTTATCAATATTTTCAGCGATGAAGTCTCAATCCCACAACACAGAAACAACCCATTTCATCATTTTGCAACACAACGATAGTTCCCACCCAAGATACACATTCCATACCCCCCGCCCCGCCCACTTTTTTCTCCCTTATCAGTTCCACAATCTTTCAATCAGAGCCGAAGGAAAACATACTATTCTAGATGCCAGTGACAACGGCTTGAAAGCATTCTGAAATCTTTCAGAGACTGCAATCACACTGATTGACAAGGATGATTACAATGTCCCAGGTGACCAGCAAGATATTTACTCAAACGAATGAATCTGATAAAATCTTTAAAAATTTAATTTCAATATTGTCAAAACCTTGGAAACTTTCAGGTTGACATTTACAAACAGGGGGAAAAATTGTAAATGCTTTTATTAAGAAATAATCCTGCCGGGGTTCAGTAAAAGTCTGAAATTTTTTTACCTTTGTAAATTTCTTCAAATTTAAGTTTACATTTAAGAAAGCTGTTACTTTACATCTGAATACATTCACATGCATCATTGCTGACAACTGTTTCTGACTGGATTTCCTGTGGCATCACAATATTTTTATTAGAGGGTGTTCTCAGTCTGTTTCATCCCTAACTTCAATAAAGACACTACAATACAGAGGACTGACCAATGCCATCTAAAAGCCAAATTTTATGTCTACCCAAGACAATGCAGAAATGAGTTTTTAGAAAATATTAATTTAGTGTCAAACTCACAAGAAATTGTAAAAAAGTTAACACCATATCAGCAGTCGACACATTAACAAATAGTGGTAAGAGGTTGAATGACAAGAAAGGAGTGCTGTATGCAACCACGTTATCTCAGAGAAGCTAATTTTGCAGTGATGATATGGGAAAAATAGTTACATCTGCCACTGATCTCTGTATCTTAACTGAATAGTACATAGAGATTGAGAACTGATGAAGTTATTGGATGCCATACTGTAAACCGCTTCTAAGGCTGCATCCAAATCTGCTGTCTAGAAGCGGTTTACAGTATGGCATCCAATAACCTCATTAGTTCTCAATCTCTAAGTACTATTCAGTTAAGATACAGAGATCAGTCACTCTATTGGAAATACATAGAGACGTGGACAATAGACCAAGCCATAGCTCTGGAAGCCCGTTTTGGACATGGCTTAACTTTCCGAGTGCTTTCTGTGTACATGTTATGAATTTGCGAGACTTTTTATCACTAAGAAGTAAAAATCAGCAAAGTTTAGGGTTAGAATTACATGTAATATACAGAGAACCTAAACATTTGATGATAGTTTGTTAGGCATGCAGTAACATACCTGCCCCTTTATACACATAAGCTGAAGGTGGATACCAGGAGAGAGTGACTCACAACGGGAGTGACGAATGGGTGGAGACATGGGTAGACAGATAGTGTGACACATGGAAACATTTGGCAAGTGGAATGAGTAAGCAGTTTCAGGGAGAGAGAGGATTGACAAGGTTAGCTGCTGGCAATGAGGACACATGGTTAGATGGTGAAATAAAGAACACATTTTATGAACAGTGAAACACACAGCTGTTGAGGAAAACATAATGTTCTCAATTCCAGGAGACTGACAAAGTACTTGAACATAAAGGGTTCTCACTAAGGTCCAGTTTTGAGGGGAGAGATAGGCCAAGAATTGAGGAGAGCGTTCCTAAGCAAACACTGCTCTGTTAGTAGAAGTATATCTTTTTCCTTGACAGCTGCTGAGAATGTAAGTGTGTTATCACTCCAACAAAACTTCTTTAAAGGGTGTCGAGGACTGGAAATCTGCATGCAAGCCCTGGCAAGGTGTGACATTCAACTGAAACAACACTTGGAATTGTACATCAGCTTCATAGAATTAAACTTCAACCAACACTAAACCCACATATGTGCCTTCTCTATATTGCTAATTTCTGTTAATCAGGAACTTTAAAATAAAACAAAGCAAAATGTACAAACAATGACACTTTAATTAATGGTACAACTTTATTAGCCAGGAGATGAGTTTGTGATTCTTCAGAAACCTAGGAGATACACTTTTTGCAGGAGGGGTCTCTCAAAAAGGACTATTTACTAGTTCATTATCAGTGCTGATTTCATGTAACTTGGTTTAGGCATGTTAGAATTTTTGATACACAGTTCCAACTGTAAAAAGATCGGCTTGTTCTCAACTACGGGGCAGCAGTTCATTTCTGGCTGCAACTGCATGAAATACTTGTAATTATTCCCTGAAGCAAAGTGCCCCTAAAAAGTATTGCAGAGATTCAAAATCCATGAAAAATACTTTTTTGAAAACTGAAAGATTTGAAACCCCAAAACATCTTCTTGAAAGCAACTGAGAAAAACCAGAATGAAATCAAAGAGATAGCAAGCCAGAATCTAGCTCAGGACCAGTCTCACCATCTTTGCATGTTTCCCCACTGTAACCTGTCTTACGACAGTCACAGATGAAGCGGTTCCAGCCCTCCCGACAGGAGCCGCCATGCTGGCAGGGGTCGCTAGTACACAACGGGTCCTCTTCCCGGCAGAACCGGACAATGTTGCCGTCCTCCGACTGCTCCTCAACGTACTGCGGCAGGTCCAGTGTCTCGCCGTTCATGGCCATGTTGCGGATGCAGCCCACATAGCCTTGCCGCAGGGCACCCGAGAAGAGTTCCAACGGCAAGGCCAGGCTGGGCTCGATGCCGCCCACAATCAGGTCCATCTCCAGGTTGAGCTTGTCGTTGTGGCCCGGCACTTCAAACTTGTGGGACGTGGACGAGCCCACCTACTCCCGGAAGAGGAAAAAAATTGTAGTGCCCAGATTTTAAAATATCTAAATGAGCACAACTCTGTCAGAAGCTCCAACTGCTTTAAGTTGGAAAATAGCAAGGTGAAGATAGTACATATTGGGTAACTAGTCCCTATGGCAACTGCTTCGGATTTTCTTCCAAAGTATCAGTCACAAAATGCTTACGCCCTCCTTGGTCCATCATTTATGTATGTCACGTAGACAATGCTAATGAGGGAGCATTGCACTGTCCGGTACACAAGCATCATGCAATATATATATGTACCTCTCAATCTCTTGGGCTCAAATGGCCCGGAGTAACACTGGTACATAAAAAATACATGCTATCTGCAGAGCTTATACTCCGGAGAATCCTGATAATTGTGGCCAGAAGCAGGCCCACTCCTGAGCAGCACAAACACCCTTTCTTCATAGCTTGCATCACTATTGAACAGAATCTGGCACGTGGTTACAGTCAAGCATTTCGTAGTCAATCTAAATGTACTGTGTTCTCTGAGAAAGGTCTCATGACCTCCATTTGTAAGAAAGAAGAAGTTGATTGGGTTGATAGTTCATGAAATGAGTGGGTGTATTCAAAGGTTGGCATTGGAAAATGCAGCCAATTTAAGCAAAACAGACTTGTCAGTAACTCAACACCCAAGGACATAATCAAACAACGCATCTGTCTTTTCTGTTGAACAAATATTACTTATTACATGATAGAAATTAAACTTCTTTTGCTACGAAACTTGCCTCTGCACTATCTGCATCCTGAATTATGGGTTACACGCCACAAAACATACATACAGGGCACAATATCAGTTACTTTACCATAAGACATTGGGGTATTATAACTCCTTTTTGTGCACAATAGATAAATCCAAAATATACAAGTACACATGCAATCTGAACATGCAAACAGCATTTCAGTTTGACCTCGGCCAAAATGGAATATGGGAATTTTTCAACCGGAACGCAGAAAACAAAATCAATGCATCCTTGTTTTGTGTCCCGAGAAATGCATCTCCTTAAAATCTCAACAAATGCGATTATCTAAACAGGTCGCTAGCTGGGGGTCAAATATGCACTTAATAGTGGGACATATTGTGCGGTTTTAAGGTGATAGAGGAAACACAACACAGCTTGTGTAAGCAGCCCCCTGGCAAATTGCATGGGTATCATGCCCTATCAATGCAATGCCCATTTGCTTAAGATAACATCTTCTTTAAAAGACTACACACTGACTGAATTTAAGACGTTTTGGCCTCTACTTGAACTCCTGTTTAGCAAATAAAACACAACAAAATCTCGGGCCTTCACTTTGCTTTCAAACTAGCACTTTTGTTTATCCGGAGCTGATTTCAGTATGATGTGGACGTGTTGCAATTTAGAGTGGCTCTGAAGTACAAAAAAATGATAGACCATTAAAGTCTATCGCAAGATTCCATTTTATAAAACTCCGGAGAGAAAACTGAAAGAAGTTTAAAGAAAAAAAGACAAAACAACCTTTGAACTGAACAACATTCACACTCAATGTTCTTATCTGGAGGAAATTGCTTTTTCAAATGGCTGGGGAATGGTAACCGTGTGTGAGCAAAAGAGGCTGGCTACACCTAGCAACCAGCTCCCGAGGGGCAGATACAACACGTACACTCACTGCTCTGTAAATGTCAGGTGCTTAATCGAGTATGACTGACACAATTTTCATCAGGCAGTGCTGAAACCTTTGCATGGGAGGTGAACATACACCAAACCTCTCAGCCCAGCTTCTCTCTCTGACACCCAACTTGACATGCTTGACACTCGTTGGAACAGTAGAGGGTTGAGGGCTTAAAATTTGCTGGGATTGACCACAACAAACCACTCCGAACTGCATTTTCAGGATCAAAATTCTGCTGAGCCTACCTTGAAAACATACAAGTGGGCATTTGTGATGAGTACATGTACCTACATTTATGATGCCGATGGCTAGGTCCCGTTCAAAGACCACATGATGCCATTCCCCGTCGTTGAGCGGAAAGGTGTAGGCTTTCTCTCGGACCGGACCAGATCCCAGATCGAGAATGACGTAGAGGTATCCCTCCAGCAGCTCAAAAGCTAGGAAGTCGGACATCTCGTCAGAGCCACTGCTATACATGATGACGGCATTGGGCTCATTGGTCCGGAAGTCAAAAGAGAGGGACCCTTTAGACTGGGAGGAAAAGAGAACAAACTATCCATAAGAAAATCATTACACAATTGAACATGTTGAATGGAAACTAGAATGCACAAAGTTGTGAACACAGGATGCCATGCAGCCCTCATCCTAATTTTTGGATGTTGGATAACGTTGGATGAGGAGTGAAACAGTCATATATCAGCCTTTTTTAACCACTTTTTGTATTTGTCCCATTAGCAAATGTGGTTGTACAAAATGTCTGACTACGTTTTTCAGTGAAATTTGCACTGTTTAATTTTATGCAGATATACAGTAAGTAAAATTTAACCTACATAATATGTAATGACCCACAACTCATGACTTTAAACACCTACCATCTTGAAGTTTCAGGGATGAAAGTAACTTTCAAGTTCACTGATGGTAAGGATTAGGATAGACAGTCTCAACTTCCAGTAAATAAAAAAAAAACCTTTGCTGTTTCTGTAAGCAGAAGGAAATCGGAGCAGCAGAAGCCTTGTAAATGAACTCCCCCTGTTGTGTTGAATGACATACCTCGGCATTCCAGCGTGGTAACCTCAGTAGAGATTCCTCCGTCAGGAATGTGATGGGGTCAATGCCCTGTACCGTCTCCTCCCTGAAGATGATGTCACCCTGTATGTAGATTAACGGATCGGACCGAGACGCCTTCTCCAGCAGCTCCATCTCTATGTTGCCATAGTAACTCACCTAATGCGTCGGGAAAAGAAGTGTCAAAAAAGTTACACAGAGGCTAACGAGAATTGAAACAAATAACCCAAGAAGTTGTAAAAGTCCAGGTCTATTTCTTCGGCTTAACCTGAAACTTCAACAAAAGTAAGGAACAATTTATGTGTACAAGTGTAAAAAATATGGAGTTATAACTAACTGGTGTATGTCATTCTGCATTGCAGGCAAACAGTCAGTAGAAAGCGAACACAAAGAAAGAATAGTCTATATTAAACTTCCTTATTAGAGAATACGACTAAGAAATTATGGATTACACTCACTAAATATAAAAGGAGTTCTTCTGATTAGGTTTGACTAATTTGTAGGCTAGGAACTGATCTGATTGTTAACTGTAACACATTCCACAGTCAGGGAGCCTGAACCAAGGGCATCTCCTGGAAGATCACAATTCTTTGAGACGATCAGTAACCATAATAACCTAGCATTGGCCCAGCCGGGCCCTATCCTAATGGATGGCAGAGTGAATTGCTGTCAGTGGAAAATGTGTCAGAGCAAGGCTTACTGAGTGACTTGTAGACGTCGAGTGTGCATTTGAAAACAACAAGCTCTTCAATTGGAAGTAGACAAGAGATCGCAATAACGGTAATGACAAACGTTGAACTGGAAACCTGACTGACACTTGTGATGACTGTGCTGTCGCAAGACAAAATGTTCTTGATGCTGAAGTCACGATGACTGACTTCTAAATCCAACTTTGACTGATGGCAGTCCAAAAGACAACCTATCGAAAACAGCAATGCTTAAATAGAAACCGTCTTTATCTACCGTTCCCATTTTCACAGCAGGCTTATATTCCCTCTCACTTGACTCTAAATATAAGTTCTTGTTTATCTTAATCCCGGAAATTACTAGTGTCCTCATATCCTCAGAAGGCAAATGTCTATAAATTTTCTGTTCCCCAAAGATGCATGGGCTCTAAATCTGATTAGATCCCAAAGGTGCATGTTTTCTGGACGCTCTACACTTTCCTAGGACGATCTAATGGAAGCTAATGGTCTTAGGAAATATCAGCAATAGATGGAGTGCTAGGTTGATAGGCTTCGATGTCCTAGCTTCTTGTAATGAAATCAGTTTGCCATATTGACAACACTGTGGGTTCAATACAAGCAGGGTTTCCATTAATACGATTTTAGGAAGATGGACGCGGTGTTGGCAAGATGCGTCATGCATTAATGTAAGCTGGTACAAACAACTTGCTTGAATTAGATTTGCAGTACCATAGGTACCGGATATGTACCTACAAGATCCTGGTGTATACATGTATTGCTACATGTACATGACCAATTCAAAAACATTGGAACAGTGTACATCGTTTGATTACTCTTTGCACATATTTTACAGAAAGAACGGTCTGTTGACTACAAAACACATCTTTTGCCCCTACTCTCTAAAAGGTCTTATACTTACGTGCAATATACGAGTGTTTTGATGGGTGTGGTAGAGCGTAGGTCATGCCTTAGTATGCACATTTCAAAGGACACAAAAAGACTGATAAGGAGCTTAGAAACAGGACCTTTTCTGCAAAAAAATCCTAAGGAACACTGTTACCCAGAATAAATTTTCTCAGTCTCGATGAAGTCTTGTGTGATACGAAGTCAATTATTTCCGTATTATTCAATTCATTTGCCACTGTCCTACCATCTTTGATTATACTAGCTACTTCAAATTTGCAAGAATGTGGGGTGTAAGTTTTCCAGCAGTAATGCAAGGTACAACATATCATGCACAGCTGGCACGCCCATAAACTAGCTTGTCATGTGCACAACTTGACTTCTCCAGTATTTCAAATGATCTTACCTATTACAATTGCAGCCAAAAAGCTTTGCAAGTACTTTGTAAAGCAAAACTTTAAATACCTGTCTGTGATTAACACTGATAATTTAGATTACATGCATGGACTTAGGTTTGTATATTAAAGGAGAGCGAAGGATCTAGGATTTGGGAAGGGCAATAGAGAGAGAAACGTATTGAGCAGGAAGGAATTAACTGGTTTACTTCACTTCTCATGTCTGCCTGCCAGCATGTGTCATTTACAGAACAGTGTGCAATGGTGATTTCCCATCGTTCTACTTCAACTGTCACACGGGAAAACAATGCATGCTCGCCATTTTCTACAATACAACACCAGCGATTACAAGCATGTCTATGAATACATTCATCCAGAAATGTCACTCCGATATTGATAATAACAAACGAGATCACGCAGTTGATGCATCCAGAATATTAACTGGAATGGCATGGGGGAACGGAGAGGGCTTATGGTGGGAATACGTTAGCAAGGCAGGACGTGGGAAGGTGGAATTCGTTTATGGATTGTGGAGATCAATGGCGGAAGCATCTGGCCAGCTGATGTCATCGTTTGATGCATTGTTTTAGAGTAATTGATGGGTCAACTTCTTGAAATTCTGTGTGGAAGAAACTCGTCAGTTGAAGTCTAATACTGCAAATGCACGTACATGTATGCTACGTTACAAATGCTATGTTATTGGAGTAGTCATTATGTGCTCTTGTCTACAGAGTATTAGTTGATGGTTCCCACCTCTTGCAATTCAGTGAGGGAAAAACAGGCCAGTTGGAGTTTTAATAATAAAAATTCCAAATTGTGCTCTCTCTTGCCTACTGGAATACCGTTTACAACATATCATAGAACTCTTTTTCATAATTCATGAAGAAAATAACACCTTAGCAATGCATGACAGACAGTTGTATTAAATGACTTCTAGAGATGAAGCTACATGGGCAAAGGCAGTTCTGTAGCCAACTCTTCACTTTTGTGGGTTCAGGAATCCAGATCCTTGCTTTTGACTAGAGGCTATTAAATCTGGAACTCAATGCACTTCAGTGGTGTGTAATTCCTGGTAGTACAGGAACCGGGCACCTTACTGGAGCAAGACACACAAAATGGTACTCAAAAGAGACTCAACCTCAAAGATTTTAAAAAAATAGGAAACAGTATGAAAACAAATTCAACTCGTTAATTCTGTCGTTACCTTAAGTGCTAAACAGCCTTTGCAAAAGATGAAACACTGCATGTAGCCTGGTTTTTATTTTATATTTTCAATAAGAACCTTCTAGACATTTCCTTCTTATTGTCTGAGAAATTACTATAAGTCATGTGATTACCTGTTTGCAAGTACCTGGTCCCATAACTTGGAACCAGTTCCCGACACTGACAGCTGGGTACCAGGTACTGTATTGTGTACGAGGCATATGCTACGAAGCCGTTTCATACCGGTAACTCACATTTCTCTACTATAAGCTCATTAAATATCCGGTATATCCAGGTCAAAATTAGCAACTACATTGTCAAATGTAATACTTTGCCGTTCACCAACTGGATTAAGCCCCATTTGCTTTGTGGTAGTATCTCTGTTTGTCACTGCACTGTTAAGCTCACTACAAAGCAAAGAACGGGTTATTTTTGCCCCAGGATCAATGGTATTTTTTCCAACATCTACAAGAAAAGGTGTTCCTGGTATCAACTGTACTTTGAAGTTCACACACACCAGATTCAAAGGTTGGATTCCTGGAATCTGAAATTTCACCAATAGAAGGCGTGTCAAAGTTTCAGATCACTTGACCTATCAGCTGTTTATTCTCACCTGAAGAGTTGCTTTTTAAGCAGTTTAGCGACCGCTTTCATTGGCTTTATTTTTAACCTAAAAATTCTATTGGTTAAAGAAAGAGGTGTGTGTAGACTTGAAATAGCAAACCAACTCAGGCAGGAAATGCATTACCTCTAAGACCGGACTTGAGGAATTGTTAGCTTCAGGACAACTGTTATTTTGGGGCTTGGATTGCACTTGATTCCGAAATAAAATGAGACTGCCTGAAGTCAAAAACAGACTCAATGCCTGTTTAAATGGTTTGATCTGAAAGCAGAGACGTTTCATCTTGGGCTGGGCAGGAATTGAGTTCTGCATGCTGACTGTCAGTATGGCATTTACTCACGACGGAGCAAGAAAATAAAGATTGCTTCTTTGAAATCCCCAAAGCATCCCCTTTCACCGTGCCATTGACTTCAATAGTTTGGCGAAAAAAAAAAGAATGTAAGTCAAGTAACACTAGTGTGAAACAAAATGCAAACACACATTTTTTTTGACGTAAGGATAGACAGATGTGTACAATGCATAGGAGGGTGGTGAAAGTGAACTCTACCTTCCCACCAGTTTTACACACACGTACTGGTGCCCATCAGGGCTGTGTGTTAGCCCCCTTGCTGTACACACTTTATGATGACCATTAACCGACGATTGTGTTGCCACTGATTCATCTAATGTTGTAGTTCAATACGTGGATGATACTGCTATTGTAGGTAGTATGCGTCCTAATAATGACTCCTTTAGTCGCTACATGAACAAACTCTCTAAATCCACTGATTGGAGTGACAAACACTGCCTTAAAATAAAATTCTTAAGACCAAAGAGATGGTAAGAATAATACAGTTGTTGTTCCTACGGTGGACAAAAGGGGACACTCACAGGAAAGATTACAAATACTTGGGCACTATCATTGATGATCAGTTGAAATTTGATAAATGCTCAAAGAGCACATGTAGCAAACTGAACCAAAGACTTCTCTTTTTGAGGAAGTTGAATTCTTTTCGCATTGATAACACTATATTTGACATGTTCTAAAAGACCATTGTGCCAAGTTTGTAATCTTTCAATCTGGTTTGCATATTTGGAAATATGTGTGAGGTAGATAAGTGTAAATTTAGTAGGGTAATCAAACAGGCAGAAAAAAATCACTGGCGTGTGCCAACAGAGTGCAGAGGCACTCTTTTCTACTAAATTGTGCAATATTTATCCGATAATTCCCACCCTCTAAATCCAGAATTTGTCAAAAATAGCAGAGAAGCCCGGCTCATACAGTGAAGAATTTGCACCCAGCGCTACAATAATTCTTTTGTTCCCTCGGCCATTAGAATGTATAATGCCAACTTTTAAAGTTGTAGTGGTTTTTCTTGGTTAACTGTACTTATTTTAATAGGTCTTAGTAATAACACTTTTATTGGTTCTGTTGCTTTTTTTCACTTACTGTAAATGATATTGTCTTGTATTTTTTGTCAAAAGGCCGCATGAATTTCCCCTGGTGAGACAATAAAGTTTTAATCTTATCTCATCTTTAATTAGGATGATATCAGGGTACTCCAAAAACATCAAAAAAGAAAAAGTAAATGGAAACAAAATTAAGGGACTCCTTTAAATCCAGGATGTCGAGTACTAGCCTCCAACATGTATGTCAACTTTAAATCTTTTACTTCTAAAAATAAAAAAAATTCAGCTTTTTAGCCTGTTTCAAGCTAAGGTAATTTCCCCACATGGAAACGTCTCTGATTATGCATTTAAACATTGAACATTGGGCTACACAGATACGCGGCAAACTTTGGGCAAAATGCGAGTTCACTTACCATGAAATGGGGGAGGGGAATAATTCGCCAAGAAAGGTAAAACCGTGGAGAAAATGTGGAGAAACCATGACAGGAATTTTAAATTAAGCCGGCAGTGTTGTAGTCAAGTCCATCACAAGTCTTCCTTCAAACGTCCCTTCACAAGACCAGATGTAAGTACAAGAGAGATGGATGAAAACGGGGCACCTTTGTCAGAGTTCATTTGAATAGACTGTGGCTTGGCTTAAGACTCATGATGGACTTACAGGGACTTGTGATGGACTTGACTTTAACACCGTTAGCTGCGATGTCATATGGCTAGAGCATACACTGAGAAGGAAGGATTATTAGGAGCAAGGCTTTTCATTGCATTCAGGGACAACATGAATCTCTCCAAGACAAAATTAATGCTGTTACTATAAACTCACATCACGCAGGTTGCCACGGAAGTTTTCACCAACACGTGAGCCGCTCAGTGTAGCTGGATTGGGACTTCCTCCAACGTAGAACTCATTGCCGACCGTCAGCCGTCCAAAATTGCCACCCGCTGACCCCGAGGCTAGGAGGCTCCCATCAACACGAACTCTGACCTGTCACATGACCACAGAAGGTTGAATTTGTTATTTACTCCATCCTTCTTGTTTTCTGACCCTTTCACTGTTTCTGTCCAAGACTTCACACTTTACATTTAACCCTAATCCTCCTAAATGTTTTGGAGGATTTTGGAGGATATTGGAAGAATGGCACAAAGTGTGGCTGATTTAGAAGGATGCACTGTATCAAGGCTGTGCGTTGGACCTTGTGTTGTCTGTGCTCAGTCATGCATAAATGCAGGTCTGGATTCTACATAAAAATCATCCATACTGCTCCAAGAAAACAGTGCCACTGCCTCAACACAGCGACCATGAGGAACTACTGCAGGATTTTGAAGGATTAAAACAGTGGGCGCTCCTCAAAGGAGCCTATCTAAGGAATTATTGTAGGATTTCGGAGGATTGAGGCAGAATGCAGTTTTTGCATGCATATTTGGAGAATGTTGATGGATTAAGCAGGTGCCTATGGGTTCGGGTTAATGATGTTAGCCTTCTTAATTGAGAATGTAAAGCTAGTATTTGGGCAAAGCCAGCTGATAACAAACATGTACAAAGAGAACTTATGTGAACAAATAATATAAGAATACGATATTTATTAGGAGAACCAGATTGTTCTGTACTAGATTTACGATGTCAAGTACATGTGCATGCTGCTTTTATAACTAGTGCCCCCCAGCTGTGCTCATTATTCGAGTAAATAAGAAGTTGATGGGACGAAGCAGTATCACATTCCAAACTTTACAACTGTTCCTCTGCATCTTAGCAGATGAAAACAAGAATGAAAAACATCACAGAGCAGCATGTGTAAAAGGTTTCCCTACTCCTGTGAGGCTTTTTGTGTATTAAGCCAGCCTGATAGATTACCCAGCTGATTTCTGCCCGCTGTCCCAAGTTGCCTGACAGAACAAAAACATCCTTCTAGCAAAGAGTCCTGGTTGGTGAAAGCCTAATCGTTTTCATCAGTGGTGCAGGCTGAGAAGCGCTTCATTCCAGCTTCCCTGATAACTTCTGTCTGACCAGTTAAGTGCCCAGTTGTCAAACCAAACACTAGAGTAAGTCCTACATGCAGCTGTGTCTGCTGACTGTCATGTCAGGGTCTTCTTCAAACCTTGCACTTTGTGGATGCTTTTGTAATTCCACACATTAACCCTAACCCTCTTCAATCCTTCACCTGTTGGAGGATTGAGGAGGGTTAGGGTTAAGCAGAGTTTCTTGAAGTTATCCTGAGTCATTCAAATACTTTTTATATGGCCACACAATTATCACTTTGCTTGAAATTTCTGGTTTCTAACACAAAGTTGAATCTAAATTACAACAAAGGCTTATTCTGAAACAAAATGAGCATATATTGACAACACATTTGTACCTTAGGGTTAATTGTTTTAAAAATATAAGACTCCACCACACTTCAGTGCTCCCATCTGACCCTTTTCTAATTACGGATGAAAAAATGCTCTTAACAATGTTTATACTGTTTAAAGATGCTTGTACATGTATGTAAGCCAACACTATTCATGACATATGAACAACTGCATATTATCAACCAGCAAAAACATCGGAGGACAATGACCCCCCCCAAAAAAAGTGAGAGCTCCACCTCTCCTTTATTACCACTATGGCCAACATGTCTTTCAAATACATGTACTTTTCACAACTGCTTTAAAATGTTCTAACAAACCATAGGAGTGCTTATTTTTACTTTTATTTATAGAAGTGTCTGCTTTTTCTTAAATGTACACATGCAGAGTTTTTCTTATCGCCTCAAAAAGCTGTCTTGAATAAATTAAATCTTATTTCCCCAAAATAAAACAAACCGAAAATTCCTCTCATCCTCATTAAAATGCATACATGTATAACTATCTACTGCACTAGTTGTACTGTGTTTGCATGAAATTTGTTTCATGGCAGATCATGTTGAGTATAAAAGCTCTAAAGAGGCCGAGAGCTTTTTTTTCACTCAGTGAAGGTGTGGTCCATGCACCTGGAACGCGATATGTGAATCATGTAGCACTCCTAGTATGGCATTCCAGACAATACTGCTTGGTCGCAGTCATTTTTTACGATGGCCCTTCTTAATGCATGCCTCGTGAATTACTTTCAAGCATCCTGAATTTGGTCCTCACAATGTGACTGGGGCCGATGTAACAATTATTCATTTTTCAATGAACAACAAATTATCAGAAAAATATCGAGCTGGGATGTCCCTTCAGGGCATCCATACTTAAGTGATCCAATCGTCGGCATGTCAGTGTACTGTCCCAATTCAAAGATGATTCTCCGCCAGAACGAGGCGCTTAAAAAGTACCCCCAAAGATTGTTTCCAAAAGAGGGGTCTGTGTGGGGCAAGAAATTGTGGGATTGAGTAAGTACGGCCCAGGATCATCTCTATAGATTAAGGGGCTCCCACGTGGGGGCAAATCAGACAAATATGTTATTGAAAAATTGTCAGAAGAACCTGAGAAGGTGGGGCATGTCGTTTGAAAAATGGCTACTCAGGAGGCTGGGGAACGTTCACTTTTTGGGAGTGAGTTTGTTTTGGGTGAATAATTAAAACATTTATTGGTTAATCTATTAAAATTTGAAAATCAAATGAAATCTGAAGGACCAAACAACACATTGCTTTTTTGTTTGAGAGGCCTCAGGGACTTTGGTTGCCCACAATGGGGCTGTGAACTTTGTTGATTTTACACTGTTTTCAAGGGAGCTTGGATTAGTTCAGTGCACCCATGAAATAATCATTGACTCAGCGCACAGCCGCACTGCCTGAACACCACCTTCTGCCCACAATGACAAGTCTCTGTAACCTCTTGGAAAAAACTCAGACACTTTTCTGCCACCTACCTGCGACATCTGTCAGAACAATCATCTAAACTCTGTTGTTGTGTTTTCCCTGGAAGGTGTCAGCTTATTGAGCTACTCTCAGTAATGGGAAACCCACTAGAGATTTAAGGCCACTTAAAGTCAAAAGAAAATGAGGCAAGAGAGCTAGTTGGCTGTGTAATGTGAAGAACAGATTAAGGGTTTTCTTGACAGAAAGCAGACTACAAGTTTCAGAGAAAGTACGCCATTCAGATATGCACACGTGATACTATTACAACCTCTCTCAGGCTGTGATCTCACATCCATCTCAATTCCCTGGCCAGGTTTGCAAGGAATCTTCCTGAATCTTTCTGAATCCTCCAATGACAAGGACAACAGGTTATGTTCTCTGTCCTTTAGTTGGGAATCACGTCTTACATGAATTATCAAAAGCTGAGCCATACCAGCCTACAAACGGTCCTACAAATCCTATAAAACCTTTGGGAAGATTTTAAAGGATGTAGGATGGTATGCCAGTACAATAACACCAAATGAAAAGGAGTACTTCACAGATTTCAGAAAAGAATCAAAGTGTACTCCACCTTCACAATACACTGTTTTCCTTGTGACTGATTCAGTCTGTAAGGAGGGAATTCCCACATGACCTCCCCCCCTACAGTTCCCTATATGGGGGGGGGGTCTGTATGCAGCAGGCCGACAAGAGCACTTAAGAGCCTCATCTAAATTCCACCTAAACAAGGGACAGTTTATCTCGGAGACAGATGCAAAGCTGAGGGTATTATGCATCACAGAGACAGACAGACATCAACATGCCTCAGAGTCCTGCGTGGCGACTTTATCTTGTCCATCCTGTTTGCTTTAAAGCGGACTTTGCTAATGCATTCGGAAAGAATTTCATGTATGTTATCTGCAATTTTCCCCCTGCACTAATCTTACAAGCCATAACCATCTCTCAAGTGATATATCTGCTGTAAATTCACTCTGTTTGAGATTATATTCATCAAATTCACTTGCCAAAGCCAGCTCATGCTTGGCATAAAAGAAAAGGAAAGGGAAGCGAAGTTCCAAATCTCCTTGCTCTCCCAAGCATCATGCCAGGGATGAGCCAGGCAGAATGCTCTGTCTAGAAACAAACCCAAAATACCCAGATTGTTTTCCAGTCCTACAAAATCTAAGCAGGTCTTCAGGGGCAAATATGACACAAACACAACTCTTCAAATGAATTACGGTGAGGTACAAATACTCCAGCAATTGGATTTTGATTGGCAACGTCTTCTGCATTCCATCAACTGTGTTCAAATGTTTTCACTATTAAGCAGGGTAAGGTCACTTGTCAAATCGCTCGGATTAAGGACCAGCTTTTTGAAATGAGTTATCTCACTCACGTCTCCTCTGGTCCTGGAGATGCGGACTTTGTGCCAGTTGTTGTCCGTGAAGACATCCATCTCCCGTCTGGGCTGAATACTATGCCGGTACTCCCCAGAGCCGAGGTTGATGGCTACCTCCAGAAGGCCGTTGACCAGTGCTACGTAGATGAAGTCCGATTCGTGGCCGACATACAGCAGTAGGCCGTTTGGGTGCTGGGTACGGAAGTCAAAGATCACATCGTCTTGTAGTGTGTTGATCTCCTCCAGGGCTAGACTGTAGCTGATGTACGAGGTGCCGTCAAATGTGGCAGTGATTGCCGTTTCCTCTGTGGGCAAAAAATTAAGCCATCCCAAATTGAACAACTTCAAACCAAAATTATGTTAACTTCCTTTCCTTTACCAACAAAATTTGTTGTATGTAACACAGACTTAACAAGATTACAAAATATCATGAAACTAACTTTTCCAACTGTCAAGTAAGTTCTGCCATTCATGCTTAGAATGGAATCTTAGTTACCTATCACTTTTCTATGTGATACAACTGAACTGGTGAAGTTCAGTGATAAGTGTTACGGTGTTAAAGGCATGCCATGGACTAACAAATGCAAATAGTGATTTTATTGAAGAAAAAAAAAGGCAGATGTAATCATACTGGTCACTAGTCATCCAGTCTCAAGGCAAATCACAAGCTGCGGAAATAAACTGACAAAAAGCATGTCTTTGTCCATCCTGTGGTGAACCTGGTTACAACTTAAACAGGAAACTGTATAGGAACTCATGTTCTGGGGTGTTGTACAAAATTACCAACCCATATCCCCCCCCCATCCCTGCTCTGCCCCCGCCTCCCTCAGTAGAGTACACCGGTGACCACATCGGAACCAATAATTATGCCAAGTACACAAACTCTCGTCATATTACCCCAAGTTCTTGGCTAAATCCATAATTTTATTAATACCATACCACGTATTATTCTGTAAGGAAGCTATCTAAGATGGAAAAAATCTACAGCTGGAAAAATTCAAATCACAGCCAGACGATGCCTTGAGTGCCTGTTTCTGGACATCCTACATGTAAGCCCTACAGGAGGAGGAGAAAAAAACATCTGCCGATATCTTTCTTTTCCCACTGCACCAGCAGCCCGATAGGCGGCCTGTGGCTCTCCATCACCGAGCCAGATGACAGGTTTATCCTTCTAGCTTCTCAAGTAATAACCTAGTGCACCTGCACTCTCCACTCTCATCCCCAATCCCTCTTAAGCTCCGCCCCCTAATGGCCTTGAGAGCTAGAGAGGGAGAGACTTCACAATGTCCTCCTCATGAAACCTGTCTGCCAAAGATGTTCATGGCAGCAATGATTTCTGGAGAGAGAACTTACAAAGGCCAACAAAAAGATGTTCTTTTTTTCCTTTGAAATAAGAGCTGTGAGTACACGTACATGTATATCCTCAGATTTCACTGACAAATCAGGCCACAAAATTTCAAATTATTACCTCACACTATGCCTTGAAAAGCTAACAATTAATCACAGTGACTCACATTTTTAAACTTCGTACTTCAGAGCAATTATTTATCACGTAATATAAAACAATTGGTACATGTAAGTCATCTAGGCCTCAGAACATTCCAAGAGCTGATTTTATTGCTGGACACTGCCCAACCAAAAAAAGACCAGACAGGCATATTGCAACTGATCCCATGAGAATGATTCCAATGACCATTACTGACACACTGTTTAGGGACAAAATGAATTGAATATGAAAGCCCTTTTTTCGCTTGCTTCTTTTAAAAAGTGATGAACTCATTTTTTGATGACGATACCTTCAGTTGGATATTTTGATTACAGTTTGGTAACCACAGAATCAATTTCCACATTTAAGGACAACATTCGGCATCAGGATATAGGGTAATTCATAACTGATCAATGCACTTCTGCGAATCTTCTGGAAAATGACGCTACCACGGCGACAAATGGCATGGGTTGGACATGCCGGAGCCACAGCGGACAGCCATTCTGGCTATAAATACCAGATGCATATACATCAGCTTCAGGAAATGTGTTCATGTGTGCACAAGAAATTACTATCGATCATCAGCCAATGAGAAGAGCAATGCCTCAATATACATGTACCAGCTCCTCCAAAGCTCAAACCACATGCTTTTTTATTTGAACTATCGTAGACATGGAGATGGAACCTGGATATTTTTGTTGATGATGAACACCAAAAAAAATCATCCATCACTGTCAGCATTTCTGATTCCCCCTTCTAAATATTTGTACAACCTTTTCCTTTAACCCAAACGGAAACAAAAATTTCCCACTACCTCTAAACATCTGCAGGAAAGGCATGTTTCTCAAATGCAAAGACACAAGTGTCAATTTCTGACAGTCGTACAGAAAAAAGAGGGAGGGTGGGTCTGACAGGAGACAACTAGTTGTCCACCTTTCTGCCACTTGACAAAAATCAAATTGGCAAGACACACAATCAAAGAATGGATTGACAATCTGAGTTTTTCAATTTTTTAAAGCTGGGTAATCCAATCATATTTCAGTGAACTGCATGTATCCCCTCATATGGCCCATTGTTATGTAAAAATAATGTTAAATTAAGCAAGAACAGAACAGGAAACAGATATACCTAAAATGATCTCTAAGTAAAAAGCAAAATATCAGATACTATCTGACACACTGACCAACTCTGCATAAGCATATTACCTCAGCCAGTTTAGTATTCCAACAACACATGCCTAAAATGAAGTGCGTCATTTGGAAACAGTGTAAATGCACACGAGGCCTGCTTTATCAGCACGCCATATGCCAACTTCCACTTGTACTTTTCAAAATACTGAACTGGCTCATTATGTGGTTTGCTAAACACAGATTTAAGTACATGTTTAAAACCAAAACACTCCTTTTTCCACAGGCAAATGCTCAAAGCAACTTCCATACTCCAAATGGTTGTGTACGCGGTCATAAATTATTTTCTCTTTTCCTAGAATTTGCATCTATACAGATTATCAAACTATCAAACCATAGAAGAACCAAGTCTCCATCATCACCGCTTTGAAGTAATTTCTATTTCAATCTCCAATCATATTCTTTCAGTTTCTTATAAATCCAACATCTTCCATTCTACCACTCTGCAGTAAAACAATGGCAGTTCTCATAACTGCAAGCCTCTACACACCATACACTGTCTGCCTTGGTAGGCCTTCCCCTTGTTAGGGAGACAATTTCTTTTGTTAGGACAGTTTGAATTCCTTCACAAGACAAAAAATGTCCACGTATCATTCTTGTCTACGTTACATCAAAATTTACAGTCATTCATAGTGCTCATAACCCAGTAACGGGTATGCACTAACCTTACGTACCTTGTGTGGACTTGTGAACAAAAGATGTCCACATGATGCAGGAAGAAATGACGTTCTGTGTGTTTACATGTAACTTAGGCTTCAGTGTAAAAGCATATTGGCAGCATTCAAAGCATCGACAAGAAACGCCATTCCTTAGGGAAATGTAAAGATGGCTGGCAGTCATAAATCCCTAAACCCATGGAAAATACTGGCAAACCTAGTGTTATAGCGAAACATGCTGCTTGCTGTATGGTCAACCACTTGATAGGCAAACCTGACTGACAGCAAGAAGTGGAAACCTGCACCCAAACATGTGTACGTCCTTGTTGACTTACTGCAACGCTTTCACATCCTACGTGAGAGTATTCCATAATATGATAATAAACACACAAATTCCTGGGCAACTCATCTCTCTTCGCGATCAAATATCGCATGGCTATATTGCCAGGACTAATGTTCGCCATAATGGATAACAGGAGGCTAAATGATAACGAGGCAGAGTAATAGGGGTTTTGAGAAGATCCTGGTGGGTCCCAGATGTCTGTTATATGACCAAAGAGAGAGAAGAGTTCCCCCCCCCCGACGATTTCAGTAATAATGCCATACTTGTGTACTTGGCATGAGGGGACCGCTCTTTGAGGATACCATAGAAACCATTTATCTCCTTTATTCACTGCAATTATGATCATTCTGGCATGTTATTGCTTTTTTCCTCTCGTCCCAAAAAATTCACCAGTCCACTATTGGGGAAAAGGAGAAAATACACACATACTTCTACTTGATGTTTAAAAGCAGCCCTTGTTTGCAATTTCCATTTTGATTCAACTTTTTTCAATGTAACCGTTCGAAAGAATTATGGTAAATCGTCACTTTATCTAGCGTTGTTAACCGGAGGTATGTGTATTAAACAACTCAAACAATTTTTCATTGAGTGCCTGCTGGGGTTTGAGGCTGCTCAAGAACACACGTCAAAAGTTCCCCAGGCTGGGTTCCAACTTGAAGTGAAAGACACAGCCATCCTAAGATGGGCACAATCAATTATCACTTAACCTTCAGGTTTCCCAGAATAGTTTTGGCATTGATCTAGTCAAGCAATAACCTCGATCCAAGCATGCCTCAATTACAATCAATCAATTATTAACAGCACTTCAGCAAAACAACAAAAATAATTCATCCACAAGACTGACTACAAGAATAAAGACTACCACAATTGTCGCTTTTCTATCAGTCATGCGAGGGAAATACAAAGTTCTCAATAGGAATCGAAACTACAACCTAAGAAAGCTTTGCTTATCTGAACACTGCAGCACAAGTGCAGTTTGTCTTTTATTTCATATTCCTGCAAGTTAATGGCTTCCCATCTGAAACATTATAGTCTTAAGATTGTTCAGCATGCCGCTCTTATCCAAGAGAGGTCTCTCTATTCCTTTCACATTGATTAAGCCAGGAATGTTTGCACAATGAAAATGGATTGTATAATGAATCACATGTTGACATTCTGAGGGAGGCCAGTTTATGAATCACACTGCACTGGACATTGATTTCCGCTAAGCTAATAGGCACCGTCTGTCTGGGCTGCATTTGATTTTTTTTTTATTCTCAGTCTTTTTTCCTACCGGCATGAATATTGATTCACACAGAATGAATGATTCATGACAGCGATTAATAATTGGTGACAATATTCCTTCAGTCCCAATCTCTACCTTCTAAACATAATTTTAGACATTTTTTTTTCTCATTCATTTATCGTATACAAAATGTAAAGCTCCAATTTGACCATACTGGAGTGACCTCTGTAGTTACTCAGAAAATGCATAACATAAAGGAAACAAATTGTGAATGTGCATAACTGGAGAAAAAATAATCAGGCTCCAAATTGACCTGTTGTTGAAACTCAACATTCTAATCACTAATGAACTCTATCCATCTACACCTTAGATGAAAAGGGCATTCCTTTGCCATAGCAAACAAGTTCATTTCCTCTTCTACGTACAGCAAAGGCTGACCATGCACATTCATTCGTTATGCAGCTAAGTCATGAGGAATGCACTGTGCCATATGCAGTGTGGAGGAACTTGGCTCTTTGACAACTGAAAGACAGAAATTTGTATCCAGAAAGAAGAAAAAGTGATCCCACTCCTGTTTGAGTTTCACCTCCATCTGGGGTGCCCCTTGATCCCACTCCTGTTTGAGTTTCACCTCCATCTGGGGTGCCCCTTGATCCCACTCCTGTTTGAGTTTCACCTCCATCTGGGGTGCCCCTTGATCCCACTCCTGTTTGAGTTTCACCTCCATCTGGGGTACCCCTTCCCTTTCATAAAGGATGTCATCGAATTTTGTATTCTTAAGGTGTCCTGACACTAGGATAATCTTATGCTCATATTGAGGTACCAACTGGAACAACGGCTTCGTAAACTGTTTTTCATTTTCATTACAACAATTCCGTCCCAGTTCATTCAGACATGAAATACAGCTGTGTCGAGGATCACTTGTGAGGAACGTTAGCAATCCAGGTACAACTGATCTTCCTTCATAACTCTCCAATATTGCAGTGAGCATTCAGAATGATAAGTGTGATACTTAGTCAAAGAATGCAAGGCCTGGTTAGGTTTCAAGTTCAACACCAAATATTTGCTTGCCAAGCCTTTCAAGAGAATGTTCCTCTCAGAATACACAATCTATGCGATGCAATAAAAAAGATCTCTGGGGAGTTTTGTTTCATGTAATGTGTGGGCTTCTAAAGACTGGAGAACGTCAAGGCGTGGGAAGGTTACCTATACAAGTAGGTGACAGCAGGTCTACCGATTTCTTACCAAACAAATGCTGGATTTTTATGATCGATGCATTGCTCTTGTCTAACAGTCGGTGGTTCTTGAATTATGCGATGTCCCCCTCCTGTGACATTTGATTGTTTTTCCTTCCTGTTTGATTTAATCTCAATGAATTATTCAGACACTGGGAAGGAACATCGCCGTCTGGAGAATGTTTATTTGGATCACGTCGTGTAATTTATCAGGATCACGCATTCCGGCATGGCTCAGGAGACAGTTTGCAATAATTACCGGAGGGAGACATCCATGAAAATAAAGAAATACGAGATGGCTGGGCACTTCTGCTGAATTAACCTTTCACACTCATTTTGGAAAACTTATATTGGGATAAATAAAGGAGATACTGGAGAAGAATTTCAACAAAGAGCTTCTGGAGATTGAAGTTTACAATAATTACCCTTGAAAGCAAATTGACAACCTGACCAGTAAACTACGTATTCAATAATCTTTTCTTTAAGTTAATTTATTTTTTTAATTCGTTAATTTTTCGGCATTTTCTGACTGAAAAAAGGAGTGTAATTTTTCTTCATCCAATGATTATAAAGATATGACATCAAAGATGAATAGATATATTTTCCTTTGACATGAGGAGCTTTTGAAAAAGAAAACTGTGCCTGTGGTCAACCGGCAGTTCACAGATTAATTCAATTTAAAGAACTTAGTGGGTGTTTATTCATAAGCTAGCTGCAAGTCTTATTCCTTCCGTGGAGTGTTGAAACCGTTCTAATCAATGGTATTCCATTTGAACTCTGCACAGTGCCCCATGTGCACATATCGTTCCACATATCGGCGTGTCTGAATAGATATTTCCTAGGCGCTGGGTGATTAATTTACGCATAGTGGGTTTTCTCCCCCTCGTCTTCTCTCCCTCGTGCGATGTCATCAGTAATCATCTTGAGTTGTAAGCGTTTAGTGCCAGTAAATGATATTAGGCAGGAGTGCCAGTGCTCTCATCCGCAAAGCTCAACCGTTCAAAAAAATAGACCAAAAAAGGGAAACTGGGACACCTTGTTATACCCTGGTACATACATTACATCTCTGCAATGCGTTGTCTATTGTATTAGAAACCTAACACACATTGAACTCTTAACAACTGTGCCATTAACCCATGCATATATAAAAATTTTAACGCATTCATACAAGAATTCAATTCAATGTTTCAGTTATTTGCTAAGAAACTTCTACAAATGATTACTACCGGTACGTGTATCTCTCATACTGTTGAACAATCTTGGATATTCTGAGATTTGAGGTTAGCTTTCATCTTAAAAGAAACCAATTACCTTTCCATTTTTTCCCCTTTTTCTCTTTGTCACACTGGCCATGACAAATATATCTTGCTAGTCCACAAATATCAACCTAATAAGCAAATAGGTCTATAATTTGGGTGAAGGTAGAGAATTGATCTTTGCCAAAAATTTAGATATTGTCCATTTGAATATGGTGAGTTGCAGTAAAGTGTCGGTTTACATTGTGCTTCCACTGAAAGAAGACAAGAGCCCGGACAAGCCAAATTGGCAAAGATAAATCATTTTGAGAGTTAAATTCAAACCACTGTATACAGTTTCCTCAGTCTGATATTGATTGTGGAGACACGGAAGCCCTGGCCGTGAATTTGGGACAATAACACAGGAAAGGATCCCGTTTCTTGGCGACTCGCCGGCTCTCGCCGGTCCATCACGTACAGGAAATTAAATTCAAGCATATGATTCGGAACAATTTTTCTTTTCCAAATTGATCGAGTGGCTCTCCACTGGTCAGCACTGATTTCACACGCATTCGTCCCTCGAGAAAGGTCTATCTCTACTTCCAAACATCCCTGAAAGATGTGAGAGTTTTAATAACATCTCTGTCTTGCTCCATGATCAGTGACAAGACCCTTCACCACCTATGGTGGTACTGGCGCCCTACCTGTCCTCTGTACAGGATTAAGTTCACTAGTAACGTAGCCAGTGAATTTATCACTTAATTCAGTGGACAATTTGTTTCCCCTACTGGTCCTTTCTCAAATAAGCTAAAATACAAATGGCTGTTAGCCTGAAGGCAAAAGAATAATTTTCGAAGTATTAAAAATAAAACAAATAAATGCCGCTAAATGAAAATACCTCCCTTTTTAACACAAATGGGCAAATGTGTATTTTGAAGCTAAATTTGTTCCCAAACACAATCCATTTAAATAGCAGACAATAAGAGAAGGGTCTATTGAGGGGAAAAAAGCAATTAAGTTGGTACTAAACAAGATTTCATTGCCAAAACTTCTGTCATTCTCTCCATAAAAATCCCTGTCATGGTGTTTCTGCAAAGAAAACTGCATTAGACCTCGGCTGCAAGTGAAAGCATTATGATCCTACCTAATCTTGTACGTAAAACACTCCAAAAGAGTTATGGTCTGTTTTGCCAAAAATAGGAAAGAATTCATCAAGACAAGTTTCAAAGTCTGTGCTAATCATTAACCCCACAATAAAAGAAACTTACAAGAAACTACAGAAGCAAGTGAAAACAGAGAAGAAAATTCTGAGCTGCACAAGACTGTAGACAGAGATTTTTCTATGTCTCTTCTTTTGGTGTCCATTTTGTTGTTCCTGTGGCACATGCTGGCAAATATTGCCCAAAACTGCATTAATAACTTAATCAAGCTCTCGCAGCTGACTGAATCTGCACCACCCAAAGACATATTTCTTATCCTGCCCTAACCGCCGACAACGCTCAGAAGAGACCCTCCAGGAGAGATCAATAAGAAATCTTTTATCGCACGCTCCAGCAGAGCGGAGCCAGGCCTGGAACGAACTCCGATGCGCTGCCGTCGAGTGCCGCCATGAATATTTCAAAAGATTACTTCAAAGACGCCACTCTCTCCTTCTTTTCCTCCGATGGTGAACACTTCATGATGAACCTTGTCGATGTGGTGTCAGCCTAACCACAGGCCAGGAAACGTTGAATGACAACCAAGCCCAAAAAAATCCCACCTCTGACAGGAGGAAGGGGTAACATTTAATCCCCCCAGGAGATATACAGGGCCTGAATTGCCAAACAAACATTTAATCAACACCGGGTATGAAAAATGCAAAAGGGAAAATTAATTACTGTAATATCAGGTGAAAAATGATATGACTGAAAACTATCAATGTAAAGTAAATCATACACAAGTTTCACAAAGTGTTTGAACCCCCATGTTAGCTTTGAACCATTTCAACAATTCTAATATCAGATTTAATGGAAGACAGAGAGAACAGTTACTCAAAGCAAAGCTGTGAAACCAAACATGATGAGTATTACACCTGTACTAGATGATACCGGTAGCTACCAATGGCTGGAAATTATTGATTAGGCACACTACACAGACGATAAACAAATGAGTGAAATTTATTACTTTTCGTGAACCTTAAAAATGATAACTCTTAATTGACACACTACAAAAGAAATGTTACTAACCTCTCTCTTCTGGAACTGTTGTCATAGAAACAGTGGGATAGAAAGGGAAAAGAAACAACATTCGTCATTCATCATTGATACACTGCAGCAAATTGGATTCAAGACTGATGGAACAGGTTTCAGGATTATGAATATCGGACGTCTCTGGGGGAGGTGATGATAAATTGAGTGAGGGGAGGGAGTGAGCATGTGTAGGTACAAGTGGCAATGCATGAAGCGTGGAGCAGTGTTCGTCGCTTGTCGTGCAGGGGAGCTACGATATATCCAACTTTGTTTTCAGGAATGATGAGTTTCAGTGGGTATTTTTCATAAACTGGCATCTCAATTTCAAAGACCTTAAATTACAAGCTGGTATACATGTATGTGGCAAATCTCTAAAATACTTTGGATTTGGGAAATCATATTTAAACTCACAAAAACACCTGTTGAAAATCGGTGCTCAGGGTTTAATTTCTTTTTTTACTGAAAGATAGAAACTGTCTTGAAATAGAGGTGCTGTGCATCACGAGTACGGTACATAAAAAAAATGATTGACACTGTACTGACACTGTTGATCTCTGGCCAAGATTTCTCCAGCTGGTTACACCAAAACTTGCAAAGATTTTGACAATCAACTTGGTCTGTAGAACATGCCATGATTTGTTCTTTAAGAAGCTGTGCAGCAAGTTACAGCTGATGTTGGTAAGAAAGAATGGGTGATTAGTTTAAATATGATTTCCTTTTTATCAATACTTAAGTTACAATACTCAAAGCACCAAAAAGTCACAAATGCATTTACCTTGTAAAAGGGAACGTAGAACAAATAAGAATAAAAGCAGTTCAGGAAAAATGAATAACTTAGAAGACAACTGAAAGGTACTTGAATTGTTCACAAGCATTGAAAACATAACCTGAAACATACTTGTAGTAGAAAACCTTTTTTTATAAATCCTTACCGTTAAACAAAACTAACAAAAACAGGAAAATAAACTTACGTGTAAAAGGGTAAAATGGAAAACTTTGAGACCAAGTCAGGGAAACATTACGGACAAATAAATATAGGGAAAAAACCAATTAGCAGTACTTAACACTTCCATAGACATCATGCAACATGCAAGAGTGTTAGTCACACAGTTGAACATTTAGTATACCAACACCAGGGAACAAAAACTTGACAATATGTATAAATTTAAAACAATAAGTGACTTTATATCAACGGATAATGGATTACTCCCCTTATAAAGTTAAAACTAAACAATAACATAATACATGTAACAAATATTAAGTATATCAGGGAGGGAATCTGGAGACACATTCAAATTAAGAATCTCCTAATGGTACACAGTACTGGCAGAAATATACAAAAATACAATTTAAAACTCCTTCAGGGGTAAAACAAATGTTCAAGGGAGAAACAGAAGTAGCCTTAAATAATGCAAGCAGAGACAAAGCCACATTATTTGTTGAGCAATATGTGAAAGGCTGAGGAATTCTTAGCTATTTATTATCTGGAAAATGACACTAATATACATATGAATGATATAAATGCTACAACTTTTATTGCCAATTAGTACCAAAGCTTTCTGCAGACAAAATTTGCTCTATGACAGATCACTTCAGTATGAAAAATAACAGTAGAGGGAAAAATCGTTCAACATGAAAATTATATATGCACCTACACGTACTTCAGCCAGGTTTTGGAATGGTGGATATTACACTGTATTACCAGCCAAAACTAGTACAATTTATGTCATATTTCGGTCAGTAACCCATCACTCATCTAAATATTTCAACTTGGCAGCTTCTGAAATTATATATATGTAGTTTCAGATTGAAAACATAGTCTCCATCGCTGTGGACCCTGTACTTTCCATCAACCACCCCCAAACTCAACAAATATAACTTCCAAACCAAATTTAATCACCGAGTGTCCAAACAGAAGTGCAAGAATATCAATTATGGGGCTTCCCTCTGAAAACACACCGTCCAGTCCATAACTCAATTTATGTTCCCGGCGAATTGGCCGTCCGTTGTGGGTTGTCCCGCTGCCCCTGTTGCCAGGTTCCTTGCCCAAGCAGCTGGGCTGACAAATGGTGGTGGTGTGGTTGCAACACAATTTCCAGCTCAACCAGAAGGGAAGTACAGTCACTAGCATCCCACTTCCAATAAGGCGGGAGAAAAACTTGTCATTTCACAAAATTGAATAACACCATACTATTTTTGCTTTTGGGGAGGCGCTGTTTTTGTTTTATTTTGTGAAGATGAAGGTTCTTACATGTGTGGTTTCCCAATACTCAAACTACATGTAATGTGCATGTACCGGGAAAAAACGGTAAGCCTGTGAAATCATCTGTATGTTGAAGTTTCAGGTGTCGCCTTTTTGCACAAGGTATCCAACTTTGACGTTAGGCCTACACTTTCAGCTTTGTAATTCTACAAAATATTTGCGTTAGCCCCAGGATGGACACATGGCGAGGAATTTGACACGCGAGCAACCCGTGGGGAAAGGACATTGTGTGACTGTGCCAAAGCTGGAGCCATGGACAGCTGTTCGGTTCCGACGACGTACGAGATCGATTCCAAATTAGCTCCTGTTAACAGATTACCCCTTCCCTATTCCAACTGGGCAGTAAATTACAGTGATTGTAAGAAAACCAAAAATCCGAATCTTGCCAGTAAACCTACATGTAAATGAAGAAATGTTCCTAGTGACCATTTGACCAAAATTTGACCGTAACACTTTCTCAGTAACAAATAAACCTCACCAATTCTACCTTAAGCTAGATTCTAAAACATTTTCCTGTGATGTACAATTTTACTGGTGTTTGTGTAATTTATAACTGGGCCCAACAACCCTCAATTAATCCGTTTTCTCATTGGAAAAATTTAGCAATTCAGGAAATGTGGGTATTCGACTACAGATCGATTTAAGGAGATGAATAATTAATGCATTTTGCATTTTTAACATTGAAAACTCAAACCAACAATAATTATACGTGTGCATTACTTTTATTTTGAGGAATTTAGCACAATTAGCACTAGGAACTATTTGAATTTCTTCCAGATGCTGTATACTTCAAGAAATGTCTTTCTTAAGTATTTACTGTAGGTTTGTACAATTAACTTCAAAATGATTCAAAGTATGGGCGTTTATTCCAAAGGAACTAACAATAGAAATAAACACACTTTTATAAAGTCACCAAGGTACATGTATAAGATAAGACGTACAACTGACCAAAAAATGCCTCAGCAACCATTTTCCTGAAGCAAATTTGGCCGGACTGGAGGAATCATGATTACAATTGCCATTCTCTACATGTCTTTTTATTACAAAGCAAGTTTTGTATGAGAAAATCAAGAAGCAAAACTTGTATACTGTACACACAGGGTCATTTTAATATAAACAAACCAAAAATACACTTGTGGCCATGTCATTCTGCAAAAGGGTTGCTGTTTTTGATTTACACGGTAACACTTCCATTTTTGTTATTTACACTTTATGACATCTGTAAGAAGTTAGTTTAACAAAAGAACAGAAAAAAAACATCAAAAAAAGGTAAACTTGAAACAAACAAAGGTGTGACAGCATGATGAAAATAAAAGGCAATATCAGGCTTGAAAGATGGAGTTTTATATCAATGGCTGATGTTGAATAGGAAACAGTTGGAATGGTTAGGACAAAAAGTTCAAAGGTCAGAGGTTACGATGACAATGTGGCATGACACTTTGAAACTTTGGACCCTTGGACCAGAGGCAATGGACCAAAGTGTGAAGACAACCTACCTTCATCAGATTGCGATTGAGGTGCAGGCGTAAATTCTAATGTGGCATGGAAAAACAGAGGAACAATACTGAGATATGACGCGTGTTGATGAGTTGATTGGAGAGGGTTGAATTCCAGGAAAAAATGACTACAAAAATTACGTCATAAAGACAAATCGGGGTTATTATTCATGAGGAACTTTCAACTCTTGACCAATCTAAAATGTAGTAAATTCACTTGTTTTGAATTACGCTAGTTAGCGGAGTGCTGGCCATCTCGGGGGTTTTAGCTCAGAGCCATTCATATCAGCTCAACGGGCATTTAGCCATTCAATTAACATACTGCCAGTGAACATGCACACTAATGCAAACAAGCGCCAAAAACATCTTGTGCATTGATGTGTTTTTTCTTACATTTCCAAGCATTCCATTCTGCATTAACATGCATAATAACAAGGCTGAACACAATAATCTCTCACTGAAAATGCAATGAGCTACATTTGCTCAAATTTCTTTTATAAAAGAAATTTTCAGTAATAACCAAACGCGACAAAATTATCATATTTCATAACAAACATCTCACATGCAGTTTACAAGGCCAGAATACAAACATCACAGACATGCGACCCATGCATTTCTGGAGCCAAATTAAATTAGACTGCTTTGTCCCAAAATGAAGTATTGTGCTCATTGTCTACAATTCAATCAGTCAAATGCGCAATTCCATACCAGGCAGCTGTTTCCATGCAACAACACAGAAAAAAAAAAACAAGTCAACACCGACAGAGACAATCCACGGAAAACATGATGTCAGTGAAAAGAATGAATAAAATGGGATATCACTGGAAAAAAAGCAATATGTACCAAACCCCCATCCCTTGAAAAGTCTGAATTGTTGACATCAAAAAGGTTGAACACGGACAAAGTTTTGTATTGGTACTAGGCATGCATTTTGTTTCCTGTTCTTTTTTCCTCCATTGGTTTCCAAATATAGACTAATACATTACATGTACATGTATCTCTTTTATCTTTGTGAACATGTCCAAATCACTTTGGGGTCTTGAATTTTTTGTGTCTAAATTTCCCAATGGAATTCTATGTAAAAATTCAGTGCCGCGTAGCATCACAGTGCCAAAACTGACAGCATCACAGCAAAACCTAAAAAAAAAAAAAAGATTCACCCAAACAACTTTTCCCCAGCCCATTTCAAACATTGATCTGCATTCACACAAAATTAAACATGCAGGCAAATGCACACTAACAACGAAACACACATTCAACAATGATAAAAGTTCCAACAATACTAAATGCAAACCATGTGTGAAAAATTTGGCAGAAAAAAACCAAAAACACACGATGCTTTGATTGATGCATACAGTTTCACAATGACGGTCACATGTAACTCTTGCACACCCAACACTCTACACATTTCTGATTCTCTCTCATGTTTCCAGCAATTCTTCAATATCATTACAACCAGCTCAGATACACTCGTTTCAGATATCCAGTCATCATCATATTGGTTAAGGCAAGAAAAATAAACTTTGTTTACATATACATGTAGGGGGCCACTTTTTAATGAGAGGAAAAGGAACAGCAAGCAGTGAGAGCTGTAGAGCACACGTACAATTCTTACATGTGGTAAAATGCGTGACTGAAGCACAGGTACAAACAGATTTGCTGATTGCTTTGTCAACTATGTGACACTTTACTTCAAATTTAGTATTTTCTGGTGGAGAAAAATTGCATTCACCAAAACTGAACATATTTTAAAGCAACGTGGCTCAAATGTCTGGACAAATCCTGGCATCTACAGCCATTTTTTAGGAAAAAGGCCATGAAATTATGTTCCTTTGAATGAATTAGGTTCGTGGAAAAAATTGATGGGATTTCAAGCTGGTACATACATGTATAGTACATTCAGATGATGAGAATTTGAACTTGATTCCCTTAGTTTTTGAAGTACTTAATTCCTCGCTATTCCAAAAATTTCATCCATGCATGGTTCATATGATGCAGTAGATACAGGCACACTGTGGGTGCATCTACCAACATGCACAGGTTTAAATTTACCGAACTTCGGTAATAAGAACTATTGCCCGCTCTGGCAATGCCCCCCCCAAAAGCCAGCAGCCAAATGACTTTGCTGACCCTTTTGCCTACATGTACATGTAGATAACATGTGTTTTCCTGTAAACTGTGGTCTTAAATGCTGCGTGCAACCCCACGCTTTGGCGATTAATTGGGACCAGTCCGGACTTGGCACACTTAAATGAACAGCTTGTCACTTTGCATAGCGGGCTGGGCTTTCGTCTGGCGATAGGGCTAACACACCTGCCATGATCGATTGGACATTAAGCCGTTGTATTCTCGGCAGTCCAGGAAGTCCTGTTGGGTTACACAGTGCAGGTGAACAGATGAACAGGTGTGGAGTCAGGATGAGAACCTGCCTACACCCTGCCCCCCTCCCCCGCCCCATTTTCTTCTCCGGCAGAATTCCAAGAAATGTTTCCGAGAGACCAAATTTGCTGTGCTGACGATGCTGGAAGCAAGCCACACAGGTTTGTGTCTATGTGCATACTCCCCAGAACAGTTTTTTTCCCCTTCATTCAAACAGACACCGTCCGAATGCCAAGATTCAACACTCAGTCCTTCCTCCTCAAACACTTTTGCTCATTTTTGGTGTTGAGAACCAAACTCAAGCCTACTTTAATGGTCATCTAAAGCCTGACAATCCCTTCAATCTACCATCAACTGACTCCCCCAGCAAATAAAAGCCCGTAAAATCAGCTGTTGCTGACAGACAAGACTGAAATGATCCAAAACAGCACCCACCAAATCACAGTCAGACCTTTCTTTATTTCCACAGGTCTAAATTCCACACGTGATCTTAAGCTCCAATCGGCAGGTCCCCATCCCAAAAAATTAAAAAGTGGAACTCTCTCCTCGTTTGTTCTCTCGTTTTTTTCTCTCCAGAGGGACTGGCTATGTCAATTTACCTTTCTCCAGTTCCCCCCCCGAATGTTTTGCGGCCTCAGTGGCGGAGTGACGTTGGATGAAGGTGACAGATAATGAGAGATGCGGAACATCTTAGAGAATGCAGCAATGAAGCAATCGGAGGCCATCCTCGAGGGGATCCGAGAGGAAATAATTTTTTTTTTTGCCTTTTGCCTTTGGAGCTTTCTTATGCCTCCCCCCAACAGGGAGAGGAAGAGAATCTCTAAATATTCACTGACATTCTGTGCCTTTGGGAAACATGCATCCCAGGTGCATGCAAGCTCCTCTAAATTCTCACTTGATCATGAAGTGCCTTCCCCAAGCAAAGCAAAAAAAAAAAAAAAAAGGATTATCAATTGACACTCTTCTCTGACCATTTCTAATGCACGCATGTCTAAAATGTATTCCTGTCAGCCCAAAACTGCAACTGAAATCAAACGAAAAAAAAGTCAAAATGATTAAAACGGCAACGTTGCACATACACATTGCCAGAGATGCTACCAGCATCCACCAGCAAATCATTTCCGTAACCTTGGATCAACTACTTAATATCAAACCGGACACACAATTATTTTCACAAATATTGGTAGTATTTTCTTATGACTTTATAGTCAGTTTTACAATGTACACCATGATGTTTATAATCTTTGTTTATACCAGTAGTATACCATTCCCACTGTCATCATCGTCTTCACAGGAATCACTCTATATACCGTAATCACCACAAAAGCTCACACAAGTAGTCGCGTACATTCCCACAATACCACACAACCATCAAACGAGACTATAATTTCTCCAAGACAGAAACTGGACTGTGGTCTGCCGACTTCTCACATTGGAGTCATTTTTCACTCCCTTTATACACATGTACTTCCATGCAGCCACAAGCTCGCGCGGCATGCAGTGCCTAATGAGCTGCATCTTACCGGATATTGGACATTGGTCATTTCCAGAGAGATGGCTTCATAGCTGCAGTGTGGCACGCTCGTTACCCTGACGCTGCCTTGATTGATTCTCAGCACTCATTTACATACACGTAGAACCATCTCCAGATCACGTTCTGACTCTTGATAAGTTCACAAAGCAAAGATCATCACGGCAAGCTGTTGGAATATTCACCTGTATTCCAGTACAGTACAGTATACATGTACATGCACATGTACCTGTAATTTCCGAGGACCCCAGATTTTTATACCAAATAGCTAATCATTATTGTCTATTGAGCAGAAACTTCAGCTCCAGGTTTAAAGTCAAATCTCAATCATTATTAAGTTGTGCAGGTTGTAAATCAAGTGTCATTGCCTTATAATTCAGTATATTCAACAGTGCTGCAGTTAAATATATGTACATGTATACGTCAGTAAGAACACTGTTGAGCTACACGCACCTGTATGTGCATGCAATATACTCCTGCACATAGGCACAGTCGCGGCTTTTTCTTATTCACATAGGCAAAGGGAGTGCTTCAGATTCAAGTAATGGAAAGAATAATTTCATAGATATGTGAGGGATTGAAGAACGCTCCATTCCATTTGGCTTCACCTCAAAGAACAGAGCAGGTCATCTCATTGAATTAAGTTGAGTCCTGACGGTCACCATACTCGTTAAGTCCGTACAGGCACCACTCACACTGTCTCGAATCACAAGCTACTCAAATGAAATGAGACAAAGGCTCACCTTTGCCACTGCCCATTCCCCCGTTAATAGTGACTAGACTTTTGACTTATTATACAAGGGTAGATTAGCTCCTTACTGGACTATAACTCGGTTAATAATAGCTTGATACTAATAACCTCAGCGTGCAAGAAGTAAATATGCCTTGGACTGATCCAAATTGAGGCAAAATATGCCACAACATACATGTAATTGTTACTAGACATATCCATGGCTCCCAAAATAGTGGACAGAAGGTGACAGCTCCAAAGTCTCAAAGAAGCTAAGACTGTAACACCAGTAAGCCTTCAACAAATTGTGGGAATAACGTCTTTTGTGAGGAAAGTCAAGACTGAGTTGTGGGGACACATTTCTTCCCGTAACACTTGGTCTCCAAAACATCCATTTCAAGATGTGTGTAGTCCCCACAATACGTACGGTTCATGTACACATATCTACAGTGTGCAAGTCTGTCACTCACCCTGAAGGTGTCGGTAAATACAATGGCAACTTTGTTGAACAATTCTGTTGGAATATTTCCATGTAAGACACTAAGAAACTGTCAAAACCATGATGGTATCCACACGCCGTAAGGCTAGAGACCAGAATAAGAAGACTGCTAATGTACATGTACCCGGTACGACACTCACTCACGATTATTTGCAGTGGCTCTTACACATACATGTACATAGACAGTGTTTTACTATGTGCAAAAACGAATGGACACTCAAGTAAGGTAAGCAAAGTGGCACTGCAGTGATGTCGCTTATTCAGATAAGTCTCTGCTTCAAGTTACAGCTTAGAGCGTCAAACCGATGATACGTTTTATGCAGGCTGGAAATTCTCACACGTATCTCATCTCCAGGAGGAACAGGTAACAAAGCTTGTTATTTCTTTAATTGAATATTGATCGTGTCCTTGGCAAGGAGTGACGAACAGCCAAAGTGACAAATAAGGGTCAAGCGGATCACAAATCCACGTAATGCTCTGTGTTACTTGTCATGGATACGACTTACTAGAAATTGTGTGGTGTTACTACAGAAGGGCTGCCCCAATAGGCACAAGCAATGCAACTATTCTGGATGCAATAGGTACTGTATCTATGAAAGAGATTAAAAAAACCTGCAGTCATGGGAACAATTCAGCGCACTACTCACCAAATGTTGAGCTCATGAATTTCCAGAAATGCACCTGAAGTTGCATGATTTTCATCAAAGGTCTCAGGAAATTTGTCATACTTTTATGTAAACCCCAAAATAAAGCCACCGGACATTTGAAATGTATATTAAATTCTAAATTCAATAAAAAATTATATTTACACTTTGTCCCAGGAAATATGTACAGGAATATATCAGTACATGCAGGTAAAAGGAGAAATTAAAACCAGTAAGTCAACACATATATGTGACATGTACATGTATGAAACGGTGCATTTTTCACTTGATTAAATTGAGATTGGTGTATTAAATGTAAGAAATTAGAACACAAAAATGCAATGACAATTTGTTTCTCACTTGTGCTCCATTAATTACGGAAGCAATAAAAATAAAGCTGTTTGAGACTTAAACCACTGTGAAGTCTGGACACACTTGGCAATATAAGCCATATCGTCACCAACCGGTATACGTACCCCGAGTGCTTATGGTGGAAGGCTACGGATGTGGTGTGACGTGCCCTTGCACGCTGAGTGCATGGCGTGCACTTAAAGAACCATTCGCTTGAAGTATTTTCCGGGGTTTATTGATCTAACACCAATACCTACATGTACATGTCAATCAGATTATGGCCTATTTCTGGCTCCTGTATTTGCCATGGCCTGGTTTCCTGAGGGGCTCAGTCCCCCTCTTTGCAGGTCAGACATGCATGATAATTGCATGCAAACTGCGATTTACCAGATACAAATTTACAGCACTGAAATATTCATGGCATATCCTTCATGAGCTAGATGCAAGTCTGTTTGTTGGTCAACTCAATGACATCCAAGTTTGTACCACTTGTTTGGTATTATATGACATTAATACTACTATTCTTAGATATCAAGCACTCACAGTCAGTGTCACAGAATACTTACAAGTTCAGTACAAGCATTTTTGCTGTAAACCGTACATTAAAATTACTTTAAATAATCTGTAAGTAATCAAAACACTTGAAATTGAATGAAAGTGAAACCGGGCAATGAAGCACGAGCCTAATCGCATTTTTCCTACCACGATTTTCAAAAATGCAACATCATACTGTCAAAAAGAAAAGTCAGATTGAGTCAACAATCCAGTCCTTTTTTTATAAGAGGCCTAAACTGGCGGTGTCATCCTGAGTATTGACTGGATATTACTTTCACACCTGTAGATACCTCAAAAGCAACCATGCCAAAGACAAAGCTTGGATCGAGTCCTTAACCTAGTATCATGAACACTGCAATATTGACCACACCGAGCAGAAACCATTCCTACACTTGCACCACATTAAAACATTTTTTCTTACAAAACTTGAGGTGTTTGTGTAATTTACAACATCCTATTGGCTGAAAGGAGACATGTGACACTCACATACCACCTGTTGAAGTGCACAGTACCAGTGTTTTAACATCTTCATATCCCAGTCTACACTACGGGTTGGCTAAGAAGGAACCAAATCTTGGTAGAGAGTTTGTGACTCTCATTAAAAAAACAACAGCTTGGTTGAAGAAGAGTCTGGTGTTGTACTTTCATAGGTTTTCCTACATGTACATGTATGACTGTGTGCCTAGCTGTTCCCAATACATCTACATACCCACTGACCTTTGATTACTGACAAAAACCCAACAAATTTCTGTTGAATTCCCCAACAAAGCAGGCCTACCAAAAACTACACTGTAACTGTGCTGTTCTTTGCCTTTTGGAAATAGATGAGCCATAAAAATGTACTGGTACATGTATGTTTATACAACCTAATTTGGATGCAAAACACTGTCCTAAATTTCCTTTGTTCAACAGTTCAATGCAAAAATGAGTTAACTTTTTTGGACAGGCTGTTTTCAAATTTGTACAGGTTGCTCGTGTTAAAAAATCCTCGCCAAATAAAAATTGAGCTAAGTTATTGTACCTCTACATATCCAAATACCGCACATACGGTACATGTGCATATACACTTTTATGTAATCCCACAACCCTACAGGTCCCTGGGGCAACACTGTCTTCCTTGCTATGAGCTTCCTTGCTATCCATCTTCATGCCTCATGATTCTCTTCAGCCCTTCAGCTGGAAGTTGCCTAAATATCAGGCCCGTCCACTCTGGGATAGTGCCAAGCAGCTACTCAAGTTAACAACGAACAAGTATTTTGCCAAAAGGATATGATTTGGAGTTCAAACCTTTTCCAAATATTTGTACATTTCTTGACATGCCTCCATCAGGCTGAGTGTCCAAACACTCGTACTCCCACTCAGCAGTCTTAAGTACAAGAACTTAGATGTACCGGTAGTCAACACAGCCTTCAAAATTTAGCCTCATTCCTATGAGGCAAAGTTATACTTTACCATACATGTACTTGCACATGGGAAGAGAACTTTCCAGACATGGTCAGAGACACCTGTAAGTTAGAAGCTGGATTATGCTGCTGAATTCAACCCTGAAGTTTTCCCCAGTTTCGGCCACCTCATTCTTTTCCTTTAATCCAACGCTTCTCAGATATCATGCTTGTTCAAGATGAGTGAACTCCTGAGAACAAAACATGTTTACTCAAGAACATGTTGAATCTTTACAAGAAGATCTTGTGTATTGAGGAGGGCAATACTAGATACTTTTAATTAAAAAGACAGACACTTGGGCCTGCGGTAGGGGTACAAGAATCTCAGTGCAAATGAAATGGAATCAATGAGGCTCCCCTCTCCACATCCCCCAAAATAGGTGTTAGCCCCCAGGCGGTTGAGGCTGTACTACTTCCAAAGATTAAAGACAACAAATCTTTGTCCAAACTGCCTCTCGCGATGCAAAGCAACAAACTGTGAGGCCGCAACGAGGGCACGACTCTGACGATTGATTTTTTGTGTCTACCGTACCGCACTCCCGTGATTATGAGGAACACAACATGGCTTGGGTTTGGCCGCAAGTCATCTTGCATTAAAGGTATCGGATACCATACATCAGTAAACAAATACCTCAGATTTGTGCATTTGGTCAACAGTATCTAGTCTTTCTTTTCCTGCTCTTGAAAAGGCTGAATATGACTTGTATCCTATGTATCACAGCAAATGAAATTCATTATATTTTGGCAAGCAAATCTCAATGGGCACAATTCACGATACAGCGCATCCCTAAAGTTCCATAAAGGATCAATTCATCGGTAAACATCAGTAATTATATGTGATACTTTTGGCTTCCGATTAAGATCAGGACATCAGGTGAGTTAGATTAATTCAAGTCGGCAACCTGAAGACCTTTTTGAATGATGGCAGCATCCCATGTATGGTACCTATCCCATCACATGGTGCCAATTTGCACAAGCACTTGGCTTTAAACAGAAAATTTATACGGGGATTCAATCACTTTAAACAATTTAGTATTCACAAGAAGAAATTCTGTATTGTCAAAATCATTTTAGACAATTGTGGTTATCTGCACTATCCAAAGTCAAATTAATGATAATGCAAAATCCCTGAAATGCTATCAAATTTTGATGAATATAATGTGCAACAAATTCAGAGGACTTTTTCTAGACAAATTTCCACTTCTGCTCAACAACTGCAAGGCCAAAGTTGATTACCTCCACAGAAACTGGGAACAGTTCTGTGTATAAATGATGCCTGAATCTTTAATGATTTCATCTGTCGCAGTCCAGCGACTGACTTTATTCCTTATTATGATATTGTCAACAAATTACTTCTTCCTTCTAATCAGACCGTCATCAATATTTGATGGTAATGAGCAGGATCTGTGATGACGTTTGCTCAACCATTTACAGTAATATACTGGTCAGCCTTGTAAAGTGTAATGCGGGTTTGCTAATGGTGAACTTTGTACATGTATGAAGTCACTGTGCTGTAATGTCTCAGTTACTCAGATAATATTTCCAGAGTTTCAAATCGACCGGGTTTACAGGTATTTTCTTTATTTAAGATTGATTGCGACAACAAACCAACCACTTGAAAAACACTTGAGTAATTAATGATGGAGACAACTGAAGCTGACGGCATAAATGCCTGCTTTCTACTACAGCATATCAGTACATACAAATGGTAATTCCCAAGGTCAAACACTCAACATGTTCATTTTGCACTTAATCTACATGTACGATTCAACAGTTGTACCTGCCATCGGTCTGGGCTTCTAAAATGAACGCCGTACATGTACATGTACATTGGTTGTGTGACGGTAATGGTTGTGTTGAAGCACATGCTGGCAAATCACTTGAGAATTGCCAAATTTCAAAATATGCAAGCAGTGTCGCAAGGCGCAACAAAAGCCTTTCCTACATGTACAGAACGCTCTCTTAAATTTCAACACCTACATGTAAATTACCCACCAAAAAATAAAGACAGAATAAAGCCAATTTCAATGACGTACATGTACATGTTAGACTACAGAGGTCAGGTGTAACAGGGCCAGAAAAATGTCGGACCTCAACTTTGTAGAATGACTCATCAACAAATGCCCTAACTTGACATTCATGTATACCGGTATATGCAGCACCATCAACAATGCGCATGTTAGACTTTATTGCAATTCAGCAATCCTTCCATACAAGCAGTGGTGCAACTGAGGCTGAACATTTCCGGGGGAAGGGGGGGCCAACACATTTTTCATGCGGGCACCACAAGAATATAGGCTACAGCTGCATTACAATGGAGATTATTCACAGATTTCTGGGGGGGGAGGCACCCGGGCATCTGCTGAAGGGGAGCATGTGTTCCCAGTCGTTACGCCACTGCCTACATGTGTACAAGCAGCCAGTTTGGTCAACGTGGCAGAAACATCTGACCTATTGTGTCAGGGCAGAGTGAGCGAAGGACCCCGTTACATGTGTGTGCCAGGTGGACTTATGTTCCCTCCGAGTTCTGACGCTGATTAGCACAATAAATTTTGGATGAGCCACGGCAGTCCGATGGAGCCTTTCAATTCGGCCCATGTCTGCGAAACCAAACTGTGAAGTCCTTCGCTGTCTTCTCATTGCTGACAGGCTATGTTGATAGACCCTATCTGCCCCAACGTGGCACCTTACGTACCACACATACAACTCCTCAGAACCCTTGCCTGAACTCAATCAGCCAACCGTCCATGGCCTGCAAGAACATAGGTAACTGTCACCATCACATGGTCCTCCCACTCAGCACAGACACACTCTTGCTCATACATCATTCAAACGAAGCACATAAAAATTCCAGCACAGATGGCTGGCCGGCAGGACCTAGACCGACCGGTTGGTATGAGCAGTAACCCCCCCTTCCTCCTTCCCAATCTCCCCTGGTGGATTTTTTTCCAATCAAAGAGTTAATTGGCCTGATATCAAATATCATAACATAATTAGTCTGGGTGTCAAGCTCATGCGACACCAGGGCCTCGACGATAGATGGTATGCACGTATTGTGTGTACATGAACATACATGTACACTGTACCGGTATATTTAACCAAAGGTTGGCAGAAGGTTTTTATTCTGGAAACTCCTGCACAATTTATTACGAATTCACAGTTTATAAACAGACAATTTTTGTGATAGCAGAAACAAATATGGACTGACATGCATGCCACACCATGGCTGATGTACATGTACGTGTACAGCACATCTAGCGGTATCTACCTGTATGAACCAAAAGGGTTGACATAAAATGATGTACATACCGCTGAGCTGCTTCAGTGCATTGCTGTATGTTAGAAATGAAATCCTGCAGTTTCCAAAGCCTGAAATTGGAATTTTCCTGGTTTTTATTCTTTTTCTTTTATTTTACCTACAGTGTAGATATGTTGTCCGATCAAATTCTAGAAGTATGATTGTCAAAAATTTGCTTTAACACATAACTTGGCCACACTTGAGCAGGTACAATGTATCTATACTACTGTGCATATTCATGGTTGAACTATAATTATTGACCTGACCTGCCCTGTATCATAATGCTACAGGTGCAACCTGGAAACCACACAGACCTCATTTGCGGGGTGGGGGTTGGCCCCAATAGTAAGACACATAATTAACCAGTACTTAATAGGCCATCCAGGACATAATGTAATTCTACATGTAGCTGAAATGTTCAAATGGTGACCATACTTTACACAAGTTTATGTTACATATTGTACCTTGTGTGGACATCATTCCATCCTTCTCGTGTAAAGAACGCTTTGTAAAACTTCTCAATGTTCTTAGAACTGTGAGCACAGTTGCCGATTTCCTTAAGCGTTCCTCTTCCTTTTGCTGCAGATAAACCTTACCACAAAATGCCTCTGAAACCTATTTTTTCAGAGAAGGAAAACCTTGTGTGGACCTGGTTTAGTCCACACAAGGTTAACACAACTTGCATTATACATGTAGACCTGTTTGGTTTGCAGGTCTACACATTATGTAGATGGCAAGGTTGGCACACCTCTGCAACTGCCCTACACAGAAAGAAGGAAACTGGAATTAAGACATGTATGTAGAACATACCAATTGACTTATAGATAAATACCGGTAGTAGATGGTGCCATATATATCACTAGATTCATCACTTTTTTCCAGCAGAATGTGCACAAAATGAGAGAACTACATGTATGCAGCTAATAGCTGCAATGGTGCTTGAGTGCTGAAATGCCCATAAAACCATATAACCATAACCAAATACCCATATGTTAACCAATTCATACTTTTCCATCAATTAATCTTTTACTAGTACCAGTAGTCCGGTACACGTACGGTACATAACGGTATATATAACTTCCTCCAAACAATCAACAGAAATCCTTCATATCTGTATCTCACTTCCGTATCTGGCTTCCAAAAACTCAAATGAATCTCATGTCAAAAAAGCACTCTTGCACACCTCGATCACAAATTCATGCGCACAGTCATACCTTTTGTACCCGACTTCCTTTAAACAATCACAACAGAATTTTCACTTCCGTCCCTCTCCATTCCAAAAATCAAATAAGCAAACAAAAACAAGACACTACTGGGGTTTTGGAAAAGAAACAAAAACTTCACGCAATATAAGAAAACTACATGTAGATGTATAGACAAACCACAAAGCATTCCAATGGTTTGGAAAAATAATTGACAGACATGCTTCAGGCAGTTTGTCAATACACGGTGCTTGCTGTAGGATGCATTCAATTAGAATGTTGCAGGGAGCATCGCAGGCAGCTGCGCATTCCTTAGGGTTTTGTGTACATAACACTAAACAAGCCTTCAGCTTCAAATGAACCGTAAATCATTTACCACATGCAAAGACATTTGGTGCAGAAATTTCAGTATTCCAATGCAAGATTTCCCCAGTTGTAATTTGTCAAAGGAAACATTCTTCAGGATGGATATCTTGGGCTTTTTTCTGATTTGAAAGCAAATCAGCATGTCATGCAGTTCCAAGCCATGCAAGGCTAAAATGTGACTTACATGTATGGCGGCCTGACTGCACGAACTCACCTTCCTCGCAGATTTCGCCCACGAAACCTGTGCCATCGCATTCGCAGCGCGACTGGGTGTCCTCGCTCACGCACAGCCCGCCATTCTTGCAGGGGTCGTTGGTGCTGCACAGATCCGAGAAGTCCTCCTGGACATTGTTAGAGGCAAGCTGCTCAGGACGGCGCCAGCGATTGGGGCGGGCCTGCACCAGGTACGCGATGTTGCGTATGTGGCCCTTCAAGTGCGTCCGCGCCCGGGCCTCCGGCTTGGCTAAGTGTGACCGCCGCACCTGACGTGGGATCCCACCAAAGAAGAAATCTGTTTGTGTTGGCAGTTCAATGATCTCTCCATCCATTGATCCTGATCTTTCGTCACCGTCCACTTTGAAAGTAAATTTTCTGGGGTTGTTTCTTATCACTTCTACGGTATGCCACTCTCCATCGTCCAGGTTATCCCCAACAATGAGGGTCCTTGCCTTGTTGTTGATTCTCATGTGCAAAAGGAGATTACCATCCTCCATTGCTATTTCCATGAAATCCACTCGCTTCATGTCATCGGCATATGCCAACAAAACATTTGACTGTCTGGACTTGAATTGGAATCGGAGAGTTCCATTAACAGAGGTATTCCATCGCTCATATTGTGTATATGTATCCACTGTACCTTCATAGTACAGGGCACCAGTGAGTCCAGTATACGCAACCAAACACAAACATGACAGCAGCAATCTGCCGTAGATAAAGTAATGGCCCATTTTCTATGCCAAACTGCTCCACTCCCCTTCCAAAAAAACCCAGAAATTTTACCAGCGGAAGTGCAGGAGACCAGCTAGTGCACTTTGTTAAGAGCCACCAATTCCTCAAGTCAGTCCTCGATCTAGTTCACCAAGTTGACTCTACACATCACAGCACGCTGTCCCACTAGGCTAGCAGGGACCGCTTGACCCCCTGGGCTGTAGCCATGTTTGCAGAGACAGCAGGCACACTGAGAAACTCACACCTGGTGTACATGTACATCTCATTCTCTTATCACAACAGCACAGTCACCTCTTCACCATTATTTCCTCCTCCAAAAAAGAAACAACTGATTTCTCCTTGTTGGATTCGCACTGTGAGAAACTGCTTTCAGCTTCAACTTCTTCTATGTACCTGTACGTACAAAACAATATCCAGCTGGCAAGCTCATAGAACCATCTTCGTTATATACAGGCACATGTGCATGTACCGGTACATGTACCCATTGCCAATACGTGCTGTGAGCAGAATTTGCCGGACAACGTTGATTGTCCGTCGGTTTCCCAAGTGGAATGAATTCCCCTGGTGATGCGACGGTGCCCACGACAGACTGAGCCTGCACTGACTTCCACGTATTTCCAAATCACGGCAGAGCAGAGCGGCTCATCTCATCAGGCTTGTCTTCATCTCTCTGGCTTCAGCATCGATGAACGCACGGTTTTCCCGTCCCTCTCAGCCACACAGAAGAGGAAGAAGTAATTCAGTCTGCAACGTTGAGGCTGTGTGCGGCAATGTGCAAACGGCAGATGTACATGTACGGCGGGCTGAATATTTGTAAAGAGCTCTGCTGATATGCAGAGGCAGTGGAGGCAATAGCTAGTAGACTCTGTAATCGTGTACGTGTATCAGGTTAACCTGGCAGGTGATCGATCCTGGAACTAAGGGAGGGGATAGAGAGGAAAAAAAGACAACATACCCATTAAACAGGTTGGGCGGAATTTCTACCTGTGTGTATGGCAATTCATTTAACCAGAACCTTCCATGAAAACTGTTTAATAAAGAATAATTGTTTTATGATTTTTATCCAAATGTTGTACTGAGTGACACCATAGGCTACCGCACAAATTACAAGATTATATGATTTTACTTGATTTTAGCTAATGCCGGTAGCACCAATACAGGGATACCAAAATTTGTTTTTATACATTTTAGGTATTGGGATTACCATCATTGACAATTTGGAAATGCAACACCATTAACTTTTGTAAAATATATCTGAAACATTGTTTATTACAAGTGCATGCTATGCACAATCAAAGAATGTTTCAACTGTATTTAAGTTCATCTTGGTCTATACTTACGTTATAAGTACTTCAAACATATAAAAAGTTCTTACTGGTCATAATTTAGGCACATTATGTGCTTTCACACTTCTTCAACATTTAATGCACTTAGAACATCACAGTCATTTTAGTCTTTGGCACTTTACCTACAGTCTGGGTTGCCCTACAATATCACAATAATGCATGCTAACTGATAACTTCCAGGGAAGTCAATTTCATGACTTCCATGCCTAGAATTTAAACACAAGCACAATTAGAAGAAGGTAAACATGCAGTCAATCCAGGCAAACTGATGTCAAACTCAACAAACAGCCAGTCCCCAAAGCAAACATTTTATGGTTGCGCACTACGTCATAAAAGGTCCGAGTTCTGATATTTACACGTATGTATACTGTAGCAGTACATGTGTGCTGTTGATAGCTTAATAACTGAACCCTGTCCAGTTTTATTCCGTCAAACAATTTTTCACTACACGATCTGCATTTGTCACCGCTTTCAGATGCACTGCACTGTAAAGACTGCAGGCAATGAACATTAGTGAGACTGTCGGCTGTGCTGTGCAAGGTGAGAACTTCTTAAATTGTGACAAACCCCATGGGGCAGAGTCCCCTAGAAGTCAGGGTTTTTTTTCAATCCTGATAGAGACAAATGGAAAATCTCATTTAAATCTAAGAACACCATGCAGAGAGTGAATGCCAGGGGTCGTGCCAGAAATGTCATTTTTCACTTTTGAGATGTTTTCCATCCAGAGCATACATTTAGGTAAGAAATAATATTAATCCTGGGATTTTTAAACAAAATTGTGTGTACATGTACATCGCAGAACCTAAATGCATGTACTAATAATTTTGGCAACTCTGCTTTCCAACAGCTGTTTTCCACTTCTTTGGTCCAGGAAACCTCTTTTGACAATTTGCTTTACTAAACCTTACTCTCTGACAGGCTAAAAAGAAAAACGATTTTACAACTGTGAAAATCTGTTTAAAAGGCTGCCCCAGTAGGTTCTACATGTATTACAAGATGGAATTTTATATTCATTTGTATATTTTCCATTTACACAGAAATACATGTACATGTATCACTGGTCCTGGGAGACTATTGGTAAACCAAACACACTGCTAAAATTATTAGAAATACATGTACCCAAAAGGTGTTTGACAGTACAGCTCCAAAAATCAGGACAATATAAAAACCTTTCTAATTATTCAAATTTCAGAGTACCCACTGTTTAATGGATATCAGTTCAAAGCTTCACTACATGTAGAACTGTTCTATGCCAGCCACAATTCATCACAAATCCAATGCCACAAATTCCAGCAAGAAGCACCTTAGTATCGATTACATAGCTGCGCCGTACATAAACAGCCCTTAAGAGACGAGAAAATTGATTCAGTGCCGATCCTGTATGTTGTAGCTGCCTACCACTACCCCAGGTGTATCTACCTGGGCTAATAGCTCTCAGATTTCCCTTGGATTCTACCGACTAAATGCACCAGAGCTATGGACCGCTGCTAGCACGATCTCACTCATTTAGTCCTCCGATTCGCAAGTAACCTAACCCCTCTGACTAGAAATTAAATTGAGAGTGCGTGTGTTGACAAAAACCAAAAGGTAGTTGCACATCCAGGATAATGTTTGTTCAAAGGCCGGGGCTTTGGTTTTTTGGGGAGGGATAGTTGCCCCGACCTCTCTATTGTGTCTTCTTCTGCAGATGACATTAAAGTTTGGTTGATTAATTATGATAACATGAAGAAAATGGAATTCTCTGAATGGCACTGAACAACGGCACCGGTCAAGGGGCAAGAGAGAAATGCCAGCTGATGAGAGCAATGGTTGAGATGAGCAGCAGGTGACAGGGGATAATTCCTGCAAATCTGGGGCATTTTCAATGGCTTGTGCACCCACAGGTGAACTTAATTGCCTGCTGCGAAATGTCAGAATCATGGATTTCCATCAACACTTGCCGGTGGTTATGGGAGAAAATTGCAAGCACATGCACCGTCCATTTCAGTTTCCCGTCAATGTTTCAGTTGTTTTTCAACAATGTTCAATTACATACATACATGCATTTTGACTACCCTAATACGGCGTTAATCTTTCACTCATGTTGCTCCTGCATTGTAAAGGTTCTGATTGGAACTTTGAAGAGCGATCAGAAGAAACAAAAATCTAATTACAAAAAAAAAAGAAAGTTTGAAAATTTCTGACAACAACGTGCTTCAGCCAACAAACTTCACAAGATAACCTTTTCAGATATTTGATTATTTAATATTCAAATGTCTTTTGGAAATTAACTCAGAGATGAAAATCAATAAAATACGAAAAGAAAAAATTACCGTTTGGTTTCAACTCGCTCAGTGTCCGCTGTGCTTGCATACTCGACACAGATGTAAACCTACGCGTCGGTGTGCAATGCATTGTAAATTGTTGATTATCACTCTTTTAAAAATTCTGATTACTTAGATTACTTAATCATGTATTGTTTGACTGAAAGGGGATATAACTACTGAACACAACAGTACATGTACCTATTGTCTAAGTTTCAATGCAGGATTAGCGGCACACACATACATATAAGGCTTTGAAAGGACTTTTAAGAGGCGCTCATTTTAGACTTCATCTTTGGTCCAGTAACATGGCATATAAAATGTGAAACAATGGAAACTTCAACACCTTACATGTACATGTACGGTATGTGTACACATTTTTGTTTGAATGTGAAACCTACTCGTACTAGTATTGTGTACATGTATGTACCGGTATTTTAGGTAAATGTACATGTGTAACACACATGCTGCCGTGTTTTTGGAAGAGCTACCGTTAGGACATATTCTAAGAAAACAATGGTTAGCAACATATATGTACTGGTAAGTCTCCATTGATGCTGGTAATTTCAATGCTTGATGCAGATGGACATGTGCATCTCAGTACATGTACATGTAAGTGTTGGATACAAGCAGCTCATTAAAAAAACTTTACATAACAAAGGTTTACAAATAGCACACTGTATTCTGCTGGACTAGAATCAATAAATATCAATGGTAATTATATTTACACATGTAGCTTCAGATACCATTAACATACACTGTAGGTCTATCTGTTCCATTTGCTCGGACCGTCATATCAAGTAGCCAGTACGTCATACACAGCCTACAAAAGCACCTGAACTTTTTTTTTCAAAAACAAACATGCATGAATTTGTTTTTTCAAATGCAAGTACGTTTTTAATCATCCAATTCTGTCATGCCTCCATTTGATGTTGGTCATTAAAATGCACACCAAATGCCCAGTTTATAGTGTACATGTACATACACTGTACAATGTACCAGTGTTTACGTGTACAGGTGAAAAGACCTCATTCAGTATTTATTTTCATTCGAACAAATGCAATACTTCAACATTACTATTTTCTGTGACATAAAACTCAATTAATTTAGGCCTTAATTTATTTTTCATAGCAAAAACCACAAAAACCAAACCTATGTATGATTTTTCTTGCAAATGTACAGAGTACCTGGTAAAACCTGATCTGTTGATCATTTATGTATCACATGTACATGTACATGCAGTACATACACCATACATGTATCCAGACATGTACATGTACATTGTACACCTGTATGCCTGATTCTCTAAAGAATACCCGGTAGGCCTACTAATGGGAAACACAAATTCACAATGCCTCTTTCTGGCATTCGTTGCTCATATTTCTAAAATTCATTGCGTTCTTTTATTGCACGAACACACACTGCACACCATGCACAGCCACACCTGTATACCCGTGCATACTTAGTGCCAGGGCTTTGATGCAAATATTAATTTTGCTTATTATAACTTGCACAATAGCCTTTCTTTGTCCAATTTTCCACATGAATGGTCACAATGTTCATTGCTCCAGAGGATGCGAGATTAAAATCAATACAACGTCAGGACAGGGAGCTAAAATTACCCTGGCAAACTGCTCTGACCAGTTCCTTGTACTTTTTATACCATGCTAAACGAGGCCTACATGTACACAAGCCAAACTGTTTTGTTACCTTTAAACATGTAAAATTCTATCAATATTTGGTTGCTGTGGAGCTGACGTGTGAGTAATGCCTACCAGACATACGTACACTGCTACATGTACCAACGCATTATGAGCAATAGATTTTTAAAGTAATTTTGACATTTAAAATACATAAAATGTTCATCAGGGACACACTGGTATTAGAGCCCTGTATTAACTGCAACTTTCTTTGCCAATTCTGAGGAAATTTTTTGGAACAGAGAGCAACAATGTTTCGTTGACCAGTTGCTGATAAAGATTGTACAAAAAGTTTTGTATCTAAAAATTGCCTGGAAACTTGATGATCTCCACATAAGAAATAAATAACTGTTTCCAATTAAAGCCATAAAAGTATGCCCTTGTTTTGTACTATACCATATGGTACATGTACACGTACCTTGCAGTGGTACGGTGAATTAGCATTTACAAAACTGGGCGGAGGACCGGGCATTTACAAAAAGGGGAAACTGAAATTGGGGTTGAACCCAACCATTTTTTATCAGGGAGTATCACAAAGTTCTGTCTTTTAAGTTCACCCTAATTCTGTTTCAAGATGTACCAGTACTTAGAGGGTGTGAGTAAAAATCATGGGAGGATTTACCGGTAGCCTTGTTGGGTTAATTAAAGGATCCAGGAAATGAATTTTTCTTCGAATCACTTTTTGTGTATCTCTGTACTCTTCTTCCATGTATGGAGACTGTTTGACATCTTTTTTGAGTTTGTGAACCAAACGGCGCACTTTTTCAAACATTAAAAATTGACCAAGCATTTCTGGACAGGTGTGGGAGCTTTTGCTTTGATGTAAATCCAGGAAGACTTGGTTCAGGTTGCATGTTTTTATGTTCAAATTGTGAATCCCAAATTTGCTATCTGGGAACATTTCTATGGAAAAGGAAATACAATCTGCCATAGCAGTGGTTCTGTGCACAAATCAGTGCAACATTGAAATTCAAGTGCCTTGGATGGCATGTAGTTCTGCTCATGAATATGCAAATGTGCATTAGCATAAAAACAAAAAAACATCAAAATAAGGGTTAAAATTGCAAAACAAACATTTAAAATGAGGTTCATTGAAACCCAAAGATGCAATTTCAAGGGTTTTTAGTAAAATTTAAAAAAATATTTCTATTTCCTGGTTCCTTTAGAGCCACGAAATAGCAAGTATGAGAGCAAAAGAAAGAGAGAAAATGCATCTCTGCCTCTTCCCTCTCTCCCTCCCCCCCCCCAAAAATAAACTGGGTATGCCCTCTCTGAATTTACCATCTCCTTGGCAGTGCTTGTTTCATTTTCCATCTTGACGATGTTTTTAGCCCTAAGCAGCATTATGTTTATCTGCTTGCCAGTTCTTACCTGGTTCTGTGATTTTCTTCTCAATTTCCACTCATCTTAATATGGCACATTTGTGTATAGCATGTACCAGTACACCTCTGTCTTCTACCAACAGGTTTCTTCGGTTGAAGTGCCCTAATTATTAAAATACAAGATATTCTTGGTGCTAAGTTAACAGAAATGACTTGCGGTAAAGACTAGTTTGTGCTGCAGAGAGGTTGCCAGATGGGCTCAAGACACCATTATCAAGAATACTCTATCAATTTTCTTCATATTTTCATGCACACAGACATTGAGGGACCGGTAATGTGCAGTCCACATAACCGATATTTGTAGCCTAGTCTGATGTTGAGGTCAATGCTCTACAATGCACCATTTAGAGCCCAACATGTCTGTCCTCAAGTTTTTATATGTAGTTGCTAATGTGCACCAAACCAGGAGATGTAATGGAACTGGCCATCCAAAAATAAGAACCACAGATAAAGATTGATTCTAGTGGACATGTCAATGATTGTGATCGTTGGACGAGAAAGCATTACGATGACGTGTACATACATGTACGTGTACAGCCCCCTCCATCAAAAAATCTCATTTCTTGCACTGTGTCACATCTACAAAAGTGGTTTCAATACACAGTATATATGTACATTACCATTTCCAAGTACATTGTTAATGTGGCAACAAGAACATCCGTCACAGTGAATATGTCTTATATCGCAATAATCATCTGATGTATAAATTAAGTACGTGTATTTCCCATAAATTCAAGGTTTGTTGACCATTCCTATTTTATTTCCTGTAGTAAACGAATGCATGGTGAGCGCAAAAGTCACATATAAAATTCAGGTTCATAATCTTGTTGAACCAAAGCATGATCAAAAGATGCAAGTGTACCGTACCTACATGTACATGTATTTATGGTTGATTCCTTTTTGACGGAACCCTGACAGCTATCCATTAACACAAACCTTTTCTTTTTGGAAGACACTTTATGAATCTCATCTGATTTCTACAAGCCATGACGCCTTGGTCACAAGACTGGACACAAGTAACAGGGTCAACAATGACAATTCTTTTGCTGAAGTCTATTTAGTTAGCCTGTGACTGGATTTCAGACGGGAGGTCTTGTACTGGTCATGATCTTGTGACCCAGGTCTTCAGAGGTCTAGACCACAACACTGGATCTTGTTTACAGTACCCAGCAGCTGTTACACAACAATTAGCCAGTGTAATGATATGGGGTAATAGGGGATGATGAGGTGCTAAATGCTCTCCTGCCTGTCACCAGTTGCTAACACCTGTGCATTGTACACTTGAGTGGTCACCATAACAGACTGTTGACTGCAGGCACAGCAAAACCCCAAGGCCCATGGTCCATAACCTCCAACTGTATGAATTGTTCACAGTTTAACTGTTCACAGTAACTTTAATGCAGGCTTGCACTAAGAAGGTCTTTGATGTACCAGTATGGTTGGATAGATGAAGTTCTACTATTCGATATAACATTTTACAAATGTCTGCAGTTTCTTGTCATTTGAATATAAAGGCTTGCACTTGTATGAGATTCACTTTCATAAAGACTATTTTTTAATTAGTGCATCTTGCCGGTACTTCAGTAAAACTGGTTCCATTTTGCAGTGATTCACTTGAAATCTATCGAAATCTATTTCAAAGCATTCACAGGCTTACAGAGTTTCGGACCATACCGGCTCATAAACACACAAAAGTTAAACCTAATTTAATCTCCAAAATACTCAAAGCAAGTTTTATGTATTTTGTTCTCCTGGCATTTTGAATGAGTACATACAGTACATGTACTGTAATGCATCCATAAATCAGTGATGTACATGTTGGCCCACATTGGAAGCATTCATTAGTGGGCCTACATGTACATTACTGTGTACATGTATTATACATGTATGCAGGACCCTAATGTTAACAAAGATATATTCTACAGTGTATTTTCTTTACTTTAACTGTTTTTTATTTATTGATTCAGGACTGCTGATAGACCAGGTATTATCAATTGAGAGATGAGATCAAACGAACCAATTTTTGACAAAAAGAAAGTGTCAATGGTTTCCTCCTATTGGAAAGATTTTGGATGATACACAAAGTTCCTACGTGAGGGGCTTAAATGTTGCTTTCGTACTCGGCAACAGAGCCAAACAACATGAAAGCCGAACATGAAATTGTGATGTTGGATCAAAATATTCTTACTGAAAATTCCAAAAGACGAACACTTCAATTTGAGCAAATACTGCTGCAAAGTACTTTCACACTCACCTTTGCCTTAAATACAAACCGCTATTCATGTGTGCTTTCATGCCAAATACAATATACTGAACCAGCCTTTAACCCTCCTTTTGCTGTAACCATCAAAAACAGTCAAAAATTCCTTCCACTTGATTTCCCCCAGTACACAGACACATATGGGAAATTTGACCGGTTTTGACGAAGAGGAGAATTTCAAACACAGAGCATTACATATTGTATGTGCATTCTCAAGCATCAAAACTTGTACTCGTACCGGTATGACTAATGGAATACGTACATGTACATATGCATTATACATTCACATACATGGCGGTTTATTCAGTGGCTTATTTCTTAAGGTATTCTTTCATCAAGAGATGAATCGGCCTGTCTTCTTTTTTAATCCGATTCCAGTCCAGAATTGATCTACATGTAGGCAAAGATTATAAATGGGCCCTGGAAAACGTTCAGCTACAGTATCCAAGTACATGTACAGTGTACAAGGCTACAAGCATGCTGCAGAGCTGGTTCCGGTATAATCAAAGTCATGTCCACTCACAAGAATTTATATTTCTACGAGGGATGAATATCCCAAAATATACGAGTATCCAAAAATTTGTAAGGGTAATTTGCATTGGAATAAAGCATATCAGGTCACGGTTTTAGTGATTTATACACAAAACTAAGGCTGATGTTGTTTTCCCAGTTTATATCTCCTCACACACATGTACAGTACAATGTGCATGTACATGTACTGGTGAAATTCAACATGGGCAGCCCTGTCGCCACTGCAGGCATTATGGGGAGCCACGGTATCAGCTAAGGGGGGGCACATCACAAGAATAAAATATATAGCACGTGGAACCCTGAGTTTATGGGGAAAATAAATCATAGTATGGCAAACTTTTTTTAAATTGAACGTTGGCCCAGACCAACACGAATGTGATCGCTCACATCATTCAGAATCTGATGTTAGTGGCACATTCAGATGATGTTTTGAGATGTTTCTTATGGTTATGCTTTGTACTGATAGAGGGCAGCTTCTGCCGGGGGGGGGGCCCTAGCCCACTCGTCCTCCCTCCCCCCGCCCAAACATGGAAGATTCCGAAATACATGTACATGTCACACACACTATACATGTCTAATTTTGGGCTACTGTTAGACACTAGGAGCATGTGCCATACCATACCAAACTCACTATAGTGTCAGGCACTGTTGGATTTCTTCAGGGTTAATTTCAGTAAAAACAAAAAGGACTAATTATTGTTCTGCTACTAACTCTTTGTACACTGTACAGATTGGTAGGCCCAGTAATTAAAATTTTCAGACATCCAGGACATTAATTGTTATGACTAATGTCAAGCGTACGTACTGTGAATGTGTCTAACCTTACCAAAGCCATAGCGTGCTTACCTGTAGCATAATTTATTCCTGTTGAAAACTGGCGAGAGTTCAATCCTTGACGTAAATTTATTCCTCATGTGTTAAACATGTCCCAGTGCTAAACTAACATGTGGTCAGCTAGGGGTACATGCATGTCAGTCGATCCGTGCATCACTTCTGTGCAGTTCACTTTCATTTACATGTAAATAGCATTGGTACAGGCAGTACACTGTACTTCTTCCCTTTTTTCAATAAAATGACATCTACGACAAAAATACTGCGATGTACATTTACACGTAAGAAAACCACATGTATGAACTTGAATGTGATCAAAAAACCACATTTGCATCAATCTGCATGCTTCTTGAAAAGCAGTTTTGGATTCATTAACCCTAACAGTCCCAAATCCTCCAATTTCAATACAATTTTATGTACATGTACATCCTTGGGGGTTAGGGTTAAAGCATTATTCTCTTGTGTTTTATGCCACAGCCAGAGAGGAGTGTTTTATTCCGGATACCAGAGATAGGGCATACAGGCTGAATTGTCAATTGTTCTAGTTTTAATAAAGGGCAACACCGGGTCCAACCAGGAATGGGAAACACCAGGCCCCCCATCAAATGCCCCTTCGCTGAGAATAAAACCTTTTACCATGAATCGATAAAAGGGGGTTATCGAGAATATTTTTCATCCTGTCTACAGTGTAGACCTTCCCTTCTAACTCTCTGGACCTTGGCCTATCCCTAATAGTCCCACAAATCCTCTGATTTCAATATGATTTTACCCACACCCTAGGCGGTTAGGGTTTTAACACTCAAATCTCTCTAATCTTTACATTCTGCATTTTCTCTAGAAAGCACTTGACTTACACACTCCCTAAAGTCTTTGACCTAAATAATATACACATAGACATTATGAAAGGTGCATGTGCCTCGAACACATGACAGAGAAATGCCTCCTCTCTCGTGGAAGAAGGCATTAACAAATTATTCACGTACTACTGACTTACACATTGGCACACTTGCAATGTATGAAATGATTATATTGTACAGTATTGGAGATACCTTACAAACAGCCTAACACCCAACGGAATCCCCCAGCTTCTTTCCTTTGCAATAACATCCTCGGAGGGCCCACGTCAAGGCACGATATTCCTCTCACCCACCGTGCAGTGCTATAAATACTGCAATGCCGTTCGTCAAGCGGTAATCATTTGTCGTTAATGTGGAACATTCAACTTCGCCGAAGCGGGCCAGCCTCACAGAGATCGCAGTGTGGTCAAGTGGGCAAGAGTGTCCGCTACATCTTACCCCTACGCAAGGTGCATGCATGCACCAGTAACGCTGAGTGGTTGAAGCTAAATCTGCATGGCAATTATTTCAGGTATTAATCAATAGCTCACCAGATGAATTTCAGACACGCCAGCTGAATTAATCATGACCTGCACAGTCACTGCATGCAATTTACATGTACATACTGTGAACACTTTAATATGTAAACAAACATCACTCTTACCGGCAGCTCTTCAGAGGTCACTGAAGAGGCTTCAGGAAAGCATATCGAAAAAAGTAGGATTTGGATGACAAAAATTGTACATATATGTGTACTTAGACTTTTGCAGGTCTCAGGAGTAGTGGTAGCTATCCTTTTTTATGTAGATTTCGTCATGAGCCTCAGTTGGCATGTTCTAGTACATATATATACATCTGTAGTCTTAATCTATCCGCTGACTAGTGCCAGAATTCCCTTTGGATGTTGAGCATGGTACACATCACATCTATGTATACCACCTGGAATCACGGGTGGATCCAGATCCAAATTTTTTGGGGGGGGCTAAAACGTCCCTTCAAACTTTACTCACGTACATACATGCAGACATGTAACCTGATATGGCCTTTCTGAGGGGTGAGGTTACCCTTTTTGTTTTTTTATGTGTTTTTGAATTGGAGGGAAATGAAATTTTAAAAAAAAAACTGCCTTTCGTCAAAATTTTGTTGCCTCTTTGTTTTGGTTCTCCTCCCTCCAACCGACCCTTGGCCTTGCCTGGGATTTCCACTGACAACTCTCCATTCTTTTCACCATGCCCTTCGTTGTGTGATACACAAAAGTATGCAACCCTAATATCAGGATATCAGAATAGAACAGAATGCTCTATGGATCACCTCGGGAAGTTAGTTTTATTTTACAAGATAAGGCAGGCAATATCTGTTCAAATAACACCTCTCCTACTGATTCTGAAGTAGGAAATTCAAAAAACGTATGAAAATTAGAAGCTGGGAAATTAGGAATTCTTGAAAGCCTGCTGTGGACTACGGTATGTGTTCAAATGCAGAAGTGTTATAGGTTTAGCAGACAAAGGTTTCAGTCCCATCAGTTAAACAAATATTACTTTTATCACCAGGTTACGCTGCTTCATTTCTAATTAAATGCCAGGGGAGTTATTAATATGCACACTACGGTACATGTAGTGTACACTGCAGACAGAACATGTATGTTATTTTCATACATGTACCAGTTGTTTCAAAATTATTCCAATAATGTTAATCATTTTCAATGAATACTTTTGCACGCAATCTTTAAAATCAAACACATGGAATTATTACATCTGAACTGGTAGGCAAACACAGGATGTATCAGGCCCAAGCGAGACGGGGGAACACAGTGCCGCGATGAGGAGCATTCAACTGAGAAATAATTGCAACTCAGGGTGATGGGGAATTACCATCCACTGGACTACTGATGAGGACTGACCTTAAAGATGGCAAGATTATTAATGTCAAGGCAGGAGGATGCAAAGGAGGTTATTTATCACCCGCTGACGATTTTCCCCTGTTAGACTTCCTCCTTCGCGAGCCGTGCAAAAACCCTCCAAGCGACTGGCGATATTTTTGTCCCTCTATGGGAAGAGATAAATACATGTAAACGCTGAGTTAATTTAATCTGGGGCCGCACTCTGCTTCCTAATTCGCAGGACATTCACACAGAGTTTGGAAGATGATAAACACGGCATCTACTGTTGGTCTCGGTGGGAAAGTTTATTTCTCAGGACACAACAATTACACAAAAATTTCCTGGGGCCACATTTAGGAAGGATAAAATCACTAAACTTTAGGGATGTTATTTATTTTATTCTACGTTTTTTGGGTTCTGTATGTTGCTGTTCCTACCAGCGCATGCGTACATGTACATGTATAAAAAAAAATTACATGTACATGTACCTTTAAACCAGAATACAAGTAAAGAGAGTTTTACCTGTTAGATTCATTATTCTTCTTTGACATTTGCCATATCCATTTGGACCAAAATCTAAATACTAATCGAATACCAGAGAGTAATACTAGTATTTCCATGTAATGTCTAATTCAACAAAATTTGACGGCCACAAATGAACTAGATACAAATGGCCTTGCCAGAAATCTAGTAGCCTTTTGATTTGCATTTTAAAAGAATCCAAATGACATCATATAACTATAATTGGGCTAATGGCCGCTTAAGCTGTCCCTACCAATAACGCAGTCACCACCACACGATCACAGGAAGAATCAATGGTTGTCAAGTACCTTAGACCTGTAAAATTTACTCAGATACATGTATAGCTCCAATTAATCAGCAGGTTCACACATGCCGGTATGACTGACGGTTCAAATACAACCTGTATTTTTGTACTTATCATGCAGTTTATGTAAGTGAAATCATACACCACAATGGTACATGTACACAAGATGCGGTGTGTTCGCAATGTTTTGAGTCACTTGACATTATGGACAGATTACAGCTAATGTACTGTACATGTACGGTATAGGTGTATATTGTGGAAAAGCCTAAGGTGGAACAGATTCAAACTGTAATATTTCTTGTCTTCAAAAGCCACAAAATCAAGAGTGTATTCTATTTTCAATGAACTTCAAACTGCACATGTACATGTATGTAAACTGGGTGACTGTTTTGACCCAAGGAAAGCCCTCTCGTCTGACTTACAATGCAGGAACAATTTTCAGTACCTGAACAAATGGAAAAAATGTACCACTTGTTTCTCAAATGGAAACCAGATACATGTAATGTACAAGCGAAGGGCTCTTATCATGAGATGTACTTCACCGACTTTTGTGGCTCAATTCTGCAAAAATATTTTTATTTTTTATATTGCCTCCTCGAACCTGTGTTAAGATGTGGTGTACCAAGAAACCTCAAACTGGAGCCTTGATTTTCAAGTATATGAAAGAATCCTTTTCTATTTGAAATGACTGGATCCCTTCTCACATTTGCACATGTATTTCTTAGTAAAAACCCCGACTGTCAATCTGAGCTAAGATTTCTTAACAAGGTACGGTATCAGGATATCTTAACTCAATCTGGAACGGGAAAAACTTCCACTGAATTCAAAAGCCTCAAGAGGTTTTACAAACAGCTACCTGTAAATTTCCATGAAGAGTTGAGCAAAACTACAATGTACAGTTCAATGGCTGGTTCCCACATTCATACTTCATGTGCATGCCCTTCAGAGCATTCTCAATTATCACAGCGATTTTGCCTCAAATCCACAAAGAGTCAATCCTGGGAAACTTCACCCTCATTTTTTTTTCCTCTCAAGATTTTTAAAGTTGTGGTTTGGAGTCTCATTAAGTGTACCGGCACGTGTATCAGTACACCAGTGCATGAGCATACATCATGTGTACATGTACGTAATGTGTAAATTCAGTCTGAAGTAGATGTCTATTTACTGTCAAATATGAACAGGAGCAAGCCTTTCTCCTTACGACAATACAAACTACACTGTACATGTACAGGGGTATCAATTTTGACCTCAATGAGGTTATTTCATCATGAAGGGCAGTTTTTAAAGTGCTAAATAAAGCTTTTCAAGTCACTGCTCAATCCAAGAAGATTATCTTTGCATCAAGCATCCATTACCATTTCCTCTTTTCTCCTTTCCCTTACACCAATAAGTCACCATCAACCAGCATGCAGTCTGTTATCAACAGAGGGAAAAAATATGGAGATTTTTCCCTCTCTCTTTTGGGATTTTGGATCAGCTCAGATGATTCCTGTGAGACCATCTGTCCAGGTAATATTGAAATTATTCGCACTAGGGCTTATACTGATAGACTCCGTGGCTCCACGTGCCCTATTTTATGCAGTCATTATGCACCCATATGCTCACGGGTCAACGTCAAGTTGAGACTTTGTGATTCAAATGATGATGCCCTGAGGCTGCTATGAAGTAAAATAAACCTGGGTGCAAACATTTAATGAACTACAAATGTACATGTACAGACCTAGTACGTGTACAGTATACACTTGTAGGCAGACCTCACTTCTTACAAACTTCAGGCATGTGCTGGGATACATACATGTGCATGTGGTATATTCCAACATAAAATAAAGTGATCATCAAAGCGTGTACCGTACATGTGCAGTACATACCAGTATATGTAGCAAGCACACTGACCAGAGGTGGCAGATTCGAATCCTGCTCCAGTCAATTTCTTTGTTCATCTTTGTGATTACATGCCGGGTACAGTTTAAATGTATATGTATACATGATGGGTACGTGTATGCAAGTTGAAACGTTTTCATGCAACTGTGTACAGCTTTTTCACTGACAATGGTGTTATATTAGCACTGGTACCCATGAAACTGAAACTAACAGGGAACCGCTTGTTTCCAGTTTTTTTACATTGGCTGAAGATAATTTTTCACACGTGCTAGGCTTCCTTTATTCCTCTGCAGGCTTGTTTTGTACCAAAGTAAGCTTCCTAAAGGAAGAAAAATGAAATGAATGCAACAATGATTCCTTGGGCTGTTAAAATTTTATGCTGGTTGACGAAACAGAAAACGCCTCTTGCAAGAAAACTCGTTCTGGTATGGTGCAAATAATCATAAAGCTTGTTTATTTCTAGCAGATTTAAGAAAAATTGATACTATACGGTACATGTGCATGTACACTATACATGCAGATCCTGTATATATCTACATGTACATGTATATTGACAGAAAAATGCCTCTGGAGTTGATATTTTGATAAATATACAGGTATAACAATCGCAAGCAAAAGGCCATAAAAAAATCAGTTGAAATGCCATCTTTAAATCTGTAATATTTAATCAGTTGAACTTCTGCCTTCTTCAAAGCTGCAAATATTTCATTCTCATTGAGGCTTTTCCATTTCCACACAACAGGTGACAATTTACACCTCATCCGTCAAGCTGTCACCGTTTGTTCTGGGCAAAGTGACATCTCTTGTTCAGACAGCATGCATCTACGCACAAAGTAAAATCATCTACTCATAACGTCCTAATGTACCGGTGCATACACCAACCATCAGGAGACATTTCTTACAGGGCTCGAAGTAATTCACATAAACTGAAAATAAAACAAATGCCGTTGATTTCATACCAGGTACGGTACATGTACTTGTATATAAATGTACTAATACTCCTACTTTTTCTCAAGACAGTTATGACAACCTTAACATTTACCTTTTGGTAGCTCTATATCATACACATCGCACATGACATTTCTTTATCTACATAAAGCCACTTTCAGAAGTCCTTTATGGCTTCCTCTGATCGCATGAACATGTACATGTAATGCCATTTTGATATTTGTAAGGCCCGAAGCAAGGGCAATTTGTCCAATGCATACATGTACCGGTATGCACAATGCCCCTCCGGCAGACAAATGGAAGTCTGGACATGTGCTTTCATAAAGTCTAGATCTATCGGTACCTGTGCAAGTATTGCATAACTAGATTTCTTTAACAAAAAGTATCAAATGCATACATGTACAGTATGTACAAGCACTGTAGTTTACATTTTTTTAATGTCTCACCAAAATTTCTGGTACACCTTTGTATGAAACACAAAACCTAATGGCAGAAATACCGGTAGGGCTTTGCCGAATAACCAAATATTTGATCGATTGTTGAATATTCAAATATTACTTTTAGAATTTGAATATTCGAATGCAAAATTCATGAAAAGGAAAGGAAAATTTTCTTTTGCGTCAAATATGAAAAATTGCACTATGAAAGCTTGTTTCATAAATCTTATGATTTAAAAAGTAAATTATTCATAAACAATTTAAAAGGAATAGAAATTTTCAACAGGGCAAGAAGTCTTGTTCATCTCTTCAATTTTGCTAAATCGTGGCTGGACATATTCCTAGATGTGAGAAGCTATTATATTGATCATAATGTACAATTGTGTGTGTTATTGCAACTGATTTTGTATATGGTTTGTCAACAATCTGCCAGTCGGTGCGACCAAACATTTGGATATTTGATCAAATTGAAGGTCGAATATTCGAAAAGTGAATTATTCAAATTGACTCGGCCCTAGCCAGAAATGATACAAAATCTTCTGGTAAAGGTCATTCCATCATTTTCTAGTTTGTACTAGCTTGTCTGCACTTGGCACAGTGGTATCCGCATCCATGATTCATCATGTGGTTGCTGGTCCATTAAGAGATAACCTGCTTGCAACATCATGATGCACACCAGCTACTGTGTGCTAAAAAATGCATTGAATCTAGCAAGTCAAGTGCAGTCAGACTCAAGGTTTTCAATTACCGCAAGCCTAGATATCTGTCATTTCTGGAAAATCACAACATTAAAAAAGCACCACAGTGATCCATTTCTGGCAGTGCGTGTCTTATTACAAGAACAGGAATCCAAAGGAAGAGGAGAATTACCATGGGGCTGCAAGGGAAAGAAATCTGTAAACCAAGCATGGGAAAGCTTTGCAGGCCAACCCAAATGCTATTTTTTTATTTGCAATGCACATGAATTTGCTATAAAATATAAAACTGTCAATCTTTCATACAGGAAAACAACATGCATGCACAAAGGCTATAGATAGTATTTTACAAGGCACTTGGCCGTTCACTTGGAAGACTATAACCGAGAGGCCTTGGAGAATGGCTTAATTTTAAAGAGTAATTTCAATTGGGATGGAAGACTGCTGTGCTCCATCAAACTTATTTTCTGGCAACTGTAACTTTTCTCTAGCCATGGATTCCACTTTCCATAATCTCCATTTCTCTCCAAATAACAAATGTTCACTCAAGCTGATCCTTTACTTGAACTACATGCACCTGTACTGTACATGTACATTCCTCCTCTCTGCAGAAATATTCAGAGCGACTTGAGTTGCCCTCCTCCCTCCATCAAAATGACCCAACGCTCACGAGCACCGCTGCTTATCCGCTAAATCAGAGCGCAGGAGTGTGAGTACCCCTTATCACAAACCTGCCCAAACTGTAACTACAGAACAAAAGTATGACAATGGAAAGTCACTCATTGACGGTGATACCAATCTGAATCTGGCTTTTGTCAGGAAAGTTTAGCAGCTCGGTCAGCAACAAAATCAAGTTTACCATACGTGTACAGTTACCAGTTCATGTAGGACTATAAGGTCATAACTAAGGCTCCTGCCGTATATGAGCCTCATCTCTGTACGCATTAAATGTCAATCTGTACAATTTTCCATTTTAACTATTCATTTCATGTTGCACGTATCTACTCAATTACACACCGGTTCATTCGCAAATCTTTTCAACCACTTCTCAATCCCTCAGAACCCCACCTCGTTTATCAGGAAGCTTTTAGCCTTAATTTAATCAACACTGCCATCCTTTCTTTGTGGCATCCATTGAGTTGAACATTCAAATTGAGCATTAATGACAAGACTCACTGGGCTGACAAAAAGTGCAGTGATTATAGTGGTTTATAGTGGTGACTTAATGGACAAATTGTAAGCTGTTTGATAGCATCGTCATTTCTTGCCAGGCCCAACTGCATCTATGTAATTCCTGGAAAATGTGTAAGTTTGTTTGAAATAGTCTACTCATATCCTGTATACATGTACCACAGACTATATGGTACAAACTCAATTCAAATTTTCGGCACTGGGTAAAATGAATGGCACACATGTACATGTATTGGTACAGTGCATGTGGACAGAAATATCGCACTGACAACAGCGTTGGTGGTCCATACATGTACGGTACATACCGGTACAAGGTCTTTGAACACAGCAATAAACATTGGTTTGGGGAAATGTACGTGAGATGCCTGCCGAACCACAAATTATCAATCACAACACACATCATACATGTACATGTCTGACATGCCGATATCCTCATAAAATTCCGTGCCAATTAATTAGATGTGCGTGATTTGTGTGTCCCTCGTGGGCTTCAAGGCATAGGACTAGAACAAATAATATTAAGCGATGGGGGAAGGTCGCTGCGATGTGCGGAATACGAGATACCACTGCGGCATTAACGTTAGGCCTCTCACACCGCTATACAGCACTAGGAAAAGAGGATTTTTTGTTTCCAAAGATCAAGGTTCAGCTCTTTACAAATGTATACCGAATCAAGGCAATGGATAGCACACTGCCACTGGGGAGTGTGTTTCCGGCTATTTACGTAATTTATTTTCCTCATGAATACACGTACATGTACAATGTATATCTGTATTTTAGCTAAAAATGATTGCATTGTTCATCAGTTGAGAAGCGCTAATACATGTTATGAGTTTTGGGTCATTTTCATGACCCACTGCATTTTATTGTTGATTCACAAACAAGTCCGACAAAATTGGCCCTTCAGCCAAATTCAAAACAATTAAAAGGCTTTACATTGGCAAGGCTCTTCGTCTACATAATGCTGGTGGTTCCAAGTCCACCCAGGGACTTCAGGTATTATTCCTGTGTCTTTGAGCAAGATAATTTGTTGCAATTTGCCTCTCTAAATTTTAAAAAAATGATCAAATGAGAACAAGGATGAATGTACATGTATACAGCCAAGCATACAATGAGCTGATTAAATGAACTTTGCTGGAAAAAAAACAGTGCCCAATGATTTTGTACATTTGGCAAATGTTGTCCATTCATTCAAACTATACTGCTTTAATCTGTTGCTTGTTTTTTTTTGTTTGGTAAATGTCACCCTTCACTAAGAACTGCAACTTTATGATTGGATTTTTTTATTGGATTTACAATCCTGGTTTCAATTAACTGGGCAGATGATTTTACAAATGCTAATTTTCATGTACCGGTAACGTTTAATCCACAATCCAGTCAGAATCAGCGTGTAGTGTACAATGAAGATTGAGACATTTAAAAGGAAATGGTGCCTTTATGTTATCCACTTGTATGTTGAACCACTTTAGAATGTTTGAGCCTTTTCCTTTGAAGATGTTTTAAACCACTCTCTTGTGCCGTCTGATAGGAAATTTTTAGCTTCCCGAGAGTGGTTTCTGCAATAGAATAAAACGTAATCAAAAATTATTGCATTAAAACGTCAACTGTGCAACCGAATGATACATGTACATTGTACCCAAGGCCCTACCTCACAATTGCATTTTGTTTGTTGCTTAGACACATGCAGATTTCAACTGAAATGACAAATGTTAATGAAAAGTGTATTATACATTCAATGTTCTGCGCCCTGCAAGCTACACCGGGAATCAACATCTGTGAGGTCAACATGGTTCACTAAATCAGCTGGATTTCAACTCATGCATTAATCCTGCCCTTCTCATGCAAGATGGAAGTAGGGAGCATGCAGTGTAATTCTTTTAGTGACAACCTCCAGCAGACCGAAAGAACTAAATTGTGTTTGATTTTGCTGTTCCTGAGGGCTACGGTATGTGCTCCATGCATGTACATGTACATGTAGCTTGTACCCTTTGCACAAATAGCAGCAGATAGGCTGGGCTGATGGCCTGGTTCCCACCTCCATCATTTTGAAAGTTACATGTACATGTACATGTACTTAGCAGAACAGTTGATAGAGAAAGAAGCGCGTATACTCTATATACATTTACAGAAGCACATGCACGCGCATTGCGCACATCGTAGCTTGTTTTGGTCATAGCGGTATGTACATGTATATTGCACCCCATTCAGTTGTCAGATAACCTATGTACTGTACATGTACCGTACATGTAGGTCAGTAATGCACTGTGGAATTCACTCATGAGTCTGAAACAACTATATAAGCTAGTTTCCTCGAGAGACATTAAGAAGTTAACCCAGCTACCCAGGATTATGAATACTGAATTAATGAAGAACAGCATTTGTCCATTAAAAGCAGATGTTAGCCACTGATGCCAGCCCAAACCTCGCTATCTCAATGGCTAAGAGCCAAAACACCCTCTATAATTCTCAGATGAACAAATCTAAAAATGTACTCGTACAGCATCCAATATGCATGCCTACAATGCAATAATAAAGGTAGAGCATCGTGATCTATTCTCTTCAATCTCTAAGGAAAAACTTGATTGTCTGAGGCATCAAATGCAACCACAAACACATCCTGGCACAAATCTTGTTGGTGTATTCCTCACTCTGTGATTTCCCTGGAGTGCATGGCACTGAGGTAAATGGACATGCACAACTGCACAACTGCACAACTACACAACTGCTCAACAAGGGTTGCTTATACACTGACTGGCTTACATGTATATTCCAGCCTACCTGAAAACAATCAATATTTAACAAAACAGAAACGCTTACATGTCTCTCAACTCTACAACTGCTGATCAGAAACAATGTTCACCATTAAAAATTCAAAACGCAACAAAGAATTTATTCATCTATCAAACACTCTAACAACAAACTTTACCTCAAAGCACACAAAGGAAAATAAACTTTTAAAAGTGGCTGCTGACAGTCACAGAATACTAAACTCATCGTTAGGACATCTGCCTCCTTAAACACTGAATTAATCAGAGTGCCTGCCATGAAGTAAAAGTGGAGCAACATGATATAATCAGCAACATTCTGTGGCCTGTCAATTTTATCCAGTGCATAGGTTGTTGGACAAAGCCACCAAACGGGACCATTCCATTGACAGTACACTAAGACATCAGGACTCAGAACAGGACTCAGAATTAATTAAACAATTTAATGGTTGCTCATAATGCTAGAGAGGGATAATTGCATAGCTGTAAGTGCCATCAGCAGGAAATTTAATTACCTGTGTGCAAGACGTCAAAGCGAGAGAGGTTTAAATATTAAAACGGGACAGTGGGGAAGCAACGTTATCACTAGCAACTGCTAAAATCATTCTAAAATAATAATCACACTATTACAGATGTGGTCAGGGGCATAAAACAAATAATTTTTATTAATGTCAATAAAGTTATTTAAGAGCAACAACAAATACAAGCAACATGTGGCAACACATGTTACATGTAAGAAACCGGTGTCTGGAAATAGAACAGACGGCATGGGACAGACTACATGTACATACATGTACGTGTGCATATTGTACACAGTAAAGTCCACCCTAATCCTTAACCCTAACAGTCCTCAGTCCTCCAACAGGTGAAGGATTGAGGAGGGTTAGGGTTAATGATATATACGTGCACTGTTACATCCTTATTTTTGATACTGATACACAGACCCAGTGATGGAGTCGAGTCCATCTGATCCGAGTCTGAGCAAAGCCGAGTCCATGAGGGTCCGAGTCCGGGCCAAGTCTGAGTCCATTTTTGTCCGAGTCTGGTTCAAGTCCGAGTCCATATTGTCGAGTCTGAGCCGAATCCCAATACTGCCTACCTGGGCCCAATCCCAGACACACCAAAGATGTTAGTTGAATTGAAGGACATCAAGATCATTTGGCAACACAACAACATGGTATTCACTGCTGTGCTAAGTGCATGATTCATTCAAAAGTTTCTGTTTCAGCCCGAATTTGACGAGCAGGATCAGTACTTGTATGAGTAACCATACAAGAATTTTCAGTTGCATAGGATATCCAGGACTCAAACAACACTCTCTTGCGGCAATGCCTGCTTTTGGAAAGCATTTCAAATGAATCAGGAACGTAGCCGTGACTATGGAAAACAATGTACACTCACAAGTCTATGGTCAACTCGGTCCAATTCCACTCGGTCCCAGGTCTATTTGGTCCCTTTGGAAAAATAATTATTTTTAACTTGGATGCAACTTCATTGGCTATGCTCTGTTTTGTCAGTTCCGTCATAAAGGCCTAGTTATTGGCTTTTTTTGGAAAATACAGAAAATATAAGTTTTTGTGTATAATATTTTCGAGTTGACTCAGATCGAGTTAATTACGGACCGCGTTGACCGACGCCCTGTGTCTAGACTGTACAGTCTTTATTTTGAAAGATGCTTCCTTCAAAAGTGCTGCCTAAAGTTGTTCCCAACTTCTCTGTGCACACCTTACCACAGAATTTGCATTTTGCTTCTCGAAGGCCTGCTGCTTCTTGACGGTTTGTAAAGCCAAAACGGATTATCTGTGACAGGGGCATGTTTTGATGAGCTGACAGTAAGGGCAAGACGCACAAGACGAATGACTAAACGTAATAAGTGCATGTGCCAGCACATACAGTTTCATTTAGTCAGGTGCACAAAAACTTTGTGCACAGTCCTAGTATGTCCCAAATTTTTCACCTATCCAGTGATCCCAAAATGATGAACAAACTTTTTGTGTACCGAATTTAGTCCGAACATTTTATAACAAAATGACCATTAATGAAGTATCAACTAAATGTGTATGAAGGAGTTTTTTTGGCGTCAATGTCGCTCTCAATTTGTTGTGCAGTGATGATTGGCCAAAGTCACAAGAAGACGACTAAAAAGTCAATCCTTCATGAAAAATGTTTTTGTGCTGCGCTGCACAGGCAACTCTGTCCGATTGGTTGCGAGCTTTTACACGTGCTTGCTGTTATCCTGGACCCAAAAATGATGGTTCGTAACCAAACAATTATAAACAATAGATGCAGGACAGTTTTTCCAATGACATTTCTGAATTTAAAATAAGGTACAGTTTTTGAATGGACTTGATTCAACACCAGTAAGTAGTCCAAGTCAGTCACTAGCTGAGTCTGAGCCAAGCCGTGTCCAAAATGACCCAAGTCTGAGCTGAGTCATGAGTCCAAAAAAATCGGACTTGAGTCCTCCATCACTGCATAGGCCTACTGTCTCGGCAATACAGCACACACACAAGTTCTGTAGGGGAAACCACAATATGTGTAGTACATGTACACATGTTCATGTTTGAATACTTGTACATGTAGCCCCGAGTTGAAATGTAATGCAAAACAAGCACAGTGTGATATCGGTATATAATATACAAATGCTCGGGGGGGGGGGAGATGCATCCAATGAAAATGACCCATTGAGCAAAGGGTGCTCATTACACTCTCCAGTTTTCTGTGCTTTATTAAGCGGCAAAAGCCAAGTGGTCAAGAAGGATTAATCTACTGGTAAATAAGGGCTACACGAGGGCATGCCCTTCCTTGGATCCCTCTTGCAAATGTAGCAAATAGGGTCACCAATCTCTAGATTATTGTGACTTGAATCTTAGGACTGAACCCATAATTTCAAAACATAACATGGAATTCAATAAATGGAGGGTGATCAGGGTTGATTGGCGCATGTGAGGACATTTCATACGTGTCCATCCACAGTTGTACGCATGTCTCACTACTGAACCAGTACGTGTGAACTTACATGTAACTGCCAACAACATACAAATTCACAAAAAGTGCCGTTTAACATCATACTTAACACCTTTCTTAAAACATGTTCATGAAAAAGGTGAAACATAAAAAATGTCGGCACTTAGCAGTACATACACGTAACTCTTGCCTTGAAGCTTTTGGATTCCATCGGCTTTCACAGGTTTGCAGCTAGAACACTGAGTGCAGCCAGATTTGGTTGGATCCAGTACAGTACATGGCTTTATGCTACATGTAAACAACCTCGGTGAAATTTTAAGCCAGTGTCAACCAGCAAGTTTAGATTTTCACGTGACCATTTGACAGGGATGCAGACCTCGATCCATACCACTGTGCTCCTGACTGTATGCTAGTAAATGCAAATAGTAAGGTCTACATGTACATGTACATGGAAGTAGTGTAACCAAATCACTCAGAGCTTTCTATCCAATGCATTAATTATTGGCCTGGAAGCATGTACGCAGTGTCCTAGACATTCATTGCAAGGCCAGCCACAAAACAGGGACGGACTGGTTAGATGTAATAAACATGCATCCCTGAATGGCCCAGAAAACCACAGAGTGAGTGAAAAAAATTGAGTATGCTTTCTATTAAGAGGCTTACCGCTGCTGTTGGAATATAATTGATTCTGACTTGAATGGCCTACAGGCCAAACAACACTTTACAAATTTGCTGGCAGAATTTCACAAATTTGTTTCACAGGAGTGCAAGCACTGCATGGGTAAGCGCTTAATGGAGACAATCATTAGGTCATGTCATGCAGACAAGAGGAACTAGACACATGTATTTGCACATTTATTCGTGAGAAATGTAAGTTGTTGATTTCCTTGAGTAAGACAAGATGCAGAGCCAACAGCCAGGTCTCCGTATGCAGCTGTTTGAATTAAATAGAATTTAGATTTCACCCTGTGAGTACAAAATGAGCTCTGGTCTCCAGGGATTGGACTCTTAGGAAAGGGCAAATCATTCTCTGAAAGGCGGACACTGAAAAGATATTTCTGCTGGACAATGAAAGGGGCCCCAAGCCTAGAAAGGGGAACTGGTGCCCTCCTCAAAAACTGTACGAATTTCCTTGAAGCTTAGTTACTGGTACATGTACATTATACATACTGTGATCTGGTGTTGAAACCTGCACAAGAGTGTCAGAGAAGTGGTTTAGTATCTAAATAATGAAGTTTAATGAGCACTACAGGTACATGTACATGTAAAGAATACTTTCTTAAGGTGACATTATTCCGTCACCTGATGAATTAATTCTTTCCTTTGTATGAATGTTAAAAAAAAATACATGTAAAAAGTATAAAAAATCTTGAAAAAAATGCTAATCATCTGATTGGTAGTGCACTTACATGTACATGTACATGTACTTTACAAGTTTTTCAGTAAAATTACATTGTAAGCTGTCTCCTTCAGCATCAGAGTCTTCAAAGAACATTTCAGTTTGCCCTACAAATTCCTCTAGTCAACCAACATTTGATTTGGTTTCTTCATATGCGGACTGAGTAGCATCAGCATCATGCAGAAGTACAGAAATTTCTTCCCTTCATCTATCAAATGAAGGAATGGTGCTTCGTGTGTATTGTTATTGTCCATGACTTTGTATGACATTTATTTTATGTCACCGATATGTCTACCTGGGACTGAATGTTCTATGGCACAAGGATCAGAAATTGAAGATATTGTATTTTTTATGGTGGGCCTGAGTGTCATGTACATGTAAATGGAGCAAATGACTTTTGACATGTGATAGACAATCCACCAATCAGGAAATGAGGTTTATCTGATGTTGTGTAAATCTGGTTCACTGGTTGGCAGTAACTCAGCAACAGCCACTTTCACATGTTCAGCAAAAGTTTTCAAAAGGCCAACCGTTTTACATGTTTCGGTTTCCTGTTTTCCAACCAACACTACTGATGGCGCAACCCTTAAAGTTTTGTGAGAAATACCGGGGTACTTTTGAGAAAATGTGAAATCGGAAATAATGAAAAGTGTACTTTTCAGTCTGAATGAATGTAGTGCAAATAAGTTCCACAGACTTATTTTGTTCATCTAAGAAAGGCCATGCACAGTATTTTGCAAACCAAAAGCAGAACCTTTTTAAAGTGCTGTTCATTTCCTTCCAAACAAAACCAGTTAACACCCAGCTGCACACTGAATCAGTAAGGAAATGTATCCCAGCCCCCCCCCCCACTCACAGTACCTTCCCCTTTTCCAGATGCCATGTAATGGGAAGCAGATCTTTTTTGTGTGCCTGAGATCTTCCCACTCTTCATCCTCTGGCAGAGGACGGCAAGTTCATTACACAGACTTCCAACATCTGCCCGAGACTTAACTCTGACACTCAGCTGACAGGCACTCCAAGTGGTCCAAAGATAACAGAACTCTATCATCAAACTGCAAGTGACTGTTCAGCTGGTGAAATGTTCCACTCCTTACAGTCACAGTTCTAGCTGATTGGCTCTTGCACCTTGCAATATGTGGGCAGTTACTGGGCTGCTCTGTCATAAAACCGGGAGGCAATAAGTCCCTGTACACAGTACTTAATTAAGTTTTGTGCACGCCTGCCCGAGTTCTAAATAAAATATGTGTGTTTGTAAAGACGGTCGCCTAACACAATATGAGCCTGACCGAAACACGCCGCACCTTTCTCACTCTGAATTGAACAGTACAGTAACTGTGCATTAGAACGTTTACGTGCACCATATAAACAAGCCCACTTGGGACTAAATGTACCTGATACATGAGCATCATTATGAGGTGCAAAATGCCTAAACCAACAGATATACGTTATACCAGTAGAGGTAACTATTGCAAAATATGACATTACATTTTGAAATATTCAGTTTTGTATCTTTCCAAGGAAAAGACCCTTTTAGACGAGGAATGGTCATGATGCACATGAGTAAGATTTAACTTTTTCTGGTTTGTTAACGGTTCTCCATCAAACACTGGCAAGACTCAGTATTTATTGTGTTTCAGATGATTTCTTTCCTAGAAGTGGCTTAAATTGGAATAACAAGCAAACTAAAAAGTAAAAATGCTTAGCATTTTCCCTTAGTTTACAGTTCCTGTTCAATGCAACTCAAGTCATAGCCTACCCTTGGTCCCCTTTAACAGTCCTCTTTAATTCAGAATGACTAAAAGTGAACTCTTTAGTACCAGTAAACAGCTGCACAGCCAAGCCTTTCCTTTCAATTTAGGGGCCTGGGTAGGATGGTGGCACCATGAAGCCCTGATGAAATGCTACACTGTAGGCCCCTATATTATGAACTGTTGCATCATAACATTCACCATTCTAAGCATCCACTTCCAAGAAAAAAGGGTCAGCAGTCGCACGAGTTTAGTTCTGCTCTGGAGATTAAAAAAATCAACAAGACCCTGCACAGGATTGAGCTTGTTGTTCATGGGTCAATTACAGTATGTTATACCTCAACTTCAACCAAAAATTAAAATTTACATGTATCTTTCAAAATGTATGGAAGTATCTTCCAAAATTCAACCTCCGTTCACAGTGACATCAATCCCACGACCACATGGTAAATAAAGACCATGATTCAGAGGGGATGAATACTGTGCACCCCCCCTCCTTTTGTAAATAATTGATCTGTTACTGAAGATCCATGGATGTTCAAAATTGAGCAATTGAATGTGGAAAGTGCTGCCCAAGAACCATTATCAATGATGCTGCTATGCCTTTCTACATACAAGCCAGCAGTAAATATACCAAAAACATGTTTTCTAAAAACCTAGTTTACTTTGAAACCTGAAGTGGCCACCTCTAGTGACCTATTTCTCTCATATACATTGTTAGTACTAAATATTTTGCCATAAAGAGAAAGTAAATGTAACTGAATTAAAATGAATTGAATTGACCACCACCAGATCTGACTTTTAAGCCCTATCTTCTGGCACATGTCTAGGGGAAAAAACAGTCTAGCTCTTGGAAGCACAGACTGTATGACAAATAACTTGATCCGTAGTCTATAAAGACCTAACACCCACCAGCACATCTAAGCACAGTACATGTGCCAGTATCTCGTTTCTGGAATAGCATCTTTTGTGTTTCTATACTAAGAGACCAGAGTACAGCTTTTGAAGTCTCTTCGTCTTCCAGATGCTTTCTATAACACCCACACGTATTCTGACACCTTCTGATACAGAAACTGTCCAGAGATCCTTACCGGCTCAACATTTTGGAGACACTGTGAAAACAGCCTACGACAAACAAGCTGCTTTTGACATCGAAGAATGGGGCAATGTAGGCTTTTCCTGACCACAAGTCAAATTTCCAGTATTGCGGTTAAATGTTGAACCAATTAGGTAAGTTGATCACCTGAATGCAAACTTCAACGCAGATCTCAGAAAACATCACCCTCTTTGAACTTATACATGTATGTGTATAAATGCCTCGGGACAATTTCAGAGAAACCAAAGGTATGGCATTTCAAATCAGGTATCAAAGGCACATTTATACAGAAATTAATACAATTCTAATTTTTTATTGACTGGTCAGTTGGACATCCTTAAGAATATGAGCACTGTGCAGTTTCTAAGAAGATGTTCGCATTTCCCACTGATTAGTGGCAAAGTTTGAAGAAACAAAACTCACCAGAAACGGTTGGATATTTGATGATATATTGTAAGCGAGAAGCTTTACATGATCATGGGTGTAGCCCATCAAAGTGTATCTTTTAGCTCACCCATTCTGCTTTTCACACAAAATGAACTTTTACAGATTTTTCTCACCGAGAGCTGTCCAATAAGCCGTATCTAAACCAGACGAGTAAAACTGAAAAACTACCTGATAAGCTTCTAGGTATGGTCAACTACTATACCAGATTTGGCCACTGAGAAATCCGACCTGATTTGACTTTTCCCAAGAGCAAATGTTTTCTTGGAACAAACTTAACATAACGCCTTCAATCAAGACTAAGTTCCCATGAGGAGTCTACATGCATCTGACTTAATTGCTGTTGGTACAGTACATGTACGCACAATGCATTTGCCATCTGGCCTCATGTTCATGACCGACTTTTGCAAGAGGCATGCAGGTTACATACGTACATGTATATTACCAAATATCACTGCCAGTGCCATAGAATTAGAACAAACTGCTCACTGAATTAAACCATCTGGCTATCCTTTGCCAACAAAACATTGGTAATAAAATGAAGTACCGTGTACACGTACTTCATTTTACGAAGCACACATGACTCGGACTTCAAAACAAGCATGCGTCCTCGGATGAAATTTTGTAACAGTTTTCTTCAGACATCACTGGGTATAGATTTGAAGACAGTAATAAAATTCAAATAACGCAGTTTCTTTAATTTCTAACTTAGTTCTTTATGGTTGTCTTTCTAAATCACAGTCTGCACAGGGCTCCCAAATGTAGAATTCTATCACTTGTGACCAGTGTAGTAGTCAAGACTGTCACAAGACCAGACATACATGTACATGTAAAACCAGGTACACAAGACCACGGACAAGACCAGTCACAAGTAACAGGGTGAACAGTGACAAAGGAACGGTCTTGTGGCATCTTGTGATGGTCTTGTGGGGGGTCTTTTGATGGTCTTCTGGGGGTCTTGTGTTGGTCTTGTGATGGTTTTGTGGGGACTTGCGATGGTCTTGTGGCATCTTGTGATGGTCTTGTGGGGGTCTTGTGATGGTCTTGTGACGGTCTTTTAGAGTCTTGTTATGGTCTTGAGGTGGTCTTGTGATGGTCTTGTGATGGTCTTGTGGCATCTTGTGATGGTTTTGTGGGGGTCCTGTGATGGTCTTGCAGTCTTGTGGGGACTTGTGATAGTCTTGACTACAACACTTCAAGTTGTGACACTCAGTGCACAACCCCATCAGCTTGCTCTGAAGAATTTTAGGCTAAGGGCTTTCTGAGTAAATGCTTCAATCTTTTCCCTACTAAATTTGACTTTTCATTGCAAAAGAAAATTAGTGATGTCAGTACCTCTTACTGAGAATTCAAGATTTCAGGACTTGTATATACATATTTGTTGGTATTTCATTTCTAAAAAGACGACATTTCATCTGGTGCTGAATAGAACACTGTTTCCTCACTAAAAATAAAATCCCCTCAAATTATGATCCAATGTGATGCGGATACCCGTTTTATCGGAGTCACAAATCCAGATCCAAAAATAACAAGATAACATTCGACGGTAACAGACTTTTTTCTTCCTCCCTGGACTCATTTCGCTTGATATTACCATCATTCGTTCGCTGCTTTATTCTCCAATTACGACAAGACACTTAAAGATGTCGGTTGTAAAGCAAATTTCTCCACCCTCCCCAATGTAGGATGCAGTCCCGATCATCAATGCAGCTGTTCAGTGTAGCACAGCATAAACGCTGCATGTCGACGCACACACCGTCGGAATCACGGACGTACAGTGTACATGTACATGTACCGTATTCAACACGCAAATTTACGTATTTCTTGCATATTTAACTACTAATTTCCAGCATCTAATCTGAGAATATAGAAGGGTGTTTACTTACCTTTATGGTTACCAGAGTATTGAAGGAGATCGAAAAAAAAAAGAAGCAGGAGATTTGTGACAACTCCACAGATTCGTGTTGATGACACAATCACGTCCCTACATCATCATCAGACTATATGCCTACAGCATGCATGCAGTATGTAATACTCCGAAAACCGTTAACCGCGTACGGCTGTCAAACCGATTGGGCCAGATTATATTTACGCGGGGGTGTACCTAGTATTTTTTTTCCCACTCTTTGCGCTTAAATTCTTTTAACCATACTGCATACCTACTCAAAACATTACTAATAGTCTTTATATCTACTAAACAAAACGATGTTCCTCTAAATTTATTATTTAAAAAAGCTATTATGTTAAGTAATGCCACATCCCCCTTTATTATAAATGAAAAAGTCTAATACATATTTATAACCAATAGGGTCCTATCGATGTCGCGGGAGATCTAATGTGCGTTTGAGGGACATGAGGTCTTAAGTTATCAGTTGAGGCCACTAATTTCTATTACGAAAAAAAGCTCCAGACATCTTTGTTTCAGTGTGTTGGGTTTCTGAATCTTTGAACACAATGATAATTCTGCAAAATTCAGTTGCTGGAAGATGTAGAAATGCTACCGCCATAGGTCATACTTTTTTTTCGGGAGGTAGAGGTTTCGATGATTCTCCTTGGCGTTTGAAACTTATTCAGAAAGAAAGAGTTTTTTCCCACTAGTTTAGTCAGCTGCACGTCATTATATTTTAATTTATTAGAAGCAGATTATCTTATAACATTTTATCAATGATAATAACATAACACATATATCCACTATACAAGGAAAACCGGGAGGTGATTTTGGTCTCCGGGCCCTAAATGAATGGTTCCGCCCAAGTACTAGCGACTGAACAAGGCCAGAAACAAACAAAGTGGGCGTTAATTCTGCACGAAGAACGGACAAAATTGCAAGGGAGACCCTCGAACTAATACGTGCATGCTTTAATGTAAAGTGATGTTGTGTATTGTGACTTCCCTTTACATTCTACAAAGAGAAATAAAGAGACAAATATATCGAAAGACAGATAAGCTGGTGTACTGACACTTTTAAGGTGGTGTAACTTTTTAATTATTATTATTGCTCGTTTGAAACAATTTAAGTTGTAGTTTTTGGATTGATACTTTCGCTTAATATAGTTCCAGAAAACACTGCACTGTGAATAATTACGATAAGCCTATGGCGCCACACGGATAGCAGACAAAAAAAAGCAGTACTCAAAATACGTAACCAACGGCAATAATGGTGTGGGTGGCCAGCCTCTAGTTCCTTTTTATACCGGTAAGATCGATTTCTTGCGTGTAAGGTTAAAAATTTCCGCTTACAACATTCTCCTGTTTGCGGGAGGGCACACACACGATTTACGAACACAAACTAATCCATTTGCCGAAGGTAACAAACTGCCCACATATTGCGTGTTGTTTCCCAATCTGAGAGGCCGTGTTTGGATCTTCAGTACAGTACGCCCCTTTACACAATCCTCGAGGCAATTAGACAGTATCATGAATAAACCCTACAAGGTGATTTTGTGGCTATCATACTGAATTAAAAAAATTCAAAATGCCAATCCATGCAATAATTTGACGCTGTTCTTATGAACTTTCAACTGACGGTACCTCAATTATCAAAATATTATTTCGCGCAATATGAATGCCTAAAAATACTCTTGTCCATTGCACTAGATTTATTTGACCACTGCACTGGCTATAATTCAAATTATGACATCAGTATCAACAGTGGCTTTTCTGTTTCTTCTTAGTCTGGCTCTCTTTTATCTTGACAAGATACTGCTGTTGCTGACGGTGCCAGCCGCAGGATCTAGCCTGGACCAAAATGAAACATACCATTTCGTGAAATATTCAATCAAAACACTCCCAATTATTGATGACGGGTCTCGTGTGGCTCGAGCATGTTTGTGTATAGTTTGTACTAACTGGGCCTCCTGCAGTGTAGGTTCCGTCACTGCAGCTTTCGGATTTGATGACTATGGAAATAACCGTCGTATCAGGAGCCCGCACACAGAGCGATACGGAATGAGTCGCAACGAATACTGTGAAAGACTATATTCGACGAAAGAACTTGAGCAAGGGCATTTTTAGTGGATGGCGACACGCAAGGAAACAGGTGTCGTGGTGATGATTTTTTAAAATCCGGTGGAAGGTGGTTTCCCTGAAGCCTAGAGTAATTATGGGACAGAAGATTAAAATCGAGACATACCCAGTATATGCAATTGGGAATGATTCCCAGTCCACGTGTGCATTTATATTAGAAAAGCATCCGCAATAAACAAATTTAGGAGGAATTATAGTGGACCCTCAATTTCGTGACTTTTTTTAAAGTATGGTCTCCATTCACCTAACTGGGAAAACTTGTTATCATTCAATTAATGTTGCCTCGATGTACAAGAAAAAGTCTGTATAGGCTCGCTTGGGTAATCTTGATTTCATGATAACACGCCAGATGGTGGGTGAAACAACAAAATATGTCAGTTACTGGGGAACAGTGTCTTACCCCAGGCTCGCAAGGGACCCACAGGCTACCTCCTCCTTGTCATCACCCTTCCCCCAGGCCCTCCCAATCCCCCTGCTCAAAATTTGAGGGGACAAAAATAACAAGATCATTGTTCTCGTCGCGCCAATGTGAATTTTTCACGACACTCTATAGGCCTAACTATGAGCTAACCATTAGCAAAACCCACAGCTTGCACCGAAAATGAGAACTGAAAAAAGGGAAAAGGAACGAAAACACCGATTCGTCTGTGTTTACCTTGAGACAGCTGTGGAGAAAGGACCCGTATTAGAAATATCTACACTTTAATTCGAGGATTTTTCATCATACAAAGCTTATGTACATTCTGTATTACAGGTGCGCGTTTGTCCACCCACTTTATGGGTACGGGTGGGTAGGCATATGTTTTCCCCGATCAAAGTGAATGAGACTGTACTGTCAGACCTTGAGACACGTGCAGCGAATTGTAACGAGAAAGGTCGGTCCCCTGTTCGAATTTGATTGCTTTTGTGAGTTTAGATAACAAAATGAAAACCTTTTCCTTCCAGTAGAAATTTCGTTTTAGTAACTTTAAGTCTTTCCTTTTCATTCCGCACTCTCCATTATGATAGGATTTTCCAAGCCTGCGATATGGCGAGCGCCGAGTGGACCTGTATCATTCGTCAAGTATTCATCATTGGCAACCCCACCAATCTTAGACGGAATTATTCATTTCCCAGTTTTCTGCCTCGGGGAGTGTATCATCGAGTATTCAAAAATTCCTCAAACGAGGGATTACTCTCAGGGCCTTGACCCCTCCTGTGACGTAGGTACTTGAAGTTGTGACGTCACTCGAGCAAATCGAAGTGAAGGTGAAGTGAGCTTGTGGCACAGGGTGGATTGAGAGTAGTAAATATAGCATGTGAAGGTGTACCCGGTGTGACGGTGTTGTCAACGACTAGACTACTGCTGGCTAAATCGAGCCATTTTTATTTTGTATTAATTTTTTGGGGGGGGCAGCAGAAGGTCTTGCTTCAACAGCTTGATTAATTGTTTGATATAATAGTTCAATTCGTCCGCTTAGGCCTGTACTTGTATACTGCACATACTTGGTTTACAGGGGTTGACACCCAGGCTGAAAGTTCAAAGTTTGAAATTAGATCATCGTGGAGTATCTCCCAAGGAAAAAAGGTGGAATTTAAAAAAACTGCCTCCAAAGATTATGAAAATCGAAGCATTCCTTCACATTCTGAACGATAATTATTAAATGAGGTCTCAATTCCCCCATTGAGACAGTTGTTTGCATGCATTTTCGCATTTCGGTGTGAGCTTTCGAATGAGTTTATATGCATCCGGCATCGGCCTTCAGTTCCCTTCTACACATTGAAATTATTTATTCTTATCCTTTACAACGCATTGCCAGACTGTGACACCCAGGGGAGGGACAAGTTATCGCATAGAACGGTCTCACTTTTTCTATATTAATTGAAAATATTCGCACTTTGCTATTTTTTTTTTTTTTTGTTCTTGAGGTGAGGAATGAGCTTCGAAGCTTTTCATGGCGACGGTAGCAAGTTAGCTATAGAGGATTGCAGTGGTAGCACCATACAAGGATATCTCTTTTGTGAGTACGTGTGGTTCTGAAAAGAACCGGAGGGTTTTCAACGTTTCGGACAGTGTATGCTCAATGATTAACAGTGACACAGCTAAGATTGTCAATGGTCGAAAAGATAATGCCCTTATGCAAGAAACATAGTTATCCGTTTTGAAAGCCCTAAGGTGTAAGCTTTCTCAATATTGAAGTGTATGGGTACCTCAACATGAGCATTTTGCCCTCAACTTCGCACCTCCTTGAAGCTTGAGAGGGCATGGCGGCTTTTTCTCCTGGTCACATCTAGCCATGCCAGGTAAATCTGTATCCTCGCCCTGCAAAGGGCGTGAGCAATTAATTTAATGGAATGCATGTAGTCTACTGAACACGACTGGTTGGCATTGGTGTACTCGTAAGCCGGTCTGATCCCCAAATGCGATTATTTGGAAATGCCACCAGCAGGGAGACGTGACAAGACAGGTACAATAGGCCGTCGGGGCGCGGCTGGATGCTGTCTCGTGTGTTTAAAATTGTGCCGTTCATATCTTTTCAATAATGCTAAGACGGTTTGAGGACTGAGCTGGCTCTCACAATGTCTTCTGTTCCAGTCCACGGCATAAAATAAGGTGAAGTAACGCTGCACACAGATTAAAAAGCTTACGGTTTCCATGCAGTTTTAACAGTTGTTACTTTCCTGGGGGGTACGGGCCGCGAGCTGGACCAACAGAGGGCGTTATTTTCTGAGCAACAGGGGATCCTTGGTCGGAACTGAACTTCGCTGGTTCACAAACGACTAGGAAATGAACACGTGACGGTCGCGTCGCTACCAAGAAAATGATCACTCCCCACCTGGGCGGCTCTTTTCAACCGATGATGGGGCGCTTCTGCTAGAGGCGGATAGTGAAAGTGGAACATAAATCAAACTCCTCAGACCTACAATTTTTTAATAATCGACGCTCTGGACCGTTTGACGGTATTATTTATTTGTACAAAAAGTGAAATCTGATATTAAAATGTTTAAGTCTGCTGTCATACGTCACAAAAGTCATAATGCAAGACTAATTACTTATTTTGTCTTGACCTTTATACCAGTAGCGCAGCTAGGAATCTAATAGAGAACGGGGCACCAGCATCTTATTGGGGGCACCAGTTTTCAGTGGTGTGGTTTTTTTGGGGGTCGGGTTTTTTTTTAGCCTTGTTCAATACCGGTATCCATTCAACCATTTATCTCGGTTTTTTTTAGTGGTGGTGGGGGGGCCCCCAGCCCCCCAACCCCGTAGCTACGCCCCTGCTGCATACATGTTAAATTCATAGGGTTGGATTCGTTATTACCGAGCCATTTACAACTGTGCCTTTGTCCTGCTTGCATGTACCAAGTCAATAATTGCCACACAAGAAACCCGTTACACCATGCAAATGATGGGTGTGACGTCAGAGACAAAAATATTCGCACTCCAAATTCGCTAGATAAAAGCACCGACCTTTCAGCCCAAGCAACATTTTGATGTGAATGTTTCTTGACGTCATCTCATTTTTGTCTCACATTGCCGTTAGCGTATATAAGTATAAATCACTCTTCACACTTTGTAAATGGCAAGCACATGACGTGGTGTCAAAAAGTGCAGTGGCTCGATCTCGTCAAAGCTAATTGAGTACATGGGTATAGAGTAAAACTACTCAGAAGTCACAAAATACTGAACTGACAGATAGTTCTCGTTTTGTCGCGAAGTGCTGTTGTTTGTTTGTTTGTTGGGTTGTTTGTTTGTTTGTTTTGGTTTTTTGTGTACAGGCGTGTCATACATAGTGTGGACCTCTGCACAAAAGAAGTCCACATAATGCAGGGTACGATTGCGTTGTGTGGACTTGCACATGCCCACACAAGGTTTCCCCCTTTCTGGAAAAGGGGTTTAGAGGCATTCTGGGGTAGGGGTCATCATAATAGTCAAGGAAACCTTGTATAAAACAAACAGCCAAAAATCTTGTTCCTGGTTGAAGAAAAATGAGTATTTCACTGAGTTTATTAACTACACGAAAACAAAGGAATGTCCACAGTAGGTATGTAACGTAAACATTTGTGTGTTTTTTTGTGTGTGCGTTTTTGTTGTGTATTCTTTTTGGATTAATTGACTTGGTTTGCTTTGTCAAAATTTAAATTTAATTCACTAGAATTGCAGCACCTTTTCGACTTCAGAGATTTTCCATCATTGGAAAGGGTTATTCAGAACAATCTGTCCCTATTCTGAATCGAAACAAGCCAACACTAGGAGCGGGAAAGAGATGAAAAGGTTTAAGCTTGACACTTTGTTATACTTGAACACGAAAGAAAAAAGATCTACAAACCAAACCAAGCAAGCGCACAGACATTGGTGTCAGAAATTCGATTAAGTAGGACGAAAATTTGTTACTGTAGGCAGTGGCCTATCAGGCGTGGGGGAGGGGACAGGGAAGAGGAGGGGGCATCTTGCTCCTGAGTCGTATTGTCATTTTTTATGTCTCCCTCTGTCATTAGGAATCGACAGCCAGAGTATTCTGTAAACGGTAGACCTCCTGTACCACCTTTCCTGGGGAGGAGGGAAACTAAAGATTCGTTTTATAAATAGAAAAAATGAGCGGTCGTTTGTGGAGAATCAATTCCATTTGCTTCGTTCCCTCTCCCTCCCGACACTAGACCTCGACACGGCCCTGATGGTATGAGGGGTCCCTCAGAGGAAACCTAACTTTTGATAATGGTGGCCCTTTCTGATGTTCCAGGATCTTTCCAGATAATTTTTTTTCCAGCTAGATATCCTTCATAGAAATACTGGCTATTCTTATGAATTGGAACAATTTGGTTCGGTCAATTTAGGAATAAAGTAACATTAGAAAAGTACACCGTTCTGAACTTGTAGCTGGAAAATTTAAACAAAAGTCTTGGAGTTATTCTGAGGAAATTGCTAATGGACAAGAAATTTCAAAAAGTGTGATATTTAACGTCGACTATTAAGAGATTTCTTGGAATGTCACAAGGACTCAACAAATTTAACCGAAGTGCGCTTCCGCTGAAAATGTTCAACTTTTCGGAAACAATTTGGAACTTGGAAGAGTTAGGCCTGCAACCAGCAATAAAAATACCACAAGATGAGTTACTCTGAGGGACACCTCATGCATCATCGCAATGTGTACGTCACAATTTGTGTACCAACTTCATGGAATGACCACAGATCACTTGATATGACATATCTACGAGGGAAATGACGTGTGAGCCTTGAATGAAAAAGCCATCATCTTAGATGCCTGTTCCTGCCCTTAATAATGGTGCCAGACATTTATTTTCACAGCCCCCTTCCTCCTTTAAGGATGTCAGTTCACATCTCGGTCCAGAATACTGCTGACTAGGCCTACTCGGTGAAGTACGTAAGGAAGATCTTTCCACACGCCAATCACAAGACATCCACGGGCCACATGCATATAGACTCATGAATGTTTCTGACAAACACGCTCAAAATGTAAGTGGCTGTCGGGAGGGGGCATTAAAATAAGCATCACCGAGAACCCATGGGGTATGCGTGTTCATGTTACTCTCATTTGAATAATTTCGCAAATAATAACTTGAACAGTAGCCGTCCTGGACAAAGCACTGACGGAGTCGAGACTGTTATTATGGACATTATGAACATTCGCGATCCACTCCCATAACAAACCTGAATGAATGTCGGCCGGGAATATGTCTCCTCAATTAGCTGCAACGACGGACGCCTGATCGCGGTAAATAAACTCAGATGTGCTAAAAACCGAGCCCCTGAGATATTTCCATAAGTGTTGTGATTTCGCGGTAGATTGGTGATGGACAGGTGGCGAGGCATGCTCCTTCTTCCACTGTTTAAAGCGTTAACTTGAGTTCTACTGAGGTGTTTTTTTCCCCTGCCGATATACCCCCCCCCAACACACACACACACACACACACACACCCACTTGGGTATGGGGCGTGGGGGAGCAACGCCTCTGGGTGAATAAAAGCACTGAAATGTCACATTTTCCCAAAGTGTTCGTGTCCACAGCCGTCCACACTCACGACCGTTTAGCAAAATTGTTCACTTTATATTTCTCTTTATCACGTCTTGAATTTAAACCAGCAGCAACAGCAGCAACGGAACAAGCGTCAACATTGCCTTCAACATATGATCATGCATGATTGCTCCTAGATTCGGCAACAGCTTCCGGCCCAAATTCTAGGCGTCAGTCTTTTCATTCGTTTCACGGATCTCCTCGCAAGGGCACAACCACCGTCCAACCACCAAGGGCAGAAAGTAACCCGCAAAACACACATATAAACCGAAGATAATGAAGAAAATACCCGATTTTAAAAAGTCGCAGAGAAACTCCAGAACTATATTCTACCATCCATGGAATCCTCAGACAACCAAGTTTAGGGAAAACCCAGTCCAAGGGTCGACCTGCGATGTGAGGGATTCGGGTCACACAGGTTGAACACTAGAAAAGAAGAATATTGCACCCAACACCCTTACTCGCTAAATACACACCTGCCCACCGTAATGTAGTCAGGCACTCCAGATGAAATCATAAATAAAATTGTAAGTAATTCCACAAATCAGTTATATACATGTAACTTATTCACATGCATTGGTATATTTTGAACTCAAATTCCCCCATCCCACGTAAATGCGAAAACTAATGCATCTAATTTCATTTCCCGCCAGTTTTAACAGACGTAACTGCCGAAAATTAGCTGAAGCCGAATGAAACAGTCTCGGGTATTGTCGTTGTAAACCAGACTTGCGACATTCTCTTTGGAAACTTTGGGAAGTTTTTTATTAAGCAGCTTGTTTTTAAACTCTTCTGCACGAACAAATTTGTGCGCTAAATAAAAGCTTTGCAAATGAACGGTTTGCATAACAGTTCTGGTCATCGGGCTATGCGCAAGGGAAGAGCAGGGAGCCTACCACCTAGATGCAGTAACAGGTATAAGCTTTGTACAGACATTTGCTGGGTAAAATAATTTCTCTAAAAGCAAGCAAAGGTTACCAACTGAAGTGAAATGCAGTGTAGATTTTGTTTAGCATGTTAAGAATGTTCACAGTGTCAACCTGCAAAGCAATTTTTTTCCGCTAATTAGACGACTCCATGATAACTACTTGACTCACTTAACAGTCCCGCAAAAAGCCACAAGATGAATTTCTCCCCTTCATATTTTAATCATTTTGCGCCAATTCAACAAGACAAACACACTGGGCACTGGAAACAAGTTCAAAGTGTGAAGATTTCCCGTAGCGGGAAAAAAAAGACAGATGTAAAGACGTCAGAAACATCGTTATGGCGAGTCGAAGCATGCAACGGTATCGCCTACGAACCATTAATAAATCAGTTCATGTGCTATCCCGCGTTGCACAGATTGGGCGTGTGTGGACACTTAGCCGCGGTAATCCCTCACGACAATCTATTATTCATCAGACAATTTACGCCGGTATTTAGAAAGTCCATCAGATAGTGATCCGGTCTTCTCAATAATGCATCCTATGCTGAAGTACATGGACCTCGGGGGTAGAAGAAGTAAATTCCCTTCAGGGATAAACTAGCGGGCTTGGGCTGTATGTTTAGCCACACGATTTCTGTCCCTTCGGGGATTTAAGACTCCGCCTCAAGACTGAGGAATCAATCTTGTTCAAATCGATTACCAATATTTCCTTTTACCAAAATAAACTATTAACCTATATTTATTATTTCATTATCAAAAAAGGACTAAATTAGAGGCTTCTTACGATAAATCCATCAAGAAAACAGCCACGTGACACAGTCACTGCACAGTAATCATTTTTTTCTAGCGTGATGTAATTTCCATAGGATAAAAACTGGGAAAATATGAAAATTGCTCAGAAAATTTACATCTTTTTTCAAACTAATACTTTCTTTTGGATAATAATTTGAGGAACAATCAAGTTTGAATGCCGAAGATTATATTGCTTAAATAAATGTTTTACTCTTTGGTTGTTCTTGGTTTTTAATCTTCATAAGCTTACACTTTAGAAGGTCTAATATTTGTGTAAATTTATCAAAATAGGCATCTGAAATATTTCAAACAGCTGTTCAGTCTGAAATGTTTAAAAATATCGTGATACCATCAATTACTTCAGTAACTACAATACCAGAACACACAGGTAAGTAACCCTCTGTAGAATGTTCACAAGGAACCTTGCTGAACCCTCGAATTTATCTACTCCACATTTTTGCTGTAATAGTCAAGGGACATCAAGACCCATATAAAGTGAAAAGTGTTTGGGATATAACTTCCTCTATCCTTAAACTCCTCCAAAAACCTACTGGTAGATTAGAAGGCTTTAGAGATTTGAAGGTAAAAATTGATTACTTGTAAATTGAAACCAGTAGGTTAGAGAAAACTACACTGGTCACCTTATATAACCTTTAAAGACCTCCAAAAAAGCAACTAGACATTTTCACCTATGTTTAAAGCTTTGAGTCATAGGTAAAAGGTCAACCTCTGGGTAGCCATGAACTAGAAGTAATAGGATCACCATGACAACAAACGGAGCAAATAACAGCCATTGGAGTTCCTGGACAAGCTGGAGGTTGAAACTGGAACAGAGAGCAAAGAAGGAAAAGATTCTTAGAAGGGAGGAACAGGGTAAAGGAATAAATGAAGGACAACTTTAGCCAAGAGACAATCATGCGTAGAAATATAAATTGAGTATTTGAAACTGCAATGTATCTCACTAGAACATTGATAAACATTGACTGGTCAATAAAATTCCATGTTATCATTGTTTGGTATTAGTGCTGTAGATTTTGCAATGTTTATGGGCGTAAATCTGGGGGGGATATACTTTTTGAAGTGAGGGGGGATGGACTATTGAAGCATTCCCCCACTTTTTTGTGGTGACCAAAACCTGAAGCCGACTGTAAAGAATTGGTTAGACTTATAAAAAGCATTTAGTATTACTCACCACTGTAAAAGCAATTTTTAAGAGGCTTTAAATACACCTGTCTGAATGCAGAGTACAGATGTACATCGCTATCATGAATATCAGCCACATGACGTCATATGGTGCCACTCCCCAAATTTCCATGGCCAGGCAGGGCAAGCCGTCCCCCACCTGGCACCTTACCCCATCCCCCTCCCCCGCTAATTTCCAGCGCTGGCTTACGCCACTGGCAATGTTTAGGAACCAAAGGGAAATAATGTTATTCCAACCAAGTTTTTGGCAAGGCACTGTTCATTATAACATGATACGGTACCAGCAATCAATCTTCTCAAATGATAAGCACAAATAAAAATGGACACTAACATCTCATTTTTACTTCTTTTCCATATGTGTGGGATTAACTGAGAATCGCTTTTGACAATCCAGATATTGAATGTTACACCTAAAACCCCTGAATAAATGTGAACTTCAGATTTTGTTGAACAATACAGCACTGTTTTTTTTTTGGATTTATCCAAACAAATGTCTGTGTCCTTTTCCCCTTCTATATCCCCTTTTGCGAACAGTATGCCTACGTTCACGTCAGGTTCTTCCCACATTGATTTATGTTGTCATAATATTTCCAATGTCACCTAGACTGAACGCTTGAGCAAGTTTGATAATATCCTTCATGTTTCTCTCCGACAATAATACTTCTAGCCGGCTAATTAAGGTTTCAAAAACCATCAATTATTAAAAAAAAAAAAAAAGAAGCTTGAATCGCTTCCCAGGCTAAATATTTCCAAGGTGATATTCTTTTTCCCCCTGCCTTTGGACGTGCAGGCTGAAGGTTGGGCAAACAACAATAATTAAAATGTCAATACTGAATTATATCAGGGTTCGCTGATAAATTCTTTGCCAGGTAATTGCCTGCAAAGGCCTTGGTACCTTGGTAATTGTTCCAGTCGAGGTAAAGGCTTTGTACTATGTTGGCGTGGCAACTAAATCATTGCTGATGAACCAAAATGCACTTTCATTGGAGGTTTTATCATATTTTGTTGATTCTTGTCCCTTTGCTGCTTGAATAAATTGGGGTATATACCAGCAAGACATTTTTTTTCACTGAGAGTGGGAATTTTTGCTTAACAAAGAAGAACAGTAATGACAGGATTCACTTTTATTTCAAAGTAAAATGTACTAAAAGGCTCATCTAGAAAAAAATGGATGACACTTTTAACCTCACTGGTTTAGCCTCACTGTAGTGAGGATTGACAATTTCCAACTTTCATCTCACCATGTAGAGACAGTTCACATATGGTTATGCTGGTCAGTGGATGGCTTCAGTTTTCTTTTAAACGTTGATACATTTGATATGGTACATGCTTCATTAGTGTTAGATACTGACAACAGAGATATTCCTTTGATTAAGGGAATAAATATGTGCTTGGCCGGTCTTATAGGAGAATGGATGGAACTAATGCCATTGAATTATCAGCGTTGAGTAACGTGAGCCATTTTAAAAGTTTAATGATGTTGAATAGGGAGACTATCTGAGGTATTTATGAATGTGTTTAAAAAAAACTCCTGTAACTGATTTTGAAATGACATTAACTTGTATGCAGCCCACTTCTTATAGCTGTGAACCATGTGGATGAGCTTAGCATGCAGGTAGCTGAGCTTCACAGCTAAAAGAGCTCTTAACCACCTGTAATCAGTCTTCAAGTGGTAAGCGAAGAGATTTATGAGGTAACCTTTTTCAAATGGAATGGGATAGTTTTGCCACTAGACATCTGCAATTGAATTCTCCCTTAATTAACCTGTCTTCCAGTTTCACCCAAAATTAAGAGAAAACTTTACTGGTGTTTAGTTTGAATGAATATTTGTACCTTACGGCGAAGGAGTCTCTGAACAATTGGCCATGTTGGTTGGTCACATGGACAGTGACGACTGCTCTGATTGGACGATCAGGTGTGGCTATTCTCATTCGGTGAATTCCAGGTTCCAGGAGAATTGTTTTAGGCAGCAAGATAATGTTCCCACATGTTATCTGCTTTGCAAAAGAAGACAAATATACTTCGTATTTATAAATTGTCTCATAAGAGGGTGGTGCAGTATATGTCAACAACAAAAGGCATTGTGAGGCTAGATGGAAAATGTTTCTTACGGAGCTATGGCTGAGTTTCCTTCCTTTAGACTAATCCAATGACCAAAATTAGTGACTACTGCAGAGCAATCCTGTATGCACACAGGTGGTATTTGCGTGTTGAAATTCACTCAGACCAATGGGGTGTTGTGACTTGCCCAAATGGGTGTACATGCTCAAGTTCAAACCCATGCATGAGTGTGATGGCTCCGTGACAATGGCCTCTCCCTGGACTTGTCTATTTGCGGCCAGTAAAACCTAGACCCAGTTGAAGACATCAGTAACAGGCACCTCCAACAGACATGCACTGATGATGTCACACTTTGTTTACCGGGTTACTGTCCGATGAAGCCAGTGGGGGCCGACGGTCCACTGAGCACCACAGAAAAACATGCATGAAAGCAAAGATCGGCATCATCAGTACAGATATCTCACCGCTAGTCTGCATGTTATGTTCGCCCTTGGCATTGTGAGTTGCAGTTGAATGTAGTATAGCGCCCTCTTGTGGTCCTTGTGGTTTTTCGCTTAAGCTACGCCATTGTTCAGTCATGCCAAGTTTTAGCCCATTTTAGTGCCCGTTTTTCCACCATGTTGTGACCACTCAGTCCCAAGAGCCTTACACCAGACCACCACTGGTGAGTTTAAGATTCCATTATAATTGTGTTAGTGATCATAGTTTGTTATTTGATGAGGAATTTGTGCCGCAATTTTCAGTCACATTTTGGCGCCATACTTTGCCGCCATGATGTTTCTTGTCGCGTCAATGATTTTCTTGTGCCATGCAAAAACTTTCCCTGATTTTGAGCTTTAAAATTTTCCGAGTATCAAAGCCGATTTTTCAGGTGACATGGTTGCAATGTTCAATATTGTTTTCTGGACAAGAAACAGTGGATATTTGGTCATTTATGTTTTTATATCTATGATAACTGAATGTTATACAAGGTTAGGAACTTAGTTTTTGTGTGCACCCAAGGCCTGCCTAAGCACATGCACTCGCCATTTTTTCCAAGATGTTATGAATATTCATGAGGTAGATTCCATATTTGGCACTAGCTTTTCCTCATTTGGTATTGCAGTAGTGCTGCAAGGTTACAGTGTATTTAGGAACTATGCCTTTTTCCCTGTTTTAGGTAGCTGATTTCGGTATTCTAGACCCACAGGCAGTTTGAGGACACTTCATCTTCTGGAAAGCAAAGTTCTGTATGTGATGCTTACAATTCTTCAGAGCTTTTTGAGATGATTCACCACATTTACCTTTTACGATGTTTCCTGTCCATGCATCGGTTTGACTTTTTTGATCTTTCAAATTTTCATTCATATATTTATGTTTTTGAATTGTTTGTGTTTAATCTCTTGCCAACCTGTGCAAATGCATGCACATTGTTATTTGTGCTGAGAGTATTTTCCTTGCATTTCTTTGTTTTTCAGGGCACAGGTATGAGAATAAAGCAAAGTTCCCAAATCCTGTACTAGTCAGAGGTTCACCTGTCGAAGAGACAGTGCCCTTGGCGCTCTATGTTCATCATACTGCATGTATGTTCACTGTTCATTCATTGTACTTTGGAATTGACTACACCGCACTGACAACCCCCATTCTATCCCACAATGCACTGCAGTGAACACTGTACAACGTCATCAGTGTATAGGGCTATTGAGCTGCCACTAGACTGGGAAGTTTCACATTTTATTTTATTCTTGTCGAAAACGTCTACCTAGACGAACAAAACTGAATGGATACTTCTTTGTAACAAATCTTAAAATGGCAATAGAATCTCCACTCAGTAATGTCCAATGTCGTTCTTCTTGCCTTTGGAACGTCCAAAATATCAGATAACTTGTCTGATCATTAATAACCACCTGGTGTATGTCTGCTGTATGTCAGATCTGTACACTTTCCAGTGAACAAAAGTGGACTAAAGATCTTTTAAGTCATACAAACTTCAAGAACTGGGATGCCAAACTTATGGAAGAAATTCAGAAGGAAGAAAAGTTTGTCAAATCTCCAGCTTTTCAGATGATTTGGACTTACGTGCACGTGATATGTGGAGTCTGAGATGTACTTGGGTCTGTTGTCGAAGATCTCAAATGCGATGACAAAAGTTTTTCCGGCTACATACTCTAATTGCTTTGTCTTGGCTGTGAAACTAACGCCAACCTGTGGGAATACAGACAGAACGACAACATGAAATCAGAAAATGGTATGCCTACAGGATGGGCAGTATTCACAACATTGCCATCTGGGGTCATGCTTCCTGAATCACTTCATTTTCTGAACACTCTGTAAAGGGAAGAAGCCTGACTATTTTGCTATACTTATTGATAAAGCCTCATTTTGAACAATCGTTTTCATATGGACAATAAGGGCAGCATGACATTTCTTCATTATTTGGAATTACCATCAGAGCACAAGGATGGTAATCTACAATTCACCTCAATGTCACCATTCCCAGACATTTTTTCAGACAAATGTAACACAGATTAATTGCCTTGCTTCAGGTTCAGGATGGCCGACTTTTGTGAATACAGGCAACAGAAAGCTGGTCAACTTTTGGGTTCTGTTCACAAGTAGGAATGACCCTCAACCTATGATAAAGAGAAGGGCTATGTCCGAATTACATGGCTGTGGCCTGAAATTACGCATGAGTCTATGGCAGAGTAGTCATAGCCAGTTCCCATAGAGCTGTGTGTACTTTCAGGCTGCAGCAAAGTGACGTCAACACAGACAAAGTTGAGGCAGATGCCGGCTTGACCTGCCGCCCAAGTGAGGGCTTTACAAGTTTACACATACATTCATCCTGTGTAATCCATGTCATACATGCATGAACCAGAGTTTACACATGACATGGTTGGCCCAGGTGATGCTGTCACTTGAATGCACTCTGAATTCCAAACAATAATCTTTTATTAAGAAACGCAATCTAGTGCTTTACGATTCATAGTGAGAGGTCTCCATCCAAGGCTGACAAAGAAGGACAATGTCTGAAGGCAAAATCTGGAGACAGGAAAAGCAGGGGTACCTAACTAAGATCTCAAAGAAAACTTAGGTTTTTGTAATACACCATGAGCTCAAGTAGCAGATTTAGGTAGCAATTGATTCTGCATTAACAGTGTCGTGCCTTCACACCTCATTGTCCCAATTGGTGAACTTGTTATAAGTGGGCGTGTCAGTGTGCCACGCCTCTCCTGACCACGCCCTCTTGTTCTTCCCCGACTCGGATCCTTCTCTGCTCTCTGTTCCATTCCTCATCTTCAGGCACACCAAAGTGCCGTCGCTGCTGGCTATCAGCAGCTCCAGGTCAGAGGTCGTGGGTAAGAGATCAGCGGCTAATACTGGGGTCATGATGTTCTCCTCGAGATGGATGACCTCAAGGCAAGCACCGTCCCCAGATATAATGTAAAGACTACCTTCGTAGTCTGCAATGACCTGGTGATTGACAAAAATCCCAATGCAGTTAAAAACGGGATATAGGAGCTTGCTTGAAAAAGGTTTGAAGAAAGATTTTACACAAATTTTCCTTCCATTGAAACATTATATTTTCTAACAAAATGTCTTTGTATCTGAAACTTACTGAAAACAGCGAGCTTCATGTATAAATGCGAGAAGGTGTTAAGTTAATACTTTGCAATGATGGAGCACATTTTCAAAGGTACTTATGTGTTCGTCAGTCAATACTTTTGAGTAGAGTGCCTTAATCCTAACCCCCTAGAGTGTATGTAAAATCACATTGAAATCGGAGGATTTGGGACTGTTTATAGTGCAAATTTTCTGCACTAGCCTATTTTAGTGAACCCCGTAGGACTGGTTCAGCCAACCAGGATAGCAAACTGGCAAAAGGTGTCTAATGAAAGATACAGGTTCTGCTTTGATTGTCCAGGTGGGGTCAGGCAACTGGAAACACAACTGGTTGGTTTGACCTTCAACTGAAGCAATTCTGGAGTTACAAAACTCGCTTTCTACTAAACCAGGAACACATGGACTCACAATATCGAGCGGGTGAGGTGAGGGCTTGAGTCTGGTGATGACAGGACTAGCTAGAAACCTGCCACCGAGATCTAAAGGCCAACCAGCAACCAACTTGCCTGTGTCTCCTCGTAGCACCCAGATATGCCTGAAACAAAGACCAGGGAAAGGTGGCAAAATCCAAACTTCATATCAAATGTCCACTTTATATTTCCACACCTGGAATTTTTTTCCAACATTTTTAAAATTCTACAGCCTGAAATGAGCCTGAAGTCTAAAGAAAATTGGGATTTGAAAATGGCCATGGATTTCTCTTTATTTGGCTTTATGCGCATGCAGCTGAAGGCACAACCATGTTTGCTCATGACAGCCCAGGGAATGCACCTGTCACCAGTAATGCGCCAGTCAGTTTTGTGTGTCAAAACACAGCTACAGATCTGCTAACAAAGAAGACTACAGAATGTACCTTGAGGATGTGAGACCTACTAAACTCTTGATCAGATTTACATTCCAAAGTTGTCTACTTCATCCTAACTGTAGTCTCTACCAAGTCTGGATGACGCAGAAACAAGCAAATGGATGCAAGGGGTTGCTATCAATTAACACAAGATTTGATCTGCCATTTTCACAGAAAAGTCAACACAATCCAAAACTTACCCATCATTGGTTGCTATGACGATATCCAGGCTGCCATCTCGATTGATATCAGCAACTCTGGAACCTGCTGAGGATGAGCCAGAGATCTGGCTATCCCATAATTCCTTCCCAGTCACATCCAGGCACATCACATTAGAGCTAGTATCCATGACGACCATCTCCAGGTGTCCGTCACCGTCAAGATCTTCGACCGTGATCTGAAATCAGGGGGAAAAGTCACAGTTTATATCTCATATTACAATCAAAGTTGCTTTGAGGCTACATGGAGCACAGACTAAGTTTTAAAAGCAATATTTCATGGCCGCTTATAAATCACTTCTTAATGTTACCCACAAGTCTTTACAGAGCTCTTTGTTCCTGCACAACATTTCTGAAAGGCCATCCTAGTGTCCCGTTTGGCTGGTTGAGAACGAGCAAAAATGAACTAAGTGAAAGACACATCAAGGTCTTTGCCATCTAGAAAAAGTCCACATAGTAAGAATCCAATTTACAATTGAATGTGCACAAATTCTCAGTATACATGTACTATTCACATGCATTTATGTGAAAATGAATGCTGTAGATCAGAGCATGGCCTCATTGGAGCAGGGTGTCATGATGTTTCTTCAAACTAACAGCTTTTCGGCAACAGAGGGGGCAGTTGTGCATATTACGGCAGTTAAGAAATTTTCTGAAATGAAGACAAGGAAACATTCTACTAGACTGTTTCTGAATACAAATTGGGTTTACTGACTAAAATCTCATGCCACTGTTGCGATGTACATGTAACCTGTCTGATTTTGAGCAATATTTCAACAGATAACTTCCTGCATGAAAAAGATCGCTGAGCACAGAACAATTAAGAAGCCAAATCATCATGTGAATTCCACTGCTTGGGACTGATTTTCAGTCGAGTTTAGTCATAATGCGTAATTTCCACGTGCTCCAGATCCATTAAAGAGAAGCTTTACCCGACACTTGTACGACCAAATTTGGAATAAAGTATTGCTGCTTGGAATCCATATAGAGTGAACCATACAGTACATCATCTAATGAGAAGGTTCAACAGAAAGCTGCCAGATTTGTTTCTGGAGATTACTCAAGAAACAGTATTATAACAGATATGCTGGCAACTTTAAACTGGGACACCCTCCAGTTGAGACGAGATACCCATCAGATCACAACCTTCTTCAAAATTTGCCATCAAATCATCATCATAGACACTAGATACATCTTGATACCTAAAACAAAGGGGTTACGGAGGGGCATCAGAAAACAATTTCAAAGAACCCATATTTCATCATTAGTATTTGAACAGTCCTTGTTTCCAAAACTATTAAAATACGGAACAACTGTCATCAGACCATCATTGATTCACCTAAGTTCGTCAGGAGTTTTTAGTCATAACTACAAACAACTTCACTGCAGTAACCCACTGAAATCAAATTAGTGTCCACTCTTCTGAGAGCCTCCTTGTTAATCTCCCTAGTGGAGAATTCCGGAAGAGTTTCTACCAAGTACCAAGTTAGGAACCAAGCGACAAACCAGAGGCCTATGTCTACTTGTGAACTGTAGTGAAGCAATGGGAATGTTTTGTGCAATTTAAATTCTTTCTCCCAGCAAACACAAAAAAAGGAAGAAAAACGGAAAGGAAAGGTCTAACCCAATATTGTATGTTCAAGGATGTCAATGAACATTTAACGGTATAATATCCTGTATGGAATTAAAAACATGGCGTAGTAAATAGAAACTTGTGCATACAAATATATAGGCAGTGCTCCACAGGGTTCATGCAGAAATCTGAAAGCCACATTCCGTGACTTTTCCAATACTCTTTAGGGCTAAAATATGAAAATTTCCATAGAATTTAATACCATTTTATAGAAATAAGTTGTTTGGTATTATGAACTGAAAAACTACCAAAGCCAAATCATACAGCTTGTATGTAAATCCATCCTTTCGTTGCCACATCAATGGCCGCCCATCAAAAATAACCCTTGCATGATCCAGATTTATATTACTTTTTCCACGACTTTTTTCCCTGACCACAGGAGTCCAGGAAACCCTATTTTTTCCCCAAATTTCCCTGACTTTCCCAGGACCATTCCATGACCATTGGAACCCAGTCCCCAGTGTCAAATGATGCCAAGTCAAATTTAGTTTCCTCAGTGATCAATGGAGCATTTAAGAGATTGCTTTGGGAGGCTCCGTTTATGGTGCCACTGTCAATGGTCACCACTCGTGTGGGTATGAAGCAGCACTAAAAAAGTTCACCCTTGACCTCTCTGGTCCACTAAGGTGACCGATCCTTGGCCCATTACCTCGAGGCAAATTAAATGAATACGGCTGACTGACCGTGCTGAATTTTTTATAAACCACAGAGTTCTGCTTCAAAGCACTTAGCAAGTCTGAAGATAAATAATTCATAAGAACCGGGTGTGATTTTTGTTAAAGGTCTTCTCATGACCAAGCATTGGTTAAATAATGCTGGACCAATGCGTACCTTCACCGTATGTACGTGCACGTAGCTTAAGCAACTTTTGTGGATAAATAAAAAGTCAGCTTTTAGACACAAGCATCTACCCGCGTTAGAAATATACAAATTGCTACAAAAGGAAAGATTCATATCGCTCTGAAATTCAAATTTTATTGTACGAATCATGAGTTCTGTGTATTAATTGATTGTATTGACCTTACTAAAGCCTGCAAATAACTGTTTAACATTTCTGATTTATTCCATACTGCGAGCATTGAAAAAGGTTGGACATTGCTTTATTATGGTATATCTTACTAACATTTGCAAATGTGGAATCCATCATTTTTACGGAGGCCCTGTCAAGCATGCAAATGTCAACACAATTACCAATTAATCATGCATGTACCTGTCCATGTAAGGTGCTGAGTAACAGAGGGAAACCAGTCCGCGGGGTACCAGTATGGTCTAAAACATGGAGGTTGCCTGCTGAGGTTCCCACGATGATCTCTAGAGGGCCTCCTTCACTGTCAAGATCCACGACAGTTGGAGTAAAGAGGATGTATCCTGGAAATTCATCATCTCTCTGTAAAAACAAGGTTTTATGTAGTATGTTTCAATACCCAAATCGACCAACATGATTTGGCAATCTGCACTCACAGGTATGGATGATAGGTTGCACTGACAAGTGTTCCCAAAGTTTTGATCAATGTCCAACAAGTCTGTGGAGGTGGGCCACTTGGACTCAGCACATTTTTTGGAGCAAATAGAGGCTCTGCATGGCAGCCATCTTTCCAGTGACTGCTTTTGGCGAGGAGGGATAGAACAAAAGGTCTAGTCTCTGTGGAACAAAAGCTCTTACCGGAAATATGGCTAACATGTAGAACCTCTATACTTCTCTATGTTTTGGCCCAGAGTGTTGCAAAAAAGAGGCTGCAGTAAAAAGTATTGCTCAAATATTGTTAAAAATTTTCAGGAGTCAGGGCTTGTGGCATTTGAATGTACAGTCATTTGCAAAAGTTTTGGAGTACCCCATACAAAATGCATTAACCTGAAGAAAAAACCCAAAGTTGAACTAATTAATCATGGCAACTTATATTTATTTTCAATGTGTAACCTCAGTGTCTTGGTTGCAGAGCTATTTGACTACATTTCCATGATTTGAAATGATAATAATTTGATGCTGTGCCCTCCTGCATTTCTGATAACTTCAACTGGCTTTATTATACCCATGCTGCATTACAGACAAAATACAAGACCTGCCTTTGCACAAAAAAGTCATTCAAGTGGACTCATAGAAATACTCTGATGTTATGGACAACTGTAAAAAACATGTTATGTAATCATTCAATGAGACAGTGTAATGCAGGCCCATTGACAGAAATACCAACCACACTCCAGGTGGCCTTACACTTTTGCAAATGACTGTATTGAAAAGTTGGCCACTATATGTTGCATTTTTTAAAAGACTGGTTTTGAGGCCAGTAACAGCCACAAGTCTCTTGGGATGGGGGAACACAAGGCCATGCCCCTCCAGTAAAATTCCATTATTTTGAAAACAATTTCTAAATTTTCTTTTTTTGGGGGGGGTCTTTTTCATTTCCTTTACCCCAAAAGCCTCAAACTTCAGCCTTACCTCTAACGAAGGCTAAAAAAAGGTAACATACAGAAATTTAAAAACCTATGGCCCCCAAAACAATTTTTTGACCCCCTCCAACTTCCATTTGTGGAGTGATTCACTTTTTGGTATTGTACAATTGAAAATTGAATCGTGTGTAATACATTGTACTTGTATCAGAAAGAAGATGTAAGAAAGTACAGACACATAATTTAATCTTAATTCATGAATAAAACAAATTAAAATCTTGAAATCTGTGAAAAAGAAGGCCAAGTATCATGTATGCATCATTGTGTGCGAAAAAATCTCAAACAAACAAAAAATTAATTTGGTTCCGGGTTGCTCTGTAAGCATTCTGCCAAACAGTTGGATTTGGCCAATTCTCTTCATACTAAGCGCACTGCACGACTGATACAAGTGCATCAGCCAAGATTCCACATGAAGCAAGTTGGAGGGAGTTCATTTAACTTATCAGAGGGTTGGTTTTGTTTACTTGGTATATTTCTCACGGCCCATGGCTGCTCATCCACTGTAATGTCCTTGTAATGAACAATGTACATTTTCTTCACCAAAAGTACAAAACCGATTTGAAGGTCAACATAATTTAAGTAGAAAGTATCTGTAATCCAGTTAGTTGAGGTAAGTACCCAAACCTCATGAAGTCACAATTTGTACTCAACACCATGAGGGAATACGGAGATCAAATGATTTGACTAACTTACCATTGTGAGCTCCAGTATCACTTCCTGATAAATCTGCCCTGCAGTGAGATTAAACAGAACAATGCCACCTGCTAGATAACCCCGCAGATCCAAGTCAGGAACTCCTGATTCCATGAGCTCTATTTCTGACCTGATCAAAATGGTAAACCAAAAATGAAAAGTTGGCAAAATAAAAAACTTTGTGCAGTCATCAAATAAAAGAAGAAGGAATTTTATATTGTAAGGTGTAACTGAGCCTTTTCATTTTTAACATCACAGTAGGTGTGCTCTCAGTGGGCAGAAAAATCAGAAGGGCATTTGCAAGTAGTGAAGAGAGAGCATAATGTACATATCCAAGGACACTGGATCTCTATTTTGATACGGGTTCAGAGGAATCAATATTTGCACAAGGTGTGTTTCAGTGTGGCATTCAATGCGACCCTGGAGAGAAAAATCAATTTTGATTTGCTGGAAAACTTTACAAATTAAGAAACATTATGAAAAGACTAAATTGACTTTAACCCTGATGTGGGTGCAGTCACCATTTAAATTCCAGGAGACCACAGTCTTTGCCTCTGGTGCATTTAGTAGCAAGGTCAATTTTGTTGGTGGAGAGGGGTTAGGGCTTTGTTTATTAAAGAAGGTACATGTAGTTGTCTGTGATGTATGCAACAAGCCGTGTGATCACATTTCCTCACGGTAGCTTTTGGCCAATTTAATTGCCCTTTAATATCTACTGACTACCAAAAAATGTCAATTAGATGTAATTCACCCCTCGGGCTACTTGACAGGAGAAAAGCCAGTCTAGTACCCCGAAGTAGTATAGCAGCACCTACTGCTTCAGATGAAGGGCTCTGATCACTTTTGAAATAAGCTACCTGTCGATCTTGCTGTTAATATAGTAGCTAACCGGGACAACTAATTCCTCAGTGATGCCATCTCGATTCAGATCAGCAATAACTGGCGTGGCTAACACGTGAGGATCAACACTGATGTACTGCTTGCTAGAAGAATCTCTTGAATGAGCGGCCTGGAAAAAAACAAGGTTACATTTGAAACCTTTTCCAGTCGAGTTAAACTTGCTTTTAAGAGCAGTGCAGTGAAACCCTTTCAAAACACTACAAATGGTGGGAAACCGCTTCAGCAAGTGTTCTGAAGGGTGAAAGTGGTTCTGTCATGAGTTCAGAGTAAGACCGCTAAAATAAATAACAAGAAACAGCATTTAAGGAATAAATAGAAATGTGGAAGAACCTGACTGAATTAAGATATAATGCACACCGAGCGCAGAAGCTTCAACATGACAGTACCTTTGGGGCCAAATGTACATGTACGCGATATCATATTGCCCAATCGTGTATACTATCGAAACTGGAAATGATCTTGGCCAATTCTCTAGTGCAGACATACCTGTCTTTGCGTGGATGTTCTTACGGACTGGCCGATCACATCTTGTCTTGAACCACCTGTCAAATTCCACCATTCCTTCCGTACATCCAAGGATGGGATACTCATTGTCCTTTCCTTCATCCAGTTTCCTCGGGCATCAATGAAGAGAATATCTCCATCTGATGTACATAAGACAATGTCATCTCTTCCGTCCTGATCAATGTCATACTATGTTGACAAAAACAAGAAAAGAAAATTTAGGACAAAGATTATATTTATTTGAAAGCACAAAACTTGGGAAAATAAACCACACAGTAATATAGGAAATTCCATTGTACTCCGACCATACTTTTTCATGTGACCAGCAATATTTGACTTTGTTTTTTGGTTCATTTCATTTCATCAAAAACTTGATGAATTAAACCTATTGGGCGAGACACCCTGTGAACACCACTTGACACCCAGTGAGACAGGTCTGAAAACTGTGTTTCTTACATAAAAGATCATGATTCAATATTTTCCCTACTTGATTTGACATTTCAGGGCATGTTTAATGGATGATATGTCACGCCGGGAAAAAACAGTGACCTCCTGGAATGAAATTCTTGTTGCCTTAATTTACTGCACAGTAAATTCACACATACTTTTTCATCAACTTGAATACCCCGGATGATCAAACAGTCCAATCTAAATGTCAACTGACCATCCCAGTTACACCACCCCGCCTTGTCTGTAGCAGGTGCTCTGCGCCACCTATGGCGCAGAGCAACCCATCAACCCACAAAAGAACTTTTCAATTCCACAATCTTGTCAAGATTACCACACACAGCGTTACATAGGTTGTCCAAAGCATACCGGTAAAGGTGAGGCGTGGAATGAGTTGTCTAAAGAACTCGCTGGCCAGTTTGACCCCACAAGGTTTTGACCTCTGACCCCGTCAAGGACAACCACTTCCTCCGTGAATGCTGGTGAGATGATGTCCAATATCTTGTCGGCATTGATGTCAGCAACAAGTGGGGTTGCAGCTACCAAACTATTGCTTATCTCTGAGGTCCAAGCCACAACGAGATCATAATGACAACTGTAAGAAAGTACATTTACGTATACAATTACATCACGAATACATTTTGTGTACCATAATAACAGGTGCAGTGACAAATACTGCTGAAACAGCTCCTACAATCACATAGCAGAGCAGGTCTTACAAATTTACTCGATTAGAAATTTGTTTGCACCCAAAACTTTAATTTGTTTGTTCCTGGCTGACAGCAGTGGGCGCAGTTGATTCGACATTTGTTGTGTGTAACCCTTAAACTTTAAAAGAAAACACAAATATTGGTAAAGCAATCACAGCTTTGTCATCGTGGCTTTGTAGGCCTAGTACTGAATAATGATTCAGACGAAGTGCAATTTGGAACCTTATTTCCTTAACAAGTTCGACAGTAACTTGGACTCTACGACAGGGTTTCCCTTGCCTATTCAACTGTGAGGCAGCCCTCCTAACTGATTTTAGTGACCACATCAGGCTTTTCTGTTGAATTTTACCACCCCACACTTAAAATAGACAAAGATAGAACGAAAATGCAAAAGAACTTAGTTATCCTGTAACAGATCAGATTCAAATAGTTAAGAATGGTAAAGAGGGACACAGAATACAAGACTGGTTTATGTCAGAGGGAAAATTTGGAGTAAATGTATTATTAGACTATATACAATCTATTTATGGCCTTTTTGAAAAAAAAATCCTTTTTTTTTAGGTACTTGAATTTTGGCAAAATCTGTTTGACCACCTCATACATATCAGTATCCCAGGGGAAACCCTGCTCCAGGAATCACCTTCTGTAACATTTGGACATGGCTGGGCTCTATGTAGGCCTACTAAAAATCATCTGGACCAGAAAACAAAATGAAGTAGGGCATGTCATGCATGATGTAGGGCTTGGGGAAGAATTCTATATGGACGCCATACAGACTCTTTCCTAATTCTAGGGCCTATCCACAGACCCTATGAGACAAGATCATCCATATCATCTGATCGTATTGGAGCAAGGACACAGAAAGCTGCATCAGTGCATGGTATGCTTTGGCCTACATCATGATTCACATATGCCTACACCTGATAAACCGATAAATCTGATTGACAAAGGCACAACCTATTCTGTTGATGTACGTTCACCTTTCTCTTTTACTCTCGTTGTCCCCGTTGGTAGAAGTGCCAGTTTTCCAAGTCAACAAATACACGAATAATATACCAAAAAGGGTTTCCCCAGGTGAACCTCGTAACATTGTGCTTGTGGATGATAATTTCTGCCCTTTTTCTTGTTAGTAAAAATGAAAATTACATTGATATTGAGCAGCCGTCTGGCACCTAAACACGTTGTCAGGTTTTCTTAGAGCGAATCCAGAAGGAACCTTGCTGTTACGTCCAGTCTTTATCAACATGTATAAAATATTTCCAAGAGCATAGAAAAAACATTCAATCAGTTTACAAGAAACATTTCAATTAAAAATAATTACAGACTTCAGAAATATTTTCAATCATATAAGATTTATATTAAGCGTTTTTGTTTCCATGTTGTTGAACACTTCCACTGAATTACGCTTCAAAAATGGCAGCCTCCATCTTATGAGAACAGAGTCCAATCGGAAATGTTTTACCTCTAGAGTACTATGGATATCTTGGATTTCCTAGAACCTCAAGTAGGGAAATATGTAGATGCCTTATTAAGAGAGAATAATGTTGGAGTTTGGGGAGGACCAGTGCATGTTTTAGACCCCAAAACCGGGTACGTATTGTTGATCATGTTGATCGTGGACTGGAACTTGTGGACATGGTGGAAGTTATTGACCAACGATAGGGCCTTGAGGCCTCGGCCTTACATGTACATTATGCACTTATGTAGGTTAGCGGAGTAGTTTTAGAGGTACCCCCAGAATTGTGGGATCCCCCCCCCCCCGCTCCCAGGCTTGGCGGACGTCGGACCCCACAGTTCTTGGGGTAGTCTAGTTTTAGGGGTAGACATCATGCTGGTGGACATTTGGCCGTGAACCAGTCCCCCATTACTTTTGTTATAGGCCTTGGCCCACTTCCAGAAACTGTAGTGAGGATCAAAATTTTTTGAACTGGGCCTATTTTCTTCTGTTTTCTTTTTGAAGTGATCTTAGAAAGGATGTCATTACTAGAAAACCTTTTGATATAAGTGTGGATTAGGCCCACCTTATGCATTGGACTGTACAAAGCAAAGAAATATAAATGTTAGGCCTAGGGATATTTTGACAAGTTTGGGGATTTTATCCTTGGCTGGTAACAGCTTTTTTTGTTAAAAACTTGCAGATCTGTACCATTTAGGGCCTACATGCAACTAAAGTAAAAGGGATGTTAGCATGGTTATGGTTAGGCCTATGCCTTGGCTAGCATGTCTAGGCCTGTTCTTGGATCAAATTCATAGTGTTTTGTTTCAAGAAAAAAAGACCAAAAATAGTCACTTTCAATTTGGTGGTGTTAAAGAACTGCCAGTGCACAAATACCACAGAACAAGTGTAGCTCTTTTGGGAAAGATTTCCATATTTGGATTTATCTCATTGTTCCTTGCAATAATGTATTGGCCATTAGAAAGCGATAATATGCCGATGCCTGAAAAGTCAACTTAAGTGTTGGAAATTGTTAAAACAGTTACTTGGAAAAACAATTCTTCAGACCAGTTATATAGGGTTCGTGCACATGGTGTCCGGGTATGGAACTCTCCTCTCAATGTATAATGTTTTAAATTTTTTAGTAGGTTTTTTATTTTTAATTTATTTATCTTTGCAGTCGTGTACCTGCACTAGTAATTTTTTCAAATGTAGTTATCTATGTTAAATAAATTTAACCAAAATGTGGATTTTGTTTTCATTAAAGGAGACACACGATTACTCAAAGACATTGCTGTGACCGGTTCAAGATTCAAATTCCTTATGCTGGTAACACAGTCACTTGTAAGTGTATTTTGTCCAGAATTGAAGTTTGGAAAGTTACTTGAATCACACTGCTGATGATCTCTTTGATCTATGATCTCTTCAGTATAAAATCAGCCTGAACTTTTTAAGAGGACCCACTTGGTGTGGCCCCCAAAATACCCTAAAGAGAATATTTGACTTAAAACTCCTTGAAATGAAAGCCAGCACCCAAGCATTTGAAGAATTGAAGAAGGAATGCCCTCAAAATACTTGGTACATGTCATCTGCTGATCTGGTCCACGCTCCTTTCCTCGGGAGACTTTTTAGCTGCCATAAACTGTTTCCATACTTCTCCCAAAAAATGAACGATGGCATTAATCAGTTGTTTAGCACGTTTGAGTTTTACAGGTAGTCCCTTGCACCTGTTTTAAAGGCAGTCACACACTCTATACATACATTTACTTTTAAATGTGGCAGAAAAAATTAACTCTTTTCAGCAAGTGTCAAACATATGGTGTAAATCTTCAATTGTAGTAACATAAGAATAAATCTGATTGATTTTGATTGCATGATCACTGTGGTTTTCTTATGATTTCTGTATGATGTCTTTCAGTCACATTGTTTCGTCTTGATGGTCTTTGGTATAATGTTTTGTTGGGGCCATTTGTAGGTACATGTATTGGTCTTTTCAGTTTTTACATGTAATTATAGTATCAGTTATCTTAAAGTGATAGTTACTGTTGGACAAAACAAATTGTGCAATTTGAAATACTTTGGGTCTGTCATTATCAGTTATTTAAAGAGAATATATACCTTATATTAAATGTATGGAATTATCGATGCTTGTTATTCCTGATTACAGGGCAAATCATTTTTGACAGCATGCATCCATCAGACCCGCCAGATTTCATTTTCAACGACCAAGACTCGGGATTTATGCCTAACATTGAAGAAATCAAGGCAAGTATTTCATGAGTCATGAGGCTGATTAAGGCTGGTATTCTAGACTTAAGATTTCAAGGATTGAGCTGTCAGCTGCCATTGGCGGATGGTGAATATTTGTGGACTGTGTTCAGAATCCTGTGCAGTGGGTGAGAAAAGAGCTGTATTTACCTGTAGCACTACATAGAAGTAAGGAGTACCAAAAATGTGCATATTTTTGGCTGAAGCTTTGGCGTCTATTTAAATTTTGTCTGCTGGAACTCTGGATTTGACAACAGTACATTCTTCCTATCTGGAGTTTCACTCCAAATTTATTAACACTACTTTGAATATTGCAAGTCCATTGTTTGAAAATACAGGTAGGATGATTTGAATAGAATTCTACTCGGCTGTATCTTGTTTAGGGGGTGGGATGGGGCAGGGACTGCTACAGTAATGTGCTGGACAGACCCCAATTGTTTGTGTCGGACAAGTTTCGAAAACTAAGAAAGAACTCAGAAAATGTCTCCAAGTCCCTCTTCTGGAGAATTGCTGCTAGGCATGTTATACATGTTCGTTGCTTTGGTTTTTGTCAGAGCCTTGTGAATTGGGACGCGGAGGACACCAGTGCCCTCTCCCTGGTGATAAGAGAACTTCTGGGTGCCTACAAGGAACATCAGCGACAGCTGCTAGGAGAAAGACTACAGTTTGAACACAGCTCACTCCTCGCGACGGGTAGATTCACTGATGTTGAGGTCTATCACAGCCGGAAAACCGCCAGGGTGAGACATGTTGGATATAAGTAGATTACTTGCTTGAGCACTGATCTGTGAGCAAGTCAAAGGATGAAGTGAACAGTTTGGGCTGACCTGTCAGAATTATCATAAGACATCAGTGGATTATCACCTGAAGGTTTGGCATGGCCAAAAGATGCATTATTGGAGAAAGTGTCGAGGGAGGGGCAGACTCCACTCCCAAGGCACGGCTCTTTAATAAATTCTTGCCAACAGTAAGTACATATACATGCATAGTCTTACATTTGTGATTTAATTCCATCAGTCTAACTGTACATTAACTCTCACTCATAGCTGTAGGTGCCCCTTTCTTGAAGTATACTGAAACGGCACTTTGTATACTTTTGAAACTCTAGAGACGAATATTTTTCCTTGCACGGTATGTGTTTTCCAGGCTTTTTGCTCCATCTTTACATGACCCGATTTTTGTTTAAACATTTCCAGGGGCCGACAACAGTCAATTTCCTGATCAGATTACCAGTGGACTTCTCAAATATCCCAGAATTCCTTGTGAAGGTAAGAAGAGATGCTTTAAAAACTATGAGCTTTATTTACTTTGTTGAAACTTTGTGTGTGAGTGTGTGTGTTGGTAGGCTTTCCCTGTAGTTAAGGGGACAATTTCTTCTGTTAGGAAAGTTGGAACCATGTTAAGAGGACAAATATTCGTCCCTGTAACATTGCTGGTCCCCACAATGTCTCTATTTCACCATGTGTACATACCTGATGTGGACCCGTGAACAAGAGGTCCAGATCTCTGGCAAACGGGTTAAGAGGCATTTTAGGTTCAGGGTTATCTTTTGCAAAATAAGGAGGGACAGTCAAGGAAAGCATCATCAAAAATCTAGCCTGAGATAGTGTTCACTGATCAAGAAAAAGAAGTATTTTCACTGAGTTTTGTTAACTACACAGAAACAAAGGAATGTCCATGCTAGGTTGGTAACACCAACATGTGACTTCATTTTTACATTTGGTTGGGGACCCTTATATAGAGGACAGTAGGGTCCCCAGTTCACCATTTGACAGTCATGTACAAAACATATGGGATGTCTTCCACAGAGAGAAACAATAGGGGGTCCCCCAGTTGCAGGCAAATGTGGGTGTTTGCGCATGTGTGAAAAATCTACTTTCTCTTATCTTCCTCCCTAAAGTACATGCATTTCAAAATTTAATTTGCTTTTTTTTCCTTAGGATAACCCAGGTGACGATACTGCAATCCTATTGGTCAGTTTTCAGAATCAGGAAGCCACTAAGGTATCACCCCAACTCTACCTGTCTCCAAGAGTGGAACAGTAAGTTGTCTGTCTGACAGGAACTTTATGTAATTGTCAAGGACATCACTGTAAAGACTGAACAGATTTATTCTATGCTTGGAACATTTCCACTAGGAATTTAGAAAACACGCAGTCTTGCCTATGCACACATCTTAAGGAAAAAAGAAGGCTCTCATTGACCTGAATCCTTCCGAAAAAGTTATAACCGGTACTATTGCCAGCGTGGTTGTTTTAGTATGACTGCATTCATGTAGCTCTTGCATGATGAGATATGTGTATTTGATGCAAGCGTACCTCAGGTTCAAAAATACTACTCAGAATACGGGCGATTCACAATAGTGCGCCACCAAGAGTTTGCAACATGTTGGCCAATCACATCGTGCGAAATCTGTTGACCCTTTTCAAACACGCATTTGGTCGACAGATTTCACGCACTGTGATTGGCCAATGCATTGCAAACTCTTGGTGGTGCACTGTAGTGAAACGGCCATATTGTGGGTGAATTCTTTACATTAGAATGGTAATATAATTCAAGTCATAAAGTCATACACTCCGTGCATGTCGTTACCTCAGCACTTCCAATTGAAAATATTTATCAGGAAGAAGGCATAACTCAAGTTTACCAGACATTCGCAGTAAATACCAATACATTCCAATCACTGCTCAACATTTAATATTCTGTGTGTAGATTTTTGATCTGATAATGTTTGCCTGTGTTGAGTCATTTCAGGTATTTCACGGAATTTCTTTTGGTTGTCTGTTACAGCGTGTTGGGTGGGTCAGCGTCTCTTCGAATCCCAACATTTCAAAATGGAAACTGTCTGATGGACTATGTGCCAAATGTCTGCCAACTCCTAGAGAATATGGTAACAGATCAATAGTCTGAATGAAGTCCTAGCAGTGCTGTGGTCAAATCCTGTACATGTCCCTGCAAGTCGGTCACAAGTCATCCAGTCTCAAAACTTAGTCACCAGCTAATCGTAACAACTGAGACAAAAGCCTTCATTTGTCATTGCTGTTCTTATGAAAGCACTTGTGACCGGAATTGTGATGGGACTTGTAGGACTCATAATGAACTCAACCACAAAACTGAGTCCTACTTGTGTTGAATTGGCTCAACATTCACAGCATTTAGTAAGCACATGTTGATATGCATAGTCAGTGGTTATTATGCACTGTCAGAATAATCCAATGCAACAAATAGGAGATGGTTCAAGGTATGTCATACATTTGTTCCTGAAATGTTACATGCGTATGTTGCTCCAAGGTTTAGCTGTTGGACTTATGTTGTGAAAAAAACTTCAATCATCTAGATAAAACATATTGAGCTGTAAAAATGTCTGAACACTGAAACGTTTGTGATTTTCTTGCAGCTAATGATGACATGGCTTCTCTTTTTATCAGATCGGTCACTTACTGTCGTTTGCGCTAAAATCTCTGCAGATGGACCATTGGCTACAAGCAAAACAATTGTTTGAGGAGTAAGCGAGCTTTTTTAATACTTTTCAGGTTGAACAGATTGTCAAAGGGTACCAAAAAAGAAAAGAGTACCTCTCAGCATTCCTCAGTCACTATGGAAGGTAAGATTGCTCTAGTCTTTGCACAAGACACTTGTTTACATTTTCAGGTAGTTGCCTACCAAACCTTTTCAATTATGGTAAGGAGATAGGTTAGGCCGATATTCAGATGTCATTGCCCATGTGCTGGGGTCCCAAGCGAAATAGGTTTGTGCATATTCGAATGAAAACTAGGCTGTGCCTAAATCACCTGGCTGTGGCTAGGTCAAATATGCATGTTTATGGGAATTGGCCAAAGCCGCTAGCTTATGGCTTCCATAGTCATGTGTTATTTCTAGTCAGTGAAATCATGGATGAAAAACACTCTCTTCTCTCCACATGTGACGAAACAATTATTTTAAAGGACAGTTTATGACAAAGGCAATGTCAATGTCGGAAAAGGAAATAAAGGTGTAGTGTTGCTCCAAAACATACTGAAAACTATTAATAATGTAAATTCTGCAAGGGTCACACAGAGAAAAACATTTCACGTGACCGTGCACATCACTTAGTTCTAGTTGTGTTGAACCTTTTTATCTCAGTGAGACATCGTGGTATTTCAAAGAAGTAAGGTCATCCAAGAACAAAGCATCTGATTCCTTGCTAGTTCAAATTGTGAGAGGGCTGAACTTATGTGTTGACCTATGGTGTACCTCATTTTGAGCCTTCATTCTCTGTATATGAAACTTGCTCATTATCACTGGTTGTTGAATATCTTTTATCTACATATATATTTCCTTTTTAAGTCTTGAGATCCTTAACTAGTAATCCCCCCCCCCGGCTTTTATGAAATACTCTTCTTTGGCATAAGTTTAGAAGATATAATTTGTGGTTGTATTTCTTGTTTGTACTGCAGGGCAGTGCTGGAGTATGATGCAGAGACATTTAATAAGATCTCACTACTGCTGCGTAACGGGGACTTCTACTGCATACTTCACAGTGAGTCAGGCAGATGGTTGAATACCATGAGTGGAAATTTAACCACTTTTTGCTGGGTGGTGTAAAACCATTCAGAGATTTCGTCAGTGCTATGTTTTATTGTCAACCTTTTGTCTCTTTCAGTTGTCATTCCAACATTCTTCCCACGAGACCAGCCACTTTTTGAGCTTCAGTCCGTCTACAATGTGACCACCTATGGTAAGCTGATAGCAGCCGTAAACAAGGAATATCCCTACAGTCCGCGATGGAGTGGTAACGAAATGGCAGACAGGGCAAGGTTGGTATAGACTCGTTTTGTGAAAAATGAAACGTTACAAAATGCGTGATTCTTTCTTGTTACACTGACCTGTGGCTAGTTCGAGGGATGACTAAGTTTTTTCCCATGAAACTTGTTTTCAGAAAATTCAGATAATGCCTCTTAAGCCTAACCATCAGGATCTTTGTATATCAAATGGCATCGTGCTGCATATCGTTGGAATTCAAGCCTTTTGCTTTTGTTATTTAGAGCAAACTGGAATTTAGAGCAAACTGTGCTTTTTGAAGACCCCCCTTGGTTTGATCAGCCAATAACTTGTGAAAAGTCAAGGAAAACATTGTTCTAGGCAAGTTTCCCAAAGACTGATACTGTGCAGAATGAATTTCCACTTAGAAGTCTAACAGTACCTTTTGCATTGACTTCTTTTTTTTTGCAATCTGTAGAATTTTCTTGGAGCAGTGGATTCCAGAATTTAAGAGATCCTCCCTGTCTGGAAGTCGAATGAGGTGACAGATCCCAGGTCATATGATATAAAGCAGCCAATGAGCCAGTTCGGTATTGCATAAAGCCAAGGTCTTTTGGGAATGCGAGTCAGCATATCGCTGTGCTGATAGGACAGAACGTGTGGTTATATCCAAATAGCCTTACACTGGGCATGCGCTGTTGGAATACTGAACTGGATCATAAGGCTTTTAGTAGTGTGGGCCATGCAAAGTGTGTATCGCCTTTTCTATGACAAGAGTGTGTAAGCAACTGGAATTGAAGTGATTTCGGTATTAAATGACGAAGGACAAAAAATCTGTCATGCTAGTACAAATTTTGTCCTGCTCATTTGAATGTTTGGCTTTTAGCTTTTTCTAACGGAATTTATCAAGCACTGTATGCATGCTCAGTGCTTTCCAAGACATTGTGGGAAAAATTGACAAGCTTGCTTAATGGATTGTTTAACTTGCACTTGTCTTGCATTTGTGAGAAACATGTCTTGCACAAGACTAGGAAACATTCATGGTGCTGCTGCAGTACTCCTCAGTAAACTTTTGTGCTGAGCAAAAAGCAGCATGACGGATTGGTTACCTGTTACTGCTGAGCAAATAACGCCAGTGTTAAGCAACTTTGTGCTTTTTGGTTCGTACTTGATGAAATTGACCTGTGGAGTTTATTTCCACCTGGTCAGAATAAAATCAAGAAGCTTAACATGACTAATCGATACACAGAAATAGAAACAAATGGAATTATAGTAATTCTTTAGCAAAGTTTTAATTATCGTGTAAAATAAATTATAATGTACAGTTTTCACATGCTAAGTAAAACACAAAATATGTGTTCTATAGTTCATTCATGGAAATAGCATTTGTCAGACTGTTGAATCTATCTAGTTTGACATTTCAGTTTTCGCACTTTTGTTTCTACATTTTCTACTTAACCGAATCAAACAGATGAAATACGTGAACACGGAGGTTCTAAACAGTAAACCTGAGATTATCATTTATCAGTATTGATAGTGAACTACTCCAGTCAGGTTACACTTCAGCTGCAGAGTCTTTGAATTGGATTTGAATTGCACTTTACTGTCAAGCCACAGTTGATTTTCATATTAGTCATGTTTCTCTGTTTAGACACTGTCGTCCTGAGAACAAAATGCTGGACAGATCAGTGCAAGCAGTCCCGCATATTCATAATGAGTACAGTATCACCAAGGCTGAGGCTTCAGATATTTCAGTTAGATGAGACTGTATTTCACTGCGTTTGTTCAGATTTCATTGCCCAGGGTTTGGTTTTAAAGCTGCTTCTCTGAATTCCTTACTAATGGGTTTTTGCAGTTTTGTAGCGAAAATAAGGTCATTAGCATTGAACTGTAGTTATCACCTTTATACAATTGAAGTCTGTTCATTTTGTACAAGTATAGAGATAATTGCACTGTAAATTGCATAGTTTCAAATTGTACCTTCATAGAATACATATTTTCCATCAAAATATAAGAGTATGGAAGAATAAATAATGCAGTTTTCTCTTTAGTGAATAAGTTACTCTCAACACATAGGCGAAGTATTTAAAATACTATGACATGCTGTAGTGAAACTTACAAAGATAGTCCTATATAATCAGTCTATGCTTTGTGGAAAACGGAATGTCTGTCGTTTTAGTTAATAAATTACATGTGGCTTTTGTACATTTTTATTTACAAAACATTGTCACAAACTGCTTTGGGGATTCTTTAAACAGCAAAATCAGTAGTTAAGTTTATATTTTAGACCAGTAAATGTTATTTACACAGGATCAACCTTAAAAATTAGGTTAATCAAATCTGCCATCAAGAATACACAAAGGCCATTTTGCATCAAGCCCCCAACTGACACTACTGCAGGTATTAAACAGTAAAATAAAGAACACAATATCAACTGTTGGGAAAGTTCTTAGCTCTATGTGATTAAATGTAAGCCAAAATACATAAAAATTACAACATCTTTCAGTTTGGCTAGAATTTCACCTCAATTTATAATCACCTGTTTCTATTGCCTTACGAAATACGTCCAATCTACAGGTGGCTACTGGTCCAAAATACATCCTTTTCTGTTCTCGTTACTGTTTCCACAGTTGTACATTTCTTGACAATCAAGCACAAGCAATGGTGGTCTAAACCGCCCACAAGTTATTGTGTGGTAGTTAACTGAATGCAAAGAATTAATTTAGCATATGAGACAACGAATTATAACTGCTTCACCTTTGATGTTTTTTTAAGTGCTTTGAATCTTTCTCTGTACCTCTTCCATTTTCTGGCGTGCCTGTGTTACTTCCTCCTTCATGGACTCAAACTGCATCTTCCTGCGGAGACGATAGGCCTTGCTGCGGAGACGGTTTCTCTCCTTCCTGAAGAGCAGTTCTTCTGGGGAGAGGTCCTTGCCAGGGTTAGCACTCCTCTTCTGACAGAGGAACAAAAATAAAGCAGTGAAATTTTGGTTTTTATATAATCCTCTCTTTCTGCCACCTGCAAGGTGTCGAGCCTATTCAAAAATATTAATGATGTGAAATGAAAGTGAAGATTCTTTCAAAATGTATTTGTTAGTCAAATTATTGAAAGTTACTCCCTGTGAAGAGACAGCAAAGTGCAGTTGGTGAATGACTTTGTTACACGTATGAATGATATCAAGTGGTTCACATTTGTTTTAGAAATCATGAAAGAGGCAAGTTTGCCCCAAAGAAGTTTGATGATTTCAAGCATACATCCATGGGGAGATTGAATTAATAACTCAAAAGAAAACAACTTTGGTAACTAAATATTGAACTTGAGTGTCCTGTATAGGCTAAAAAAGTGAGTCATTTTCATAGTGATGAGCACCCACCAGAGCCAAACAAATCTTACTCGTCAACTTTATCTCTCAAAAGACGAATTCAGAACTATACCTTTGTGGCTCTGTCAGCCACACAGTGAAAATAATCTGCAGTGGACAGACCCTTGGTCACATCGTTACAGAAGTAAGCGGACTGAAGCAAAGGTGGGCGGCCCCTACGCCGAGGTGTCTTGACTGTGAGGGTTGACCGCATGAGCAGGTCATCCAGGTCGCTGTCAGAGCTCACAGGGTCATGTAGCCAGGCATCGTTCTTCAGGCAGTCCGACTTGAGGTCAAACTGGAGGTCACTGAAGATGGATAACGCTGGGCTGCTGGCACCGGCAAAGAGCTGATCATCCACATCCATGCATGCCCCCAACTGGCTGATGGTGTGATTCTGATCATCTGAAGATTTTGAAAGTGCAATGTTTATTCCAAAAATCCAAACACTACATGACTTTTGAGAGTGATCACTTTCCTCAGCAAAGATGCGCGTCTCATTGTTCAATGTTGATTTTTGAGGTCTCAAATGGTTCCAATCGAAAAATTTTGCAACTCACAACACAGGTGTAGAAATATGCATCAAAAGCCAATTTCCAACCCCTCCCCGGCAAGTCCACTGACTGAGCTCTGCTTGCTTTTGGATGGGCCCATACTCACCCAGGAAGTCCAATAAATCCATGCTTGTCTGAGTCGCTTGCTGACTAGCTGAAATAGCTCTTGTCAACATCTGATCTGCTGTGTCTGCCTCCAGAAACTCCAAGTCTGTACTGGGATTCCAGGGGCAGGAGAAACATGAATCAGATGGCCAGCTATCTCCATCAATGCTAATAGGAAAGAAAAATTGTTAGAATTCAACAACTTTGGTTATAACCTAATATTTTAAATACAAATCAGTAAATTTGCTTTTTAGGTCTACCAGACTTCTCATACCACTGACAATTACTAATCGTAGTTTGGTTATTTAAATTCATGGACAATAAATTTGGTACAAAGTGTTTCCCCAACGACATGGAATAGCTCATTCTTTCCCTCGGATGTAATTAAATGTTGAACCAACTAAACATTTGCTAGTAGTTGCTGGTAGATGGATTTGTTATAAGTTTGTAAATTTTGATGAACTTCCAAGTCTGAGGGCACCTTTGACATACATGTGTGTTGCATGGCTGCTTTGTGGAATAAAGGAACTCTAGAGAGCCTAGTAGAAAGCAATAAGAAAGTTTTTGTCCCCAATGTTCAAACTCTGCAAAAATCTGTCCCAAAACAATGCAGTGTCCTGCATGTTTAAACTTAAGCAGACAAACTTTTTTAGCCTTTTGCAAATACTAAAAACAAAATAAGATAAATTTGTGTGCAGCTTTTCAATGGGTTTGTTTACTGGCTGTAGATTTACAGGATTTCCTGTTAGTTTTTTGTTCATTTATCATCTAAAATTTCATTGCGCTCTGCAGGTTATTTTGTGTTCACAAAAGAGTTAATTTCGCTCATTACTTTAAGTGCATTACCATGGACTGAGCTGCGAACTGCAAGAGACATCACTGCTGCCAAATAAACCTGCGGGCCACCCGACAGGATTGAGTGAGGAGGAATCTGGTACTTCAGGCGTAGTAGGGACACTTGCATGCCATAAACTTAGGGTAGAGTTGCCAGCCCGGGTTGGAGAGGAATCTGGGTAGCTTGGAAGATCTGGAGAGAACCTGCTGCTTGATTCACAGAGGCTTGATGTTACTGTAGATTGCTTGCAGGCCTCCTCCAATACAGAGGCAAATTTCTTCCGTTTTTGGTGAAGCATACTCATTTTCTTTGGCTTCGATTAACTGACAAAGTGAAGTACAAATTAAGCTCTAACTCAAAAACATCACAAAGACTGGGATATTTCTGGTGTAAGTACATGTATGCCTATACACTAGTATCAACTGATTTGAGTAGGCCTATACTCTCTGTAGTGTGGGGCATACGGGAGATAACAGGTTTTAGGGCATCCTACTGTAAGTTTTAAAGCAGTAATTTGAACTGCTCATAATCTTCACAAAATACCTTTTCATCTTCACTTGTGTAAAGGCTTGAGCTACACAATTTTGTGTTGGCCTAAGTCATGCAGAAACCTACCTACTTTACTGTAGCTTGACAGCTGGGTTATTACCAGTTTAGGCCTACGCCTACCAGAACTTGATTGTTGATTGGGTGGGCTTTAATTGTGTTCAAGTCTCAGGACTACCACTTATTAATACGTATGCGTAGGCCAATTGTTCGGTTGGCTTACATTATAAATGAACTGTGTGAGTTCAGGGAAATGGTCAAATAACTTAGGCCTACAAATTAGGCTAGGCCGGCCCTGCAACATTCAGAGCAAATCGGTTTCTCGGTCTAGGCCAAAAAACGTTAACGTTAAACATGCTGACAACTAAAACTCTAAAAAGAACAATCTAGGCTATTCAGCTGTTTGCAACATTTTTTATCGATACGACTGAGTTGTGCTTACTTTCTATAGGTCCAACCATAAATATATCGTAATTTACTTCGACTTCTTTGCCCTTCTTGTTGTTGTCTTGTCCATCAGATCTCATCCAGGTCACCAGGACATACCCGCATGAGCGCTGGCAAAGCAGCATGCACCAAACAAAGGCAGACTTGCGGTTGACAACTGACATCCACAGCATGCATGCTGCAACGCTGATGGCCGGCGGCTATTCAGCCAGCTGCCAGCCAGCCAGCTGTGCTTAATTGATGCGAAGATCGCGCGCGCGTGCCACGTATTATCCAATGAACACCTCAGACGGTGAGGCACGCGCGCTCTAAATTGATTCAATGGTATAAGGTATCCAAGGGGAGAAAGACCCTGACCCAATTCGCTTAATCGCATTGTCGTCTGCAGGGTTGGGGGGGGGGGTGCGATGATTTCACGTTTATCTGGTGAGGACAACGCATGGTTATTCAAAATAGAAAAAAATAGTGTGAATTTCGTACTTGACTTGCAGCATCGAACCCCTAAAAGGATTTTACCTTCCTGGGACAGGAAAAGGTTTCCCTTTATATTTTTCAAAGATCAAAACTGATTTAAAGCACAAGAATTATTATCAGCCCCCCCAAATATCTGCTTCACCCGAATCTTTTCTGTCTTCAGCATCTGGCTGCATGCCCAAGCATTAAACACACTGCATTCGCTGGCGACTAGCCTTAAACTTTCTCTCTGGCAATCAGCCTTTTAACAATTTTCCATTTTGGGAAAGAAGACTTTTAAAAATGAATTGACTATGTTGAATATCCTGGTGATAACTTTTAAAGGATTTTGTAGGTGCGTTCCTACCGATCCATAAACTTCCCTAACGTAGCTGAGATGGTTTTACAAGTTTAGTTTACGTGCTAGTAATAAAATAGCACGCCAAAGGCACAAACTGACAATACCAATAGGCCTACTTTCGGATTTCCCGACGTGTAGCCAAGTGGATGTCCGTGCCCGAGCCCCTCCCCATTTGAAATTGTGGACTGAACGTCACAGCCTATGTACAAGCCACAGTTAATGTGCGTTTAATGCCCCCTTAAAAAATGTGCACACCCCTTGGAACTCCCTCAGAAATTTCACTCTAATTACACAGCTGACGTCGCGATGGCGATGATGGCTTACAATGCACACAGCTTGTAACCCTTTTCTACACAGTTCAATGCCCAAGTAGCCCCTCTTCAATTACAATAAACGGCCCACGTTCAATGCATTTCTTGAAATAAGCTTGTTCGAGTCCCATTTAACCCGATTTTCAATTTTCATTGAGCCAATTTCAGGATATTTTTGTGTCTTTGTAATTTTTATGCTAATACAAATTAACATTTTAAGTGCAAAAATTTCATGTTTGGTGTTACCGCCAATTTTGCATTAATTTACTAGATGTTGGATATTTGCTGTTGTGATTTTTATTCAACAAGGTAATTTAATTGTCACTGCTCCAGTTTATGCGAGTAGGCCAGGTCTTTGAGCACCTTTGGGGTTCGCGATTTGAATGACATCACAGTGTTAGACGTCTCCTTTGTAAGAATTTGGAAGAATGTTAAATGAGTGCACTTTTCAATTAGGGTAACCAAGAACAGATGCCATATAGACTTATATAAAACGTTCCCAAGTACAATTCACAATATGGACCTAGGAAAACTGCCGCCCACATGTAAAAAAGTGCTATTTTGGTCACTCTTCACACACAAAAAACAGAAATCAAACATGACTCGTCTTTTTCAAAAGTTTAATTTGCATTTCTACTATTTGTAATACTTTGCACTCGTAATATATGCATACAGAACTCTACAGATTTACACAAAAAGCATTTAATCACAAATAACATATTTTCTTCTATAATTAAACTGAGCAGCATAATCTTCAACAGTGCTTCATCTCTTTCATTTTCATGTTTCTGTCTTTTTAATGTTTGGCAATTCAGATTTGGGATTCGCTCGAGTAATTCACATTTAAAAAACATTCCCATCTGGGAGTGAATTGTGGGGGTACTTAAACATAATGGCAAACAGATTAGATGAACATACGACATCTGGTATTTCAGGACTTTAGAGAGGCGAATTAAGTAGGGGTGTAATTTTATTGTGAAACACAAATTTAGTGCTACAATTAATCACTTAATAAAAACAGATAAAAATTTGTCCAAACAACTAGGATAACCGAACTGCTTTTCTGTTTAACTTCGCATGTAGCCAGTTTTGTTTTCTTGAATGACCCTTCAGACTAGGTTTTTAAGTCATGATTTTTGAGATTTTTCTCCAATGTTTACATACAAAGCTGAGCAACTGGAGTAGACTGTTGCCCCGTCGGGACTCTTCAAATATGATCTCAGAAAAATCTTGCTGCCTTCAATTTTGTCAATGTTTGCCTCCATCAGCATGGCAGATCTCATCAGAGTTGGTCTGAACAAAGACACAAAATGATACAGTGTGAATCAGAAGACACAACTGGACTCACATTATGAGTAAATATTCATGACGAATATTAATATCCAGGATATCAAATAGTGGTGTATGGGAGGGGCAGGATGCAAGGGGGACTCTCCCAACATGCTCAACCTCCATGGACTAGTTCAAGCCTCTATCTGTTTACAAACTCGTTATGAATCACTCAAGCCTGGGAATGAGTATGAGCCCCAAGCTTGACCAAGAGAGGGTGCCATTTTCCTAGCAACAGAGGCTCCTTTATTGGGAACTGCACTTTCCTTATGCTAAAGGTGGCTAAACATCACCTTAATACTGTTTAAATGTCCTTAGAGTAACGGCCACAGGAAATCCCTTCGAGTTAACACTTCATCCAGCCCACTCTGTCCATATGCCGAGTTACACACTGCTTTGTAAATCTTTCCATTTTAGGGGTTCAAAAGCTCTCTTCCCTCCATTGGAAGAAAATGTTACCTCTTGAAATCAACTGTCAGTGAGGCAGTCAGGACCTTCTCTGAGACAGCTTTTAGTGACAGGTGTGCAGTGATGACATCATGCATTGTGGCAGATGCACCTCCGTGAACAAGTCTTAAATGAGAGTAAAAGTCAAAAGACAGCAAAGAAGAAAGAATTTGTAAGGCTATAATCACTCCACATGACAAGTTGGGTAACAAAGAAGCTACAAAATGATTGTCATTAGAATGTTTGTATGACAGTAGCTGCATGAGAAGCGATACCTTCTTTTGGGTTGTTTGATACAAATGGAATTGTAAACGGAGCTACATTATCACATCCTGGGAAATAACTTCATCTAGAAAGTTTACTGGGGAAGTTGAATTTAAAGCATGAATCTGAAACAAGGATAAGTCATTTCGTTGGGATGGTTGAATGTTTGTCTGGTCATCTTTTCATAAGTGTGTCATTTTTTTTTGTCTTCTGCAGTCCGTCAGTCAGGGTGGACCGTTAGAGGGGGCAGTTTCATGGTCCATTCGTCTGCCCTTTTCAAATCGTTTTGGACACGTCTCTTAAATGGATATGAGGGTATCATGTTGAGTTAGTGTTAGGGTATTAACCTTTTTTTTGTTTGTTTTGTATTCGTGAAATTTTTACGGGGGTTATTGCTCCAATGTTTGCTTGTACTTTGTGTGTATTGTTTTTAGTCGTGCTATGGATAACTACGCAAAGTGATTTAGTTAATTACTAGGGAATTCTGTCGGGGCATGCAGTTATTTTACTATGTGAATTTTATTTATTCTGGTGATTTGTACTTGTTTCTTACTTTGTCATATTGTGAAATTTGTTTCCACAGTTTTTCCCAAAGGGAATGGGGCATTTGCTCCTCAGTACAATGACCATTGTTCCACTTTGTAAACATGTTATTTCCAAGTTGCCCCCAGTAGGAATAGCAGGGTTCCAAAATGGCACAATGTTCTCATTGGAATCGTTCTGCTCCCATACTAGACTAGTCCAGTTCCAAAGTCAGAATCTCACCCCTTTGGCCCTTGGGCTTCCACTCCAAACTGGCAAACTCCAATCAACTTCTTCTCCTCCTTGGAAACAAAGATGGCATAGTGGATCACAGGCCCATTTTTCGTCATGACCCTGGGAAATTGAGGGAATGGTTTGGAGTCTGTGCTGGTGTTCCTCACTTGCTCCCAGCCACTTTTCTCTGCCTGCGCTCGAAGTTGGGAGTACAAGGCTTCTGTCTCGGGGAGCCAGGTATTCTGTGACGAACTCGGAACTTGTGGAATATTCCAAACATTTCTGACCTTCAAAAGAAACCCCAAAACACAAGTGTTCCTTTATATTTCAATATAATAGGGGCAAGATCTTTTGCTAAATGCCAAAGTCACCGCAGGCCCCTTTCAAGCGGTTATCAATATTGCATATTTTTTCATCTGCGTGTGTATCATTTCAGTTTGTACCTGTGGAAATTGAGTGTAGCAGATGCCTGAGTGGTTATGGTTAGTTGTGTGAGAGCGTCGACCTCTAGATGCAAGACTGGACATGGAAACACCTGTTTTGATGAACCTGCATGTAGGCCTAACTGTGGCTTGTAAAAGACGAGTGATCAATGGTACTCGGCCTACCGAAGCATGAACATGGCTTGCCATGTCCGTTGCAAGTATCGTCTGTGTTCAAAGGACAAAATTTTACTTTTAGTATCCCCTGCATAAGAAACTTAAACAAACCCCCAAACCAAAAAGAACAAAAACCAAGTCCACAATAGGGCTTTGTTCTTCGTAAACACACATCCTGGGATTTGCAGAAATAATTTGGGGGAAGATTCAAACAGCAAAGCTTGGGAAAAAAGTGTAAAACTGGTGTGGTGACTTGTCACTCTTCAATTACGTTGAATACTAAAAACTCTGCAGCTCTGTCGAGCCATCAGATGGATCCATACATGAGTTATCCCGAGGGGATTCACAGAACTGGAACAACTTTGGATTGCTTAACTGCCACAGTGCCTAACATTCTTCTGGCCCTACTATAATCTGAGCAATTCTGAGATGAAAACCAAGAACCTTTCCTAATTGAATTTTCTACTTGAACCGGCAACACTTTTTGTTTCAGCCTCGCAACATGACCCTGTTCTACTGTGAGCCTTTGCAAGGTTCATGAGGGGCACAGAGCGCAGGTCTGGGCTCTTGCTAGGAGCCCTTGCTTCTCGCAGAAAGCAACTGGTGCGCTCAGGTGTGCCTAAACCGTGCACTAGTCGCTAGAAGTTCATGTTGCTTGCTTGCCATGCCCATGGCCTTGTGATCTAGATGACAGAGAAGTAACATATACAGGACGTTGTACTGGGGCCAAGAGTTTGTGAATTCCTGGCACAGAACCACCAAGATTGGAAAAAAAGAAGTGATGTAATATAAAAATTAAAGGGGTTGGAGAAGTGGAGAAGAGGGGACAAAGGGAAGGGGGAAGGAAATGGGGCTTTGCGTGTTTGGGCCTGCAAGTAATTCTTCCTTTTTAGCTTGGCTACTAAAAGCCCCGCCGATTTTCTTTTAAAATTCCAACCCCACCAACAACACCCAACAGGCCTTGCCTGTACTCCCAGAACTCTATTCTAGGGTTTGTCTTCCTCCGCGCTCCCATGAGTACAGTGGACGGCAAATCCCAGGGTTCTTGGGGTTTACTATCTAGGCACCCCGTTACTGATTACTGGTACTTTTAGGCTAAGTCTTAAACTTGGTATCGAAAAAAGCAAAAAGGGAGAAGGAACAAAGCAAATCAGTTGAAATCAAAAGGGGTAAATGGAAATTCAAGTGAGGGAACACACCAGCAGAGTGACCCATGCTTCAACTAATTATTTGTGAAAAGTTTCTGGTAAGTTTAACCATGGACAACTCCAGTCGTAATGTCTGAAAACAGAGTACAAAACAGACGTAGGCATGTTAGGCAGACCATGGAGGAAACAAACCCAAGCTTAACTTGGCCTCTACAAATCGCCCTGTTGACATTCGGACACGGTCGGGCGATAGTGTTAAAAACGCAATGCGTAGCGAGTCCAATGCTCGGACGAAGCCGGTCAAACCCGAAATTTGGAAACTTTGCAGCGCCGTCACAGGGCCGCGCAGTAACTATCTGAAGAAACTGGTTGCAGCTGACGGCCAGGATCTTGGCAAGCCACACACACAGTCATGTACTTTCAGCAGCCGTTTTGCTAAATTCTCGTACGTTGCCGACCCCGCCACTGAGCTGTGCTAGCACATGCAACTTGCCAATCCGGCCGGCCGACCAAGCGGCAGGGTAACCCACCGTACTGATATCATAGAGTTGGATATAATAATATATCCAACTCTATGATATGCCTGATATATATATCAGTGGGCCACCCGTACGTGCACAACACAAATCTGTACTGTGTGCATAGCATGCAGAGTGCAGGGAGCGCCCTCTACCTTTTCATTCAATTTGGCAGGAACTTCAAAAATCAACATGGCCGCTCTTGGCAGTGGATTGGCGTATTTCTTTTTGCCTGCTTACGCGGCTATTTCTCTCGTCATATACTACTTGTCTCTGCGCCGAAAAAAATCTGAGAAGAAGAATGGTAAAGCTAAGAATGTGCTGCTGGTGACAGCCCATCCAGACGATGAATGTATGTTCTTTTCGCCCACAATTTTGCAACTGACGAAGGAACCACATACAGAGTTGCATCTTTTGTGTTTGTCAACAGGTAGGCACTGCTAACTTCTGACTTTTTGGTTTTCAGAAGTAGGCGCAGCTTGACCAGTGTTGACTGGCCAGTCTGGCGAATTACTGCACTTCGATTTGAGTTGTACCGTTGTTCCTTTTTCCTTTTCCCCCGAAAGTTGCAATTAGGCCTAGGCGCATAGGCCATCACCTGCCCATAGGCCTATACTATAATGCTTAATAGGCCTAAAACCTAATCCTTCCATCCCATAACTATGGCTTCCCTTACACCTCTACTAGCCCCACTAATTTGGCACAGACTCTCGCTACTGCTCCATCCTTAGCCACTCATCCGCATACGCATCTTGCCTGTCGGCGTAGTGAAAAAGTGTGGCGCACCCTCTTATAATCGGAGGCGCACAGAGATGATCCTTAGCCTCTCCGCTTTCTTAGCGCCATTTATTGAATGATTTCACTCACGTTGTTTNTGGTATTTTCCAGTCTTTTTGCCTTCACCCATTCAATCTCACAGGCTCGCTTTCACAGTCGCCATCTTGTCGTGACAAAAACCTCTGCTGGTGCATCGACAATGCTATTCAAAATGGCTGAATGATAATAATATAATAATTCTTTTTCTGATTGCACTCCGATTTTGTCATCGTGAGGAAGTCTGAAGGAAATTTAGGAAAGAATTCCTTAACCACTGGTGCTTTTTCATTTTTTCCATTTTCAAAATGCTTCAAAAATTCATAGGCCTATCTTTACTTCCGGACCTTTACTTACAAACCTTACAGATAGCCATGTACAAACTCCCATGAACACATTTTGGCTATTTTGATTGTGTCAACTAATACTTTTCCAGCACAATCACAGCTATTTGTTCAACCAAATTGCCTTCTTGGTGAAGTTAGATGTCAGAAAATCTTTCGTAAAGAAGATAAATAAAACTCATTTCATTGTGGAAACTGCTCTTTATCTAATATTTTCCAATCCAGCAATGATGTATGTTGAACTGAACAAAAAAAAAGCCCTCTTGCCCCCAGATGTGCAAAAAAAGGACACTCACCAATTTTTGTTGTGTGTGTGGCCTAATGAGGGAATTTCTAACATTTACCTGTACAATGTACCAGTTCCTCTGGCATGGTTGGTTGTTTTTGTTTTTTCGAATGAGCCCAATCACAGATTAGATCTGCCTGTATGTCCTACCATGGCACAAGAGTAATAAGTGGCAAGAGAAACACATAGATAACTTGGCCTACAATGTACATTTCTTTGGTAGTTAGTCATATACTTCATCCTACTATAAAGGTTTTGCTGCCACCTTTGCACAGATACACAATATACACAAACAAATAATTCTACTTTAAGACAAAATACACCTCAGTGTACCTTTGCACTATAACGTGCATGTTGTATTTGTGTGAAAAGTTTATTCTTTATAACTACCGGTAATTACCCAAGTTAATAGAAAACTTTTTATGTTCAGAAAATTAGAGAAATCCAGATTAACTTATGATGAACTTGTTACTGTGTACATACATCTAAGGGCTGCGTCAAATCTGTTTTAGAATATGCCGTCCCTTTGTGGCACTCTGGGCTTATTTGTACTCAATCGGACGACCTAGAATCCATTCAAAAAAGAGTGTGCCATACTGGGTCAATTATATACACGATATGATCTGGCTTTAACTGATTTAGGCCTTGAAACATTGGTAAATAGAAGATTTCACCTACAGTACATGTAGGTGCCACGTTTGCTCTTAAGTCATTCAACTCAGGCAGGTTTAATTAATGGTTCACTAAATCTAAGAGTACCCTTACAATGAATCTTAGATCTAGTAGAAAACTTGAGGAATACTCATGTCAAACCAATCGTTTCAACAATAGCCCGATCCCTTACTTTATTCAACTCTTGAATTCATCTACATGTACTCCACTCCTACTTTTAACACCAGGTAATCTAAATCTATAGGCAATGTATATGTTGGTGTAATTGTAATCCCCCATTCCACTTTTTTTACTCTTTCTTTGCATATACAGACCTATTTATTGGTTGGTGATGTCAGGCTTTGGTTTGTTGGTTTTTAGGTGGTGTACAGGTGTATGTGTTTTCTGTCCTCTTGTTGTCCGTTTCATTTATCAGGTTATTTGGCTTTTTGTGCTATGATAGTGCAATCCATTTTGGTTGTATTTCTTTCAATTCTTTATGAGCAATCTCCTTTTTATTTGACAATTTTTATGGTAATATTGCATGTACATGTATGTTAATTTAGGTATTACAACCTTTGTCATTTTATATTATCTTGTCTAAGCTGTTCTTAATTCAGCCTGTGGGCCGCTATGGACAGTCAAATAAACGATAGTAATAATACTACTAATAATTAAAAACTGGCCTAAGTAGGTAGTTGAAGTATCGCTCAGTTTCCAACAATGTGGCATGCTGTTGATGGCTCAAAGATTCTGCCCTCTCCCTTGACTTCAAGATCCAGTTTCTGTTCATTTAAAGTCTTCAGTGGTAAATTGTTGAGCTGATCTTTCCATAGTTGGCATGGCTGTAGCTCTGCTGGTACTTTAGACCAAAATCTCCATCGTGCACGGACTGTGTGTACGGTATGTGGAGGGTGAGGTATACCGGTAGTTGATGTCGGAAACAGAATTTCATAGTTTTCATTGAAAATATTGGAAAGTATCCATTGAACTCCTGAGTTGTCTGAGTATGTTTTTGGGATCATCCTTAATGTGAAGCTGCATTAGTCCATGGTTAACAGTACGCTCGGAGCTGGACGCTTACATACAACAGAGTAGTGTTTGTAATCACAGTAAACATCGTGCCAGTACCCGTCATGCTCCATTACTGCACAGTCCTCCTTGCCAGCAGCATTGTTAGGCTCACCGACTCCCCAGGAGCGATAGGTTATCTCACTTCCTCTCTCCAGACATCTCCAGATTCCTTCCGCCTCCATGTCTGTGCAGTTGATCCAGACTCCCTCAGCGCCGTACGCAGACATGCTCAGTATGAAGGCATTCTCCTCAGGCATGTTGGGCACGGCCAGCCAGCCACCGATCTGGGTGCACACTGTGGTGGTCGCGGCCTGCCAGCTGAAGATTCCGTAGAGGGCTTTGTAGCAGAACCTCCCCCACGCCTTCCAGCCATCCGAGCAGGCTCCAGCTTTGAAAGTCCCACAGTGGTACGCTGGCTTGTCTTGCTCTTGCAGAGTGTTTGCAAACAAGTTGGCTTTTGAACTCACAGCCAGAAAAATCAAGCCTACGTGTAGTTTCAGGATAACACCTGCCATAACTTGATAACTTAATAAACATAAATTGTACTGCCGTTTGTGTAAGAGGTAATCAGTGATATTGTTTTGCAGTACATGTGAATGCACACTGTACCTCTGTGTACATGTAGCTCTCATAAAATCTGCATTGGATCCTTGTCATATTTATATACACCGTACTCTGCAAGAAAATTGTTTCCATGGACACTCATTATAGATCACAGACTTGAGTGGTTTCATTGTAATACTTTACAAGTAATAGTAACCAAGGCAACACTTGGTTTGTGATTGGTTGTCCGTGACCAAGGAAAGTCTTTACGTATATTATATATAATTGGTATGTAAAAATAAAACATGGTTTCTGGTTATAGTAAACCTACAAGTGCATGTATATGTAGAGTGTACATGTACCGGTAAGTTTCCCCTTTTTTTAATATTTAATCCCTGCATTCTTTTGAATTGTTCCGTACAGCTCACTTTGAAAAGATTCAACTGCAACTTTTGTTTACACTTGTGAGAGTAGATGGTTTGCGTCCAGTGGAGCCAAACGGAACAAGAGGTTTTTCCAAAGCTGTAATAGCCAAATACCAACAGAATCACCAGCATTTGTACTGAGGTTGTCCATACAACCATGGAAATGTTTAATTCACACTCTCAGTGTAGAAACATTGGAATGATGGTTGATACAGTTATGGAACATTATTTGTGAGCTGAACCATTTTTCTTGGCAAGTAAGCTGCATGCATTATTGCTCTTGTACAAGTTTATGTGATACTGGTGCAGTGCCATAAACATGACCTAATCATTATTTGGAAACCTTTTTGAAGTATTTTGAATTCCACAAATGGGTCATTCTATAAATTAGGGGTCCATTTTTGTTTGTGACTGTGTCACATCTGACATACATTTACGAGTTCGTAAGTTCGGAACAAATGTTGTAATTTCCAAGAGTGGTGAATTAATGCAAAGTGACCTGCCAAACAAATAGTAATAGTTGGAAATCAATTTCACTGCTATTTCCATGTCAAATAACAAAGGTCAGATGTAACAGGGACACCAAAATGTCACACTTTTGGACCCCAAATTTATAAAATGACCCATGTACTCATACAAATATTAAATATTGTTTTCACTAAATATTGCTGTGTTTCTGAAACCACTACCAGGTAGTTATATGTACATTCATTTGAAATATTATCTTTTGAAGGCATTACTCACTTAATTCTTTAGTGTCTCATTAGAGTAATCCAAACAGAGAATAAAGTCAGAAATCTCCCTGGATGTTATGATTTTTTACACACTTGGACTGCAGTGCTCGTACATGTACACGTAGTTACTTGTTTGGATAAACTTGTGTGCTTAAAATGCACGTATACACATTGTACAATATGTATTTATCATTGTTGCAGATAAGTAAGAATATTAAGCATTAAGATTTATCTTGGTAAGGTATGTTTTAGTAGGCTTTGAACACATAGTATTTTACAACAGTACTTGATTACTAAAAAAACTTAAGTTTAGAAACAACAATTTTTTAAGAGAATGCTGAGAAGAAACTGCAGTATCCCGGTACCTCATGCTTTCAAACTTCAAGTGGTGCTTGAACGTTCAATTCCATCCTGCTAAGTCATTCATCTGGTAGTGGGCACAAAACGCTGTAGTTGGAGTCTGTAAAGTACTGCTGCATTACCGGTCTTTCCCAGCTTGCACGATGGTTAAAAATTACATATGTTTTCCTCACAATTTGGATACTTTATAACCTATTTGTTGTGTGTATCAGCATGGATGCTATCATGAAAATGTAGATGGATCTTTCCATGAGGTTGGGGCACAATTTGTGATAGTGTCCTTGTTACATGGGTAACTTTTACCACCTGTCATGACCTGTAGATCATTTACTCTGTAAATGTAACACACACCTCTGTCTTCAGCCTTGCAAAATGTATAATTTGGAATCCACATGCAGGGAAATAGCTGTTCATTTTTATAGAACCCACGTAACAATGGACACCATCACAAATTGTGCCCCAACCTCATGGAATGACCCATATATGAAACCACAGGGTGATTTCTGTTTTCAAATAAAATCTCTATTTTGATGTTTGTATCGACCGATTGGTAGGGTTTTGCGTTGTCCATTTTTGACTGCAAAACGGAATGACAACTTTATGAGAGCATGAAGTGGTCCAGTGCTACACTTAGAGTGTAGCCTACCCGCCTGCCTATTCAAGTACATGTACATGTACATGTATGTAACATGATTTTAGACACTTGCTGAAATTTATGTGTGGAGGAAACACTTCAAGTGTGACTTGCCTCCTTTACTGGAGTCAAGCGTGTTGAAAAGTCGCCAATGTCATGAAAAGATAATTGAAGCACCTCCAGTGGTGTCATGAACAACTTTTACCTTGTTGGGGTTTTAAGGACCTGGTCTAGAAATTACTGTGCGCTTATTCCTTGCCGTGGACTCTCATTATTTTTCATGGTTAGAAAATTACGATACAATCTACTAGTACAAGTACTTGGTTGATTTGCATCATGGCTCATTAAGCTTGTGGAGGCCACCCTGGGCTAGTAACAGGTGAACTTGAAATGGAAACACGGCTAGAGTTTGCCTGTAGTCTTGATTATGCAAAAATATTGGAAATATGTCTTGCGATATTGGTACAGATTTCCACTGTTAATTGCAGACATTTCATTATGTACGTTTATTCCCTGTATAGAGTGTAATCTTCTTCAAACTAATCAACCATACCTACAGATACATGTAAATTCATGTACCGGCATATGTCAGCCTACACTGAACAGTGCTTACATGTACATGTACCAGAGCGTACAATGTATGTGGACTTATGAACAAGAGAGATCCACGGAAAGAGTTTCACACATGGACATCACTTGCTACCCTGTGCACAAAACCCCAAGAGACTGGTCTGAGAGAAGTATTTTCTAAATGCTTTAATATTGTCCCTGCTGTCTTAGCTTCTTTTTAGGACATGCTATCACTTTCTGATGGCTCATGTACCGCTATAGGAAACAGTGATGTCTGTGTATGAAACTCTCACTGAGGTCCTTGTAACGCAGGCTGCAAGAACCCTGTGTGGACTAAAGCAGGTCCACACAAGGATTGGAAGGCAGTTTTCTAAACATTATGGGTGTATGCTTATTTGTACCAAGAGGAAGAGTCAAGGAAACACTAAAAACCCAGCTTAAAAGTGTGTTCACAGTGCAAGAGAAATGAGTGTGTTCATCAGGTTTTCTGAACTACACAAAAGCAAAGGAATGCTCACCTTAGGTAGGCGATGTAAACGTGTGTGGGTAAGCCTTCCCTGCGTTTGGGGGAAAAGCTTTTTGTGGAAAAGTTCAGACGAAGTTTTAGGGACAGAAATTCACCCAGTATTTATATTTCAACATGTGTCTAGTCCCCATAATATGGTGGTATCTTTTTTTTTTTTTATCTTTTCCACTGTCTCTACAAAAAGCGAAACCACAAAACAACAAGAAGCAGAGTGAAAACGTTTTCCTTTGGACATGTCGCAAGTTAATTTTGGGTCCGTTGTTATGCACTCAAAATTCTGTCTGAAGGCTGTGGCAGAATTCTTATTCCTTGAATCAAATCCTGTCCTTCGCTTCAAGGCAGTTTGGTCATCCAGTCAATAATTTATGCCTGCCTTATGATTAACATGGCCTCGTCAGATCACCTCCATTAATTTATAAGTGCGTGTGCTTTGTTCCTCAGTGAAGCAGGCTGCCTTCAGTTCCACCTCTCAGTATTATTGATGTTTTTCTGGTGTGAGTTGTGTGTGCTTTTTTCACTTGGGAGGGATGAAAGTTGAGAATATATGGTAAAAATAGTTCTCGTATGGTACAGTAGTTGCTTATTGAAATTATGTTTGGAAATATTTATCAGGTGACCATGCAAATTTTATGTTTTCCAACTTTTAGCTCAAAGGATCTTTGATGTAACCCAACATTGCAAGCAACAACTTGTGTTAATAGTACAGGAGAAAATGTTAATCTTGCCTGTTAGGCATAGTAGTGTAAATCCTCTAGGTTTCTAGATTTTTAAAAAATTCACTCAGAAATGAAATATACCAGTTTTGCACCCAAAAATGGTACCTTATAACTATTGCCATGAAAGAAGCACAATATTCATGTATCTTTATACCACATGCATTCCGCTTAAAGGGTCTAAAGGTGATCATGTCTGTATTCAGACCATATAGAAAGTTGGGAACAGGTTCAGTAAAGTTCTCGCCCTTGTCTGGGTCAGAGAGTAACTCTGTCAAAGATTAGAAAACATTGGCAAGGTCACACTAAACACCAATGCAATATGCACTTGTACTTCTCCCTGCAACACCCTCTTGTATGTTTACTTGTGTGTCAGATGGCACCTTTCAATCACTCCACAAAACATACTATAGTCACATTGTGTGAGCTGTCGGGTTTATTTCAGTATGATCAATTTGCTTATAGTTCCAAATACTCAATATCTTGAAATGGAGTGGTGGCCTAACTGGTAATGGGCTTGATTGTTTATTTACCCTGTGGGCTACAAAACAGAATGATTATGAAAAAAGTAATAAATATGTACACAGACCTATAACACTTAATATTATCATAAACATTAACATAAACACTTATGAATTATGTGTAATCATATCCATAGTTGACCTAGCAAAAACTTGTTCATATGAACCTGGATAAAGGCCAAACACACAAGGAACACTCCTAAACAATTATTACCTGATTCTAAATTTACCACCAAAAAACCAATTAAGTCTAATTATGAAAATATATACCCCTGTGCTTGTGAGTGTACACATGCACATGTTTAATTCTGACATGAACATAATACGATATGCATTACACCCCAATCCAACGATTATAACTCAAGAAATCCCCCCAAATATCGTATTTAGATCAACCAAAATGTACTCACTTTATGTAATCCATGCAGAGGAATATTTATGATCAACCTGGTAACTGGCTTATTAAGGTACTGGGCGATTAGGAGTATATTAAAGAATTTCAGGGAATTTCAGGAGCAGTGTGATTCGACATGGAATGATTGCGCAATTATAATGCATGAATCATGACAGGGCACTACTGCGCGCTCCCATGGGGGAGACGCTTTCGGACAATCTTTTATTTAATCTAACAAAAGTATGGGACAGCAGTAGTAAATCCTGAGATTTGAAAAAAAACAGTGAAGACCAAAACGAAATAAGTGAGAAATGCAGTGTGTAAAGTGTCATTAAACTAAAAGACTTAACTTGTGTTAAAATTGCATTAACTTTGAATAAAATTTGGTCAACATTCTACTCGAAGTGAAGCCTGAACTGAGGAAACATGACCAGTGACTGGAAAAAAAAATCAGAAAATGAAATGCAAAAATTTTCAAATGATAATAATTGCTGTGACTGAAATAAACATAAAAACTGTGTGAAGTAAACAACAGTAGATCGTCTCAGATGTGAAGTGTATCAGGAGCAATTGGTGTTGGAATCCAAACGCTGCTTGTACCTGATGGTTGGCCTAGGCTTGGCCCTAGGGTGGCAATATCCAATATGGGTTGGCCCAGCACTGCTTCTCAGGGCCAGCATCATTTCCTAAACAAGCTGTAAAAAAGAAAAAAAAAATTATGCGTTCATCGTTAGATAGGGAAGCCCTACTTGTCTGTTAAAATGTAGATAATTAAATCACGTATTGTTCAATTTCTTTACCAACATGTAGAAATTGCACTGATTCATGTGCTGTTCCTTATTTTGAGACTTGAAATATTCATCACGGTTTGTCCCACTTGTACTTCCGCTGTCTGAATCCTACCAAGTCTTGCCTTCCTTGCCCATCAAGTCGTCCACAAGTCAAACAAAATGTGACCACACACATGCACCGATACCTTCTATAGCTTGAACTTCATTCTCTCCTTTTTTTTAATGGTCTCCAGCGCACATCTTAATAGCCTTTATTAGTTAACTATTACAAAAATAAGTGAAATAATCTGTAATTGTAAATTTTTCATGATTTTGTGGATGTAGAAAAATGTTGAAAATTTGCATCATGTTTCCCTCTTTTCTTTTTCAGGAAATTATAACAACCTTGGAGCTGTCAGAGAGAAGGAATTGATAGCTAGCTGCAATATCCTGGGAATAGCCAAGTCAGACAATATCACTTTGCTAAACGATGAGTAAGACATTCTTCTTTGTCCTCATATTTGTGTGGGCACTTTTTTTGACTCTTGTGTATTTTTTCAATTTAGTATGCCTTGTGTGTGAATATGATATGATCTGTTCTTTGCACAATGTAGTAGTCAGTTATTGTACATGTACATGGGAGTGTGGCCAGTTAGAAAACCTGACATTATGGAAGTTGGTAGAGACATGGTTGGACACTGAGCAACTCAAGGTGCAGCTGTTCAACTTTATTGGTTTTCCACACCTGCATATGCCCATCACTGCCCCATAGTGCATTTAATGTTTGGAGAGTCAATATGTGTACTTGGCCCAGTATGCTCGTGGAACACAAAAGTCCTGATATTCACTCAGTTGTCTGATGTTGAAATGTTGTTTATTGATTTCTGTTTTTGAATTTTGAATTGTAATTTATTCAACAAACTGAAGTAACATTTGCTCTAACCTGCAAATCATGTCATTGTTATTGAGGAGATTCTGTCTAGGCTTTGGACATTTACTGAATGTAAATCAATAAATAAATCAATCATGTACATCTTGATTTTTTTATTTTGTAGGAAATTGCAGGACAACCCTGATGTCTTTTGGGACTTGGATGTCGCTGGAGAGCAGATCCTGAAACAGGTTAAGAAGTATGACATCAGTGCGGTAAGCTCCCTCGGAAATGTAACCTGCTCGATATCAACTACCGCTTTTTCTTTTCACTCTGAAAGCAGCCAGAGACATGTATCAACTTCATCTGTGTGAAGTTACACCCTCTCTTAACCTCTTGCCAACATACCGGATATTATATTTGAAAATTGAAAATTTCAGAAAAAGGAAAAGGCTTGATATGGCTGCCATTTTTTGATATGCAGCCAGATGCCACAAATAGATTCACCAGAGTCATTTTAACAGTATTTATACAATTTACTGCAGTCTCATTATTATTAAAGACTCTGGGGTGTGCTCAAAGAATCAAATTTGCTACCACAACAGGTTGTACACAGAGGCCAAGTTTAGGTTCAACATATGGTCCACCTCCGCAGACTTGTCAAACTTTGTGTGTGTAAGATTGGTGTATTAAGATGTCATCCAAAGCTTTAACTCATCATTTGGTGTCTGGTACAGAGTGGTTAACAAATGATGTTTGCATTGGGTAGAGTTTAATAGTGAGACTATTTAGCTGCTTGAAAGCTGCAAAAATATCAGCCTTGTTCTATTTTTTTTTGAGAGGGTGAGCATTTTGACCATGCTCACATTAACCCCTTCACGCTGGGACGCGTTAAAACACGCCATAAAAATTGAGATCCTCAGCCCGCTTTTCAGCTATTATTCTCGGCCCACGCTCGAGCAAACACGGTGAAAGAAGGGAGACCCTGGCTCTTGTGTATATGGTCAGTGATGGTAATT